>JAGHMJ010003241.1:552500-835492 GCA_018749465.1 Paracanthobrama guichenoti
ATTCAGCAACTGAAAGTGTCAGTGCCATGTAGAATAAAACACTTTTCACAGCCACTGATAAGTGTGGAGTCCGTTGTGTGTCATTGGGTCCCTTACCATGGGTGATTTCTAAGTCAGGCTGAGCCTCAGGCCTGAATTTATTGTTTGGAGAAAGTAGAGTCAGTGTGCTGGTCCATACGGTCTGCTGATGTCTAGATGCGGTTAAAGTGAGATCCACCTCCACTCCCGCACTAATGGTCCTGTACTCCTGAACTCTGGCCTGCAGGGAGAACATCCCTCTCTTCAGCTCATCCACAGCCTCGGTCAGACTCAAGACCTCACGGACAGTCAACAGACCTGCAGAAAATAGTAGTGATTCGAACTAAACTACAACCATAAAAAACATTGATTATTATTAACTGAAATAAAAAGTTTAAAGGTGCTGTATGTAACTTTTTGACTGTACTAAAGCATAAAAATACCATTATATGTTTGCAGAGATTTAGTTCACATGCTCGTTTCTCCGAAAAACAAACAGCCAGTAATTCTACTTCAAAATGTGCGTTCCTTGTCGGAATGCCTGTTTTTGTTTTGGTCTGTGTGATCCCGCCCACTGACAGTTTACCCAATAGTATTTAGACACCCCTGGCAGTTGCCAGTTGGCAGAAAACACAGTAAATTGCAGCCATGGACGCAAGCAAACAAACTTGGTCCGAGATCACAGATTCTACCCCACTTAATAAGCCTCAATATCCACATATTAACAGAGACATATTAAACACGGATAAATCAACTCATCAACTTACAGTGCAAGACTCGTCGCCTTCCACTGTCAATTGTGCTCATTCCTGTTGCATGTCCTCAATCTGGCAATCCTCCTGAGGAGGCGGGGGCGAGAGAAACAACTCTCTCCAGCATTTTGAATATGGACTGCTTCAACCACTAGTGTCCTGTCCAAATACCCACACTTGCGGCCTTTGCACTTGACCACTTGTCTACTTACATGATGTATTTCCTGTATTTGTCCCAAGTATTCAAGTGGGCGTGAAGACTGCAAGTGTGTGTAGAACATTTGATTACCCGATGGGACACACTTATAGTGTTGCAAAAATTGCACTTATAGTATTGCAAAAAGTGTTTACAAAGCTTATTTTGATTTTCAATACGTTTCATTATAAAATAAACTTCTGAATGTCTGTTCAGAAGTCCCTATGTAACAGAAGACACCATTTAAAAATTGTGGTGCTTCTAATTAAGTGATAAAAAGCAGTTGCAAATGTTGTACATAATACACATAGCCTATATCTTTGTACCAATAAAATGCGCAACACTTTACGTTTTACTACAAAATTATATGTAATATCTAATTTATTTCAGTTGGAATGGAATGTTTTCCGGAAAATCTCGCAATTTCAGGGCAACATTTCTCATTTAGTTTAACTTGGTGTACTAAAAACTAAAACTAAAATAAAAATGGATAAAGCCTATATAGACATTAAAGCAAAAACTAATAAAAATGACAAAAACACATTTAATTGCCATGCATATGAACACATGGGTTAAGAGCTTCGAGCATTAAAAATATTTTATTTGTAATATTTAATCTAGATTATTTAAGTTTATTATCAGTTATATACAAACATGATTCCAAAAAAGTTGGGACACTGTACAAATTGTGAATAAAAACAGAATGCAATAATTTACAAATCTCATAAACTTATATTTTATTCACAATAGAATATAGATAACATATCAAATGTTGAAAGTGAGACATTTTGAAATGTCATGCCAAATATCGGCTCATTTTGGATTTCATGAGAGCTACACATTCCAAAGAAGTTGGGACAGGTAGCAATAAGAGGCCGGAAAAGTTAAATGTACATATAAGGAACAGCTGGAGGACCAATCTGCAACTTATTAGGTCAATTGGCAACATGATTGGGTATAAAAAGAGCCTCTCAGAGTGGCAGTGTCTCTCAGAAGTCAAGATGAGCAGAGGATCACCAATTCCCCCAATGCTGCGGCCAAAAATACTGGAGCAATATCAGAAAGGAGTTTCTCAGAGAAAAACTGCAAAGAGTTTGAAGTTATCATCATCTACAGTGCATAATATCATCCAAAGATTCAGAGAATCTGGAACAATCTCTGTGCGTAAGGGTCAAGGCCGGAAAACCATACTGGATGCCCGTGATCTTCGGGCCCTTAGACGGCACTGCATCACATACAGGAATGCTACTGTAATGGAAATCACAACATGGGTTTAGGAATACTTCCAGAAAACATTGTCGTGAACACAATCCACCGTGCCATTCGCCGTTGCCGGCTAAAACTCTATAGGTCAAAAAAGAAGCCATATCTAAACATGATCCAGAAGCGCAGGCGCAACCCAAGTTGTTCTTAGCGCTCAGTTCAGAAGCCTGCATCTCTGATGGGATGGGGTTCATGAGTGCGTGTGGCATGGGCAGCTTACACATCTGGAAAGGCACCATCAATGCTGAAAGGTATATCCAAGTTCTAGAACAACATATGCTCCCATCCAGACGTCGTCTCTTTCAGGGAAGACCTTGCATTTTCCAACATGACAATGCCAGACCACATACTGCATCAATCACAACATCATGGCTGTGTAGAAGAAGGATCCGGGTCCTGAAATGGCCAGCCTGCAGTCCAGATCTTTCACCCATAGAAAACATTTGGCGCATCATAAAGAGGAAGATGTGACAAAGAAGACCTAAGACAGTTGAGCAACTAGAAGCCTGTATTAGACAAGAATGGGACAACATTCCTATTCCTAAACTTGAGCAACTTGTCTCCTCAGTCCCCAGACGTTTGCAGACTGTTATAAAAAGAAGAGGGGATGCCACACAGTGGGAAACATGGCCTTGTCCCAACTTTTTTGAGATGTGTTGATGTGGTGAAATTTAAAATCAACTTATTTTCCCCTTAAAATTATACATTTTCTCAGTTTAAACATTTGATATGTCATCTATGTTGAATTCTGAATAAAACATTGAAACTTCCACATCATTGCATTCTGTTTTTATTCACAATTTGTACAGTGTCCCAACTTTTTTGGAATCGGGTTTGTGATTTCGACTGGTCAAAACTTTCTGGGGTAAATTTTTTCATATTTCAAATGGCTGTTTATTTTACTGACTGTACACTATCCCTGAATTATTCACACACTGATTTGCCTCAAATTAATTTAATATTTCTAATGTAATTATGATTAAGAATTTTTATTGTATGGAAGCTTGTTTTTCGTCACAGAATAAAAAAGAAAAATGGTAATTGTGACTTTTTTTCTTATAATTGCGTGATATAAAGTGGCAATTGCGAGTTTATACCTCACAATTCTGACTTTGTCACGCAATTCTGATTTTATAACTTGACATTGTGAGTTTATATCTCACTATTCTGAGAAAAGTAGTCAGAACTGCGAGATGTAAACACAATTGTGAGATAAAAAGTTACAATTATCTTTTTAAATGTTTTATTCTGTGGCGGAAACAAGCTTCCATAGCATTGTAAATCTTAAAAGAGGTCAAATAAAAATCATATATGAATTAAATTAAATCAGACTGGATTGTGGGGGACAAATATATGCAGTTATTTGATTCTTAGATGATTCCTGTTTGATAAATTATAATAGAAAAAGAGCCATAAGATCTTACCCAGAGGGCTTAGCTTGAATCTCTCGGAGCACACAATCATGGTGAGCAGTCTGGCGAAGAGAAACTCGGGATAGCACAAGGGAACATCTCTGAAGACACTGTCAGGATAGTCCCAACCATAACCCGAAACACTGCAGAACCTCCTCAAAGACACAGCATCATACCTACAGACGATTACCAAGAAATGCAGGGTTGTTTACTTATTAAGAACTGGAAAACACTTTATAATGAGTTTCTTTGATCTTTTTAACACTGTGACAATATATAATGCTTGACAGATGTTTATAAAAAATACATTAATTTAGTCTGAAAAAAAGATATATGTACATTGCTTAGTAATCATAGACACTCAACTAAGGTGTCTTTAAGTCAGCGTACCTGCAGTTGATCAAAGTGAAAACAAGCTCGTCATTTGAGTCTTTGTTTTTCCACAATTGTCCTCGTTTTTTGCGGAGAGATTCATGGACACATCTGCTCATAAGGTAAACAAACCCTGGCAAATGTCTCTGGGAGTCGAAGACTGTGTGAGTGTTAAAGGGGATGTGAGAAGTGTAAAAGACTGAATGAAAGAGGAACGCCACAGTTACACCTGACACCACAGCGACACAGGTGCTAAAATGATCCATATTCCAGTTCTTTAAAAAAAACAAAAAAAAAAAAAAAAAAAACATGTACAGAGAAATACTGTTTATGGTGTGTTCAAAGTTCTTCTTTCTGTTGATGTTTTTGATCGTGATTAAAAAGGCGAGCGCGGCGCTTTATCGCCCCCTAGTGTCTGGGAATACCAACAGCAAAATTGCCAACGTAACCTGACATGATGCACTTTATTAATTATTATCTTTCAGTATTAAATAACTAAATGAAACGTAATAATTAAAATAATTCAGTTATTTATTATTTGTATTATACAAAACTACTAAAAATTATACTAATGGATGAATTTATGAAGTAGCCTGTAAGTATTAACGTTAATAATATAAATGAAATTATGGAATTTATGCTGCCTTCACGTGCTGTCGGCACTATCGTAAATACTAGTTTCACAATTAATTATAATAAGTCACAATTTGAATGCTATGTGCTCTTCAGAAGTGGGAAGTTTAGGAAATTTCCGATAGCCTGTGAAGGCAGCATTAATAAATGACGAAATATTAGTTACCATATTAATTGTATTTGTTATTACGGTATTGTTTCAATAATAATTGCTAATATTAATAATAGGCTAATAATAATAATAATAATAATAATACATTGGTAATATTAGCTATGGCGTTTTGGTATTAACTCTAATAAAATAAAATAAAAAAAAAAAAAAAAAAAAATATATATATATATATATATATATATATATATATATATATATATATATATATATATATATATATATATATAATTATAGAAATTAATTCAAGTTTATAAAATGTATTTTCAGTAGCGTATTAAATCTGACGTCATCACTCAGGTGTCAATCATCTGATCAATTAAGCCGCATCGATCTCAGCTGCTCGCGCGCTTAAAGCGGCCGTGACCCGAGGCGGTTTGAATCGGTTTTCCCTTCAGTCATGTGTGTGCTTGTGCTCCTGCACATCGCTTCAGGGCTCCTTCTGCTACTGAGAGGTCAGATGAAAGGCTCACCTTTAACTTTAGCGTAACATTTTCCTCCTGCGCTGATTTATCTCGTCCGGATGTCGAGAAACTGGGGCAGCAAATGGGTGGCGGTGACGTCACTGCATACGGATAACTTTCAAACACTTCTAACTTTAGTTTCAGTTTCATAGACAAGTGATTTTTAGTTAACTTATTTCAGAACTTTATGATTGTATTTAACTTAGATTCTTAGAGGCATTGCCTTAATTTGCATGCATTTAAATACAAACTTGATTATTATTATTATTATTATTATTATTAATTTTTTTTTTTTTTTTCATCAGATGCCATGAACATGCACAGATAAACCATGGACATGATTTGAAATGGTTAAATTGTCCTGAAAAAAAGTTGCACTTGTATTGTAAGATTTGTAAACCCAAATCTTACTGAAAGCTCATTTTTTTGCCATCTCAAGCTCAAATGTTATGCGGGACACCGCTTGCTTTGCTTTATGGTTTTGATTTTCCTCACAGTTTGAGTAAAACATGTTTTGGAAATATACATTTCCTATATGAATTTTAAATGGCATATATACTACTAATAGCATAATGCATGCAAAATTCTAAAACTTAAGTTCACTTTTTTTCTTTTCACTTCAGCAATATTTTGCCAAGCTTCTTCTTTAAAAAGAGCCCAAACTGAGTGAAATTCCCTTAACCGTTCAAGATTTACAACGGTTTAAGTTGGAAGTGTAATTTTTCAGGTCTATGCTCAAAAAGTGAATAAATGGACTAACTATTGCATAAATGTATAACTTAATGTTTTGCGTTAATATTGTATTTTTATCGAACAAAGACAATTGCCAGCACCAGTGGGTTAAACTTATTCCTGAAAAAAAAAAAAAACTACACTATAAATTGTGCTTCTAGGCTACATCTTAGAGGGGGGTTTTTTTTATTTAAAATGAGTGCCTTGCAGTAATCCAATGTTGTGCCGTCTCTGCTCTAGCTGAACGTGTTCTGGCTGCAGTGGCTTCTGAACATGTTCCTCTGCGCTGCAGATTAGGCTTCACACCCTGTAAGGACGGATCAGAGTGTGTGCTCTACAGCCATGTGTGTGATGGGGAGAATGACTGTCCTGATGGCTCAGATGAAGACGAATGTGCCTCTGTCTGCAGCATGGGTATGTTTTTATACATTTGTTACAAACACCTTTATTAGTATTTGACTCTCAAATTGATTACCAGAATGTAGGCTTAATAAAATATAACAATGCATCAATATAACATTAATAATCGGTATCGGCTGATAAAGCAATTTTCGCTATCAGCTGGCGATTTGTTTATAAAGTGCTGATGATCAGGGCCGATTATATAGGCTACTGTCTATTCATACTGCGTGTGAAGAAACACTCATGTCACTTTAAAATTCAACAATGTATTAAGCTCTGTGTGACCCTATGAATCCCCATGGATAAACAGTGTTAACTTTCATATTCTGTTCATTCTCACGAAATTCAAACCACAAATGTGACGTGACCGATCACTATAGTGCCTCATTTGAAGCAGCGGAGGGAAAAAAACCTTTATAAACATTAAAAGGCATGTTGAAAGATGCAGCACGACTTACTGAGACGTATTGTCATGTCAGTGTTTCCACCGTGGAAAGACCTCAACAACCACAATCTGTATCTGCTGATAGAAGCAGTTTTCAATATCAGTCATTGGCTGATTAAGCGGCCAATAATCAGGGCCAATCATATACTGTCAATCAAAAGGGGTTGGAAAATCTTGTCAGACTGCGACTCGTACTGCATGTGAAATGTCTTGTGTTGAATTTGGGGATGTTGAATTTAAAGTGACAATGCATTAACAGTTTAATAAAAAAATAAATAAAAAAAAGTTGTTGGCAGGCTCTATTTGACCCTATGGATAAGATGAGATGTCAGCGTTCATATTCTGTCCATTTTAAAACGACTCAAACAAATGGTGTTTTGATGCTCTTAAATGTGACGTGACAGATTGCTACGCAAAAAGCATGAACCTCAAAGCATGTGGAAAGATGCAGTACAACTTACTGAAACGTATGTCTCGTAATCGCTCAAGTGTTTCAACCACTGAAAGACCTCAAAACAGCTTGTAAAGTCACTTAACGTTGCATTTACCTCAGGAAAGTTGTCCAGTGTTCACAGTTCCCCTATTAAAAAAAAAAACACTACAGAGGAGATTTGCCGTCAATGACGTATGCATGTTTGAATGAATTTTGTCATGAATTATTTTTTTTAACTACCTTGTGTGCATCTGAGTTGTAGCTATACAAACATTTCAGTTTTATTTCTGTTCTATCTGACCACAAATGGTCATTGAATATAATATTTTGGGCACTGTTAATTTTAGCCTCTATAGTACCACATGTCAGGGTTTACAGCATTAGTTGGAAGGTTTTTCTCCATTTAAGCAGATATCATTCTGAATCTGCTGTGTCGGTATCAGCGAGGAAACTTTGTATCGGTGCATCGAATCAAATGTGCATTTAAAAGGGGAAAAGAGGAATTCAATATGGAGCAGGTGTTTGGCTAAAACCATAGTTATTTGAAATAAAAATTAATTCTAACTGAAATTTAAACTAGATGCCAAGGCAACATCTAATTTTCCTTTAGTTTATCTATATACTAATAGAAATGAGAAATTAGACATGAAGCTCAATTACTGAAACTTTCAAATGAAAACAGAACAGTTTAGTAGTGCATTACATCAGCTATCGCTTTGTTTTAAGCTTATACTCATACTTGTGCTTTAACAGAGCATTGTATTTCCATCTGTTCTCAGGTCAGTTTCAATGTGCACATGGTAAGAAGTGCATTGAGCAACGGCAGGTGTGTGACGGTGTAGCTCAGTGTCAGGATCGCTCGGATGAAGTCGACTGCTTTAAGCAGGAGGAGGGCTGCGCTCATCGTTGTGACAAAACCCGCTGCATCCCAGAATCCTTTGTGTGTGACGGAGACGCAGACTGTGCGGACGGCAGCGACGAGGCCAGCTGTGGTAGGGGTTGTTTATGTATTACTGGATTATAGGCTAGATTAGAGGAAGTGTGGCCCATCGATTGAGTGGCTGTGAAACCATATACAACAAACAATGTGCTTATTTTTGTAACTCTATGCAATTACATTGCATGCTTATTTTGGAGTGGCGATTAATCACAATGGATATAACTGGTTATTTTGCCACTAAAAATGTAACGCTTGTGGAAAAAGTTTGCTTAATAGTATTGAGTGCGCACTTATAGTGTTAGACTTTAGTTTTAAAGACTTGCACTATTTAAGTGTCCTAAATATTTTGCAGCTTGTTAATGAAAAGGCCTAATGACTTAACAGTGCACTTTTGAAAGACTTGTATTAACTTTTTTTTTTTTTTTCCATGCTTTCGAGAACACAATCATACTAGAACTCATGTTAAGTATTTGTTTATAACTTTAACTGATAGAAATCCAACCTGTTTTAGCGCAGGTTCAGGGGGCTCACAACGTTTGGCATAAACTCTCAAATTCTAGTTTGATCCAGAGTTTGTGATTTAACTCTGAAGTGCATGCACCTGGAAGTGACGTTCTGCGAACAGCCAATCACACGGAATGAGGGATCCAGTGCAATTCACTTCTGTTAAAGATGAGCTTATGAAATGCCATGAACTTCAACGCATTTACAAGGCAGGAATAAATGCTTTTGCTGCATGCAGTGAGTTTTGAGAAGGCAGCTGAATGGAAAATCTGACCAAACTAGTATAGGTTCACAAAGAGCTTAAGAATACATGCTTGATGTTTAAAAGCTTCACATCTAAGCATGCACTTGTATACACCGATCCGATGTAACATTATGACCACCTTCCTAATCTTGTGCTGGCCGTGCTTTTGCTGCCAAAACAGCTCTAAACCCCGTCGAGGCATGGCCTCCACTAGACCCCTGAAGGTGTGCTGTGGTACCTGGCACCAAAATGTTAGCAGCAGATCCTTTAAGTCCTGTAAATTGCAAGGCGGAGCCTCCATGGATCGGACAATCGCGCATCTGGGGAATTTGGAGGCCAAGTCAACACCTCAAACCTCATTGTGCAATATTTAAGCCTGTGGCGAAAACAAGATTCTATACTTTGTTCCTCAAAAGTTTCCAAAATTCTTTTAACCTTTGCTTCCTCTTGTCTTAGAAGTTAACACTGAGGATGAAGACGGCACTGAGGATGAAAAGACAGTGGAGGATGTCTCAGAAAGCATTCCTGCAACTAAAGGACCTCTGCGCTGTTCTATCGGCTCTAAGTTATGTAGAGACGGGATGGACTGTGTGCTGTATAATCACCTGTGCGACGGAGAGTTCGACTGTAAGGACGGGTCTGATGAAGACGAGTGCTCTGTGCAGTGTGAATCTGGTGAGTAAACCGCATGGCAACATTCATGTACTTTTACGGTCCACAATTCCTGCTTCAGTGTTAATGTTAGTATTGTCAATCTGTTTTCAGGTCAGTTTCAATGTGCACATGGTAAGAAGTGCATTGAGCGACGGCAGGTGTGTGACGGTGTGGCTCAGTGTCAGGATCGCTCGGATGAAGTCGACTGCTTTAAGCAGGAGGAGGGCTGCGCTCATCGTTGTGACAAAACCCGCTGTATCCCAGAATCCTTTGTGTGTGACGGAGACACTGACTGTGCGGACGGCAGCGACGAGTCCAGCTGTGGTACGGGTTTTAATCCTTTCTTGAGGCAACAACTTTGGTTGGCTGCTTTTTTTGGGGGGGGTCTTGTCAATTGCTTATTGAAAAAGCTTTGGTTCACCTGAAATAAAGTGAGATACATTTTTAGATGGAAAAACTAGTTTGCCTTGGCTGTTTCAAAGTTTTTCTCTAGCCACCGGGTGCTGTTGCCGTGCGGATGAGTGGCTGGAACGCATTGAGTTTTCTATTTTTGTTAAATGGTGTCGTGTAAGTGGCCCCAAAGTAAATTAATGAATACTTCATTTCCTATTATCACTTTGAAACGATCTATTGTAAAGAGGTGTAGGTCCCGTCCTGTAGGTGAAGAGAGTTGCAGCAGTGCTGAGTGGCGGTGCAGCAGTGGTCAGTGCGTGTCGGTTGGTATGCACTGTGATGGACACCCGGACTGCAGAGATCATTCTGACGAGGAGGACTGCACCGAACCTCCGCCGTGCAGCACGCAACGCCGCTGTCCCAAGAGCCAGGAGTGTCTGCTGGATGAGTGGATGTGTGATGGAGAGATGGACTGCAAGGATGGGACAGATGAGAAGGTGTGCGTTTAAATGACCAATAACGCATTATTAAAGGAACATTGCACATGAAAATGACTAATTGAGATCTCAACCCATTTGACTTTGTCATGTGAGACAGAACTGTAAGGAGTCTCCAGTGCAGTGCGGTGAGTTCCAGTGGCCATGCTCCTCTAAAATGCAGTGCATTCCACAAACCTGGCGCTGTGACGGCTCTGAAGACTGTAGGGATGGAAGCGACGAATCTGGTTGTGAGTTTCTCCCGGTTTTATCTAACTGGAACAGGCTGAGCCCAGCTCTGACCAATGCAAGAGAATTCCCAAATGCTTTAAACATTAGAAATTAGTCAACATGAAGTCACAACTGACCCCGTTTACTTAATACACGTTCCTGTTCTTATTTTGAACAATTCAAACAGTTCAGGACCGTTCTACCACTTGTCATCAATTCCTTTAACAATTCCCAATGGATAAAACTGACTCAATGCACCATATTACAGAAATAAAATTGATGCAAGGGTTTTGTTGATCTAGAAGATCCCCCATTTTGTGAGTCTTCTCAGGTTCTCGATTGTATAGACTAAAATTTAAGGAAATGCAGTTTATTAAGCTTTGGCTTGGTAAGATTTTTTTTTTTTTGTTTTTTTTGACATGATCTGGCTGCATTTTATCTGATCAAATGCAGTAAAACGGCTGAAAACCGTTTGCTGATGTTTGTGGAAGAGCAGGGTTTTTTTTTTTTTTTTTCAGGTTTCTTTGACTAGAAAGTTCAAAAGAACAGTTCATTTAGATGCTTCAATTATACTTGATACTTAAACTCTTGTAAAGTTATTTTAATAAACATTTTACCAAACTGATATGAATGATAGTGTAACAACTCCCTTTTGGACACTCTGAATGTCTATATATGTAAATTGGCATTTCTGTCGGTGGTTTTTCATTTTGATGCTTTCCTGTGTTTCACAGCTTTGGGACAGTCACTCCTCTAGACATTTTATAAAATGTACCATAAAATTAGACTTTATCTATTGAGACGACTGATTTTTTCACCAAATTTGATGTCAAATCAGTGCTTGACTTGATCTGCATTAATCAGCGTCTGGTCTGTGTTTTAACAGGTCCGAGTGTGTCCTGTCTTCCTCATCTGTTCCAGTGTGGTAGTTCAGAGTGTGTGGACCTGTCTCAGCTCTGTAACGGAGTTACTAACTGTCTGGACAGTTCTGATGAGGGCGGGAGCTGCCAGACCGACAAATGCTCTGAACAGTCAAAGTGTGCACAGGACTGTCACAGCACACCTACAGGGACTGTACGACTTCCTCTTTCTTTCCTAATGTTATAAAATCTGAAGTTTGACTAACAATAGTTACATGCAATACCTTGATCCTAAAATTTATATATTTGATCAAATTATAAATTTGAGCAAATACAGTAAAAACAATATTATTAAATATAATTAATATATATTTTAAAATGTTACTTATTCCTGTTATGGCAAAGTTGAACTTTCTCTATTTTTGTGGAAATTATAATTTCAGGATTATTAAGTTGGAAAGGAACATTATAAATTTACTGTCACTTGATCCATTTAATGCGTCCTCGCTGAATAAAATTACATTTAAAAATTTCTTTAAAACTACTTTAGAACCTGAAGTTTCCTAAACCTGTCAACATGCACTACTGTTCAAAAGTAGGTTAATTTTTACAACCACTGACCAGTTAGATTTGTTACATAAACAGGGTTTGAGATCTTTCTGGATCTTTCTCTTTAATAACTTGTCAGGTGTTGCAAAGATCATACAACCTAAATTTAGGTAGAAAAGTTTAAATGAAACTCAAAGCAGAAAGCTAATATGGCTGAACTTACAAAATGGATCTTATTCAGCATGACCCAATGAATCAAAGGCGTACACTTAAAAGCTTTTTATCAAATGGCCACATTTCCCACTCAAAGTGAATTGCGTAAAGCGCAACTTGCTGTCTCCAGCCCGTTTCCGTCCAACTGGCCGTTTACCAATAAAATGGTATGCAATGACATCGTCCCTAAAACACAACCCTTTTACTGTTTACTGCTTGCTATTTTCATGAATAACAGGCATATTACTAAACTAGGAAATATTACTCAGGAGATCATGGTGACGTGGGACCGCTTGTCTGACAGGACTGCATGTAACCGCCTTTGCGACGAAGCCCATGGGTTTGGATGCAGAGCATCAATTTTAGTAGGCCTAGCCAATAAAAAAGATTGGTGCAGCAAAATGTTCGTCATAGCAACAGTCTTTAACGTGAGCATTTAACATGCAGTCAGGGTTTGACGTGGCATTCAAATCCAGTCTAGAGTTGCCGTCTTGATTTCTACAATTCATTTAGAGCTCTTTGGATTCAACCCACTTTATTTCGAATTTGAGAACAATTTTATAAGTGCCTACAATTTACTCATGAAAACAAGCACACTTGTTAATAAAATTGTACATTTGTCAAGTAGCCAGATCCTGACCATGTTTAAGTGGCGTTACTCTTATTTAGACCATTTATTTTTTTATAAATGGTAACCCCAACAGCCTTCGTTTTACAGAACAAGGGTTTTTTTTTTTTTTTTTTTTTAAATGTACAGGTCGTCACCTGCTGAGATTAAGGCACCCTTTTCCTCCTCCATTTTGAAAAGACTTTATTAAATTGTAGGCTCTATTAAAACATGCCATTGTTTTACTTCATTATAAAGACTATTTAGATCAACACTATTACAATTGGTAAGAATAAGTGTAGAATGAAGTACAATTGAATGTTAATATAATTGAGATGTGGCTTTTGAACTACAGAGACACTGCTTTAATGGGAGCAACACCACAAACACGGACGCTAATTCTGTCATGAGGCCACATTTATTTGCATTAAAGCCCTTTTTCTCGGCAGTGTTTCCAAACTAGTTTGACATTTGGAGTATCGACATTTATACACTAAATTTAAACGGCAAATTGTTGGCACTTCCATCAGATATATCAGTTAACATTTTAATGCACTAAAACTTTGCAAAAATCCATGGATGAAAACCTGGCTAATGTCGACCAGTTGGTGGCTCTGTCCTCAAACTGCATGGTTGCATTCAGGTCCTGTAAATGTTTAGTTTCAATATAGCACCGCAATATCAAGATGCAACCTCTCACTTTGGTGCTTGGACTGTCTTGTGCCTCCCTTTTTAGTGTTTGTTTTCTTTTTTTTTTAGCGCTGTTGGTGCAGGATCGGCTACAAGCCTGTAGATGATGGTCTGGTGTGTGTTGATGTGGATGAGTGTGTGGACCGTCCAGACTTCTGTTCACACTACTGTAACAACACTCAGGGCTCATTTGTGTGCTTCTGTAGTCAAGGTTATGTTCTGGAACCTGATGGTCGCAGCTGCAAAGTCACAGGCATGTTACGAGCTAATTTTTTTTTAAGTGTAAAATCATATGCATTATGCAACTAACCTTTTAAACAGTACAGTTACATGACCTTATTGGATGCATATTTAACTCAACTAGTCTCATGTAGTTATCTCAAGCTATTTAGCGTTTCAAAGAGGTTAAAAATTGCCTTTTTTAACCACTGAAAATGAAGGGTTAAGTGCAATGCATTGTGGGCTAGAATATTCCACATGAGTTAATGCATACTACATATTTTAGCAGATGTAATGGGTTGTGAGTACTGCATGTATACACAAAGTAAACCGTAGATGTACAGTAGTAGAGGTTCAATGAGAGGCTACTGGGTTTAAAAGTGAAACAATTTGAAACCACTAGATGGCACAAACTCATCGCAGCACTTTTCTAAACGCATCCTTTTCACTATGGACGTGTGAGCAGCTATTTACAGTAATTGTGCCTTTAGTTGGGACTAAAGGCACAATAACTAAATGGCTGGCTGACTAACCATCTGAACAATCAAGCAAAGCAAAAGTTGGGTGTCAACCATATTTATAAATTATAAATGATTAGTCATAAAAGATCATTCAGAGTGCTTTTAATAAGTTTTTTTTTTTTTTCAAACTGTAAACCTCAAACTTGTTTTGGACGCATGCATGTAAAACAACTTGTGCAATAGCTAATCACTTCAAAGTATTTAAAGGCCTATCAATACTGGATACCACCTCAAATGTATACAGTATTTTTAAACAAAACAATTCACTTGATTTATTTTCCCACAAAGTGTTGCTCCAGTTTAATCCTATCCAAGTAATGAAAAGCGCATTTCCCTTAAGGTGTTTCTTTAGCCCTGTTGTACCCATATGGTAGTATGCTATTCCAAACCTAGTCTGTGTTAGTGCTCTTTCCCACATGAGTGTCAGACAGTGTTTGTCTGCTTAGTACAAGTATTCATTCTATTCACTTCAATAAAGATTCCCCTTCAATTGTTTCAGGTGAGCCGTACCTGCTGGCATCTGTGCAGTCTGAGGTCTTTCTGCTGGGTCTGAGGAGCTTCAGTCTGGACGTTCTCGTCTCGTCAGAGAAGCGGTTTGTCCTGTCACTCGACTACGACTGGCAGAAGCAGAGAGTGTATTGGATCAACGTCAACACTGACAACATAAAATGGCAGTCACTGGATCAGAAAAGCAAAGGGACCATTATTAAAGGTCAGTTAACTATGAATAGAAGCATTACATGTGTTTTCGGAAACAAACTAAAACCAGTATTAGAGGGAAAAACTTCATAAAACAATTGACATGTTGGTTGTAATGCTAAACTGAAATCAAGTAAATTAAAGCTAAATGGAAATATAAAATATGAAAATACTATAATGGCATGTAAATACTAAAATGACGCTGTTAAAGGTGAGATGCAATAAGCTCCATTGAGTAACACTAAGTGGATTTAAAGGGACACAAATGGCAGTCAAGGTTATTTAGAACTCAATTTGGTACATACTTTGAATGGGCATTAAATTCAGACATTTATGCTACTGCCTGTCCATGACTCGACAGGTCATGTTGCTGAAATGCACAATGGGTATAAATATGGCTGGTCTTGTGTTAGTGTTAGTGTTCGTGTTTTTGACGTCACAGACTTGAGAATTTAAGTAAAAGCATCTATCTGTCAGGTATCAATGCAGACAGTCTGGCAGTGGACTGGGTGGCGAGGAACCTCTACTGGGCTGATGGCGTCAATGGCCAGATCAATGCAGTGGGACTGGAAAATGATGCTGCCAAAACCACAGATCGTGTGATGATCCTGGGTGAAGATCTTGGGCAGCTTCGCTCTATCGCTCTGCTGCCACAGAAAGGGTGAGTAACCATTTGGTTTATTGGTTACCAGATGGGTTTTTTTTTTTTTTTAAACCCACATTTTATTAAATCAAACAATTAACATCAAGCAACAAGACATTCTGCTGGGGGTTTTTCTTTCTGAAACGATTTTTCAGAAATTATTCTAATATGCTAATTTGGTGCTTGAGAAACATTTTATCCTATGGATGAATTTAAAAAGGCAAATGCTTAATTGCAATCATGATCCAATCATAGACTCTTGTTTCTAGCATGTTTGGCAGCAGTTATTCTAACCATTGTAGTGCTCACTGAAACATTGTATACAATTTACAGAGCTGCCAGTCACTTTTATAATGTATATTAGAAATTACATTTTCATGAGAACCACTGATTTGGGAAGTCCTATGTAAGCTGACCCTGATATTTGTCATCCTTTCAGAATAATGTTCTGGTCAGAAACTGGGGATGAGGCTCAGATAGAAAGAGCAGGAATGGATGGCTCAGACAGACGTGTGCTGGTCCGTCACTCTCTCCGGTGGCCAGTCAGTCTGACTGTGGACTCCATTCATCAGCGACTCTACTGGACAGATGAGAAACTCAAATGTATAGGATCAGCCAATATTGATGGAGGAGATATTAAGGTAGTGGATGTGCCCACAATGCAGTTTGAGAACTGTAGCATTTCAGAAAATGGTAGCTTCTAACATGCTCTGCTAGTACCTGAGTTTACAGTTGTGTACTTTGCACAACTCCTTTACTTGTCCCTCAAGTCATCTAACAGATCCTTTCTGGATCAACATGCCTGAGTAAATGCAGATGCCCTAATGAACCATTACTCAAGTATACATGCTCTTTTTCAATTTCACTTCAGTAAAAGTACCTGATTTTTAATGTACTTTAAGTTTTACAAACATGTTTGTTCTAGCCAGCACTACTCAGACTAGTCCTTGTCAGCAGCACTAAGAAAGATTTGGTTTTTAATGTAATCTGCAAATTGGCCAACTTTTTTTGTTACAAAAGATTACACCCCATCAAAACAAACTTCAAGAATACTAAAATATCATTTAAAGTTGCTGGTAATTTAAGTGTCCAAATAAGTGAAATAATATACAATAGAGTAGCATTTAACAAAATTAGGGAAAATGCGTTAACCTTGTAAGAGGAAGCATTCCAGTTTCTTATTTGAAGCTGCTACAGCTGGTGAGACAAATGCAGACATGTCCACATTAATTGGGCTTAAACGGCTTCAGTTTCATAAATATCTGAAAGTCATAACCTAAATATGATTTATCACTGCTAAAACTCTTAGCTCCTTCTGACTGGATCGTTGAATCTGAGTGATCCAATTACAGATGTTCTTGACGCAACCAATGAACCAATTCAACATTCACTGGAATTAATTGGCTCGTTTCAACAAATCAGACCCCGTTCTCTTGTCTTTCATTTCTTCAGTTCAAGAGGAATGTTTTTATGACCCTAATCTGAAGGGACTAGACTTTACCATTAAGCAGTAATTGGTATTGGGTTGGATTTAAGTTCATGCAGAATATGGCTTTAATATTTGCCTTGTAGGTACTAATAAACAGCAAATATGCATGCTAAGCAACTCGTTAA
Organism: Paracanthobrama guichenoti; assembly: GCA_018749465.1. Lineage (NCBI taxonomy): Eukaryota > Metazoa > Chordata > Actinopteri > Cypriniformes > Gobionidae > Paracanthobrama > Paracanthobrama guichenoti. The sequence goes on from JAGHMJ010003241.1 coordinate 569,849, forward strand.
TGGTGAGAATTGGACCCTAAAGTGTTACCAAAAGTATAATATACTCAGGAATGTTGTGAAATGAGTGATTTTTCCCAAAATAAAAAGCATGATAAACCTATACTTGATGTATGTAGTGTCCACCACTGGATAGATATGGGTCCTCAATGAAAGTAAAAGGCACTAGGATTTGAAAATGATCATTAAATTCAGCATCTTTAAAAATCTCATTCAATCATTTTCCACAATTTTGCAGGTCTTGCAGCTGATGGAGACCCCCAGTCCATTCTCAGTGTCTGTATTCAATGATGAGGTCTACTGGTCTGATACCAAAAGAGGAACCATTCAGAGAGCTCACAAAACCACGGGCAAGCAGCGCCAAGTCCTGCTCAAACGTCCTGGACAGCCATTCGGTTTGAAGGCAAGTATTTGAGCAAATTAAACCCAATAGATGTACATATTGCACATGCATGTTTCAAAGCTAGCAAATATCCAATGAAGTTCAAATCAGGTAACTGGTGCTTGTGTGCCTCTACAGGTCATTCATGCTCTCTTCCAAGTGGGCGTCTCTAACCCCTGTGCTGCCCAGCAGTGCTCTCACCTGTGTGTTTTAGCACCAGGGCTGAAGCCTGTTTGCAAGTGTCCATCTCAGTTGATGCTGGATGAAGATGAGCTCACCTGCTCCAAACCCAAAGACTCCTCCTTCCTGCTGTTTCTTTCTCCTGCTGCAGTCACACAGGTGTTACCGTTAATACCTGATGGTTAAAATTAGATGTTAGAAGTCATAAATGTTCATACATTGAGTAACTCATAATAGTGCAGTTTATGTAATTGATCTTATGAATTCATCATACTGTGACTTTTGCCCAAATATGATGGTGAAAATGAGATTCACTTTCAGGTCACTGCCATTTATTGATCCTTTTTTTTTTTTTTTTTTTTTTTTTTTTTTGGCATGCAAGCTTAATGTTGGCATGAAATTTATCCCATCTATTTTTTTAAATTTAATTAAAATGTGCCTGGAACACTAACATCCCAACTATGGATGGAACCAAGTCCCTGCCCTCAGTAAGACTGTGATAAACCCATAAACTCATTGTTTTTGCTGGAAAACAGTGGCATAATGCAAAATTACTGATTGGTTTGTGGTTCGAGTTACTTTTTATAGCTGTATAAATTCCAGATTTTGTAAGCCAAACTACTTGTTAATGCTTGCATTTAATAAGAGAATCCTTACAACTGAGCACTTCATACGTCTCAGTCTTCGATGCATGTGTATTAAACCGTTTATCTCTCTCAGATTTATTTACAGAACAGACACAGTGGCATGAACCTAAAAAACTGGCCTGAACATCGCCGTTTAGACCTTCCCAACATGAGCAAGTCAACAATGTTAGATTTAGTGCTTCGTGACCTGACCCTGTATGTGTCCGATGGTGGTCAGCCCGTCGTGAGACTCTTCAAGATGAAGGACACCGTACTGGTGCCTCGTGGGAAACTTCTCCAGCTACATAAAGACTCACTGCACGTGTTTGCCGTGGACTGGATCACTCTGAATGTGTACTGGAGCAGCGAGAAGCTTCCTGGCCTGCAGGTTACCTCAGCAGATGGCACGCACACCAGTGTGTTAATAAAGGACAGTGTCGGAGCCATTGAATCCATTGCTTTGGACCCACACAGCGGACGCCTCTGCTTTTCAAACAAAGTCCAGGAAGGTCAGATGACCAGGGTGGAGTGTGCCTTTATGAATGGACAGAACAGGACGGTGGTGTGGAGTAGTTCAGTCCGACCAACCTCACTGCTCTTGACCGATGAAGGGAATAAACTGTACTGGGCCGACACTGGTAAGTTGGGTGTTTTCTCTCCTCCCCTGAATGTGTACCTTTTAGTCCATGTGCTGTGGTCTAAATTTGGAAACCTCACTATTTTTAGTATTTTTGAAGTCTCTTATGCTCATCAAGCTCAAATAAAACGTAATATTGTGAAATATTACAATTTTAAATAATAGGGTTCTATTTTAATGTACTTTTCTTTTTTTCTTTTTAAATTGAATCGCAGGAATAAATTACTAGCTGAAATTTCAGCGTCTTCAGTCACATGATCCTTCAGAAATTATAATATGCTGGTTTATTAATGTTGGAATGTTGTGCTGCTTAATTTTTGGGACCCTATGATGCCTAATTTTTCAAGGACTCCTGAAATCTAAAAGAATAACATCTATTCCAAATAAAGTGATTGTAAAGCTTTCCATCAATCCTTGCTGTATAAGCTTAACTTTTATTTTTTTCAAAAAATAGTTGCTGACCCCAAACTTTTGAACGGTACTGTATATAGTTACAAGATTTCTATTTTAAATGTGGCTTTTATTTCTTTTTATTCAAAGAATCCTGAAAGGTGAATATTAAGCAGTACAACTGTTTCCAACATTGATAAATCCTCATATTAGAGCGAATTCTGAAGGATCATGTGACCCTGAAGACTCGAGTAATGACGCTGAAAGTTCAGCTTTTATCACAGGAATGAATTAAAGTTCTATTTATTTTTGCTCATGCAGCCTTAGTGAGCATGAGGCATTAACATTTCAAAAGTTTATTTCTAAACTTTTGACTGGTACTGTATCTCACAGTAAGAACACTTCTATTGTGTAACAGAAGGCATTTTAAATTTGATCACAGGGATAAGTTGCATTATTCAAAGCTGAATTTTCAGCATCATTACTCCATTTTATACAGTCTTCAGTGTCACATGCTGATTAATATATTAATGTTAAAGTTGTGCTGCATAACTTGTGGAAACCATGAATTTTTTTTTTTTTTGGTGTACCATTCAAAGGAAAGGCATTTGCGCTAGAAATCTTGTCTTAACTTTTGAGCCGTTTACACACTTGCTTTTAAAATGGTCTCTTCAGGTCTTGCAGTAATTGGTTCAGTTGGTGTGGATGGTTCTGGATACAAGGAAATAAAGACCGAAGACGGCTTGATGGCATTTGCTTTGGTTAACAAAGTGCTTGTTTGGATTACTAAAAAAGGTACATTTGTATGGGGAAGTTTTGTGCTCCTCTACCATCTTAATTTTTTTTTTTTTTTTTTTTTTTTTTTTTTTTTTTAAACAACCTGATAATCTGTCCATTTAGACTCCACTAAGTGTTGGTTCAGTGATGATGAGCATATGGGGAAGCTGTGGTTTGAAGTGGACACAGAGATCATCAGTCTGAAAGCATTTGCAAAGTCGAGACAAAAAGGTGAGCAGGAAATTTCAAACCTGGTATTTTTAAAAGGGTTTCTCCTGGAGTAATTTTAGAATCTTTCAATTGAATATTTGACCAATAATTACCAATTCTATGTAGTGTTGGTGTCTATATGCCTGATTTTGTTTGATCGTTTAAGACAATTTAAACTTTATCAACTTTTATTGTAAACTGTTGAAGTGGTGCTGCTGTGGCTATAGTCATGGCAATTGCTGCTGATGGCAATAAATGAATGAATTTCACATTAGCGCTTTTTTTTTTTTTTTTTTTAAGTGCACACCTGGGTTCAATTGACGTTAGAGTTTGGTTTGTTCGGCTGTGAACTGTCTTCTAAACTCTGGTGCATACCCATGAACCATACCAGAGTCCACGTAAAAAGGTGGTCTGTGGTTCGGTTCATGTGAACTCCAGTACGGTTCACTGCTGATGTGAACGCAGTCGTACTAAACCGTAGAAGTGAGCCACTATTAATGACACTGATTTGATAATGTCTCTCTAATTTTCCTGATGAGCATGACTGACGTACTGCAAGCAGAGAGCTGTAGCTCGAATTTCCTTTGGTAACAACCAACGGTTCAAAAACAATTGCCTTTTATATTTTGCCACCTTCTCGCTCTGTCGTTACCAAGCAACGGGGCAAACCGCTGCTTTGACTCAAACGGACCCAAATAATATAAGCGCAGTCCAGCGGGGGCAAGTGTAGGGGGGCGCAATCGAACTCTGGTTCGGTCCAGGCAATCGAACCAAGTGTGAAAGCACCCTTAAGATAATTGTGGGCAATTGAGCATTGTAGGAGCCGTGATGCAGTGGTAGCAGAGAGTCTTGTTGCTTTTAGTCAGTGGAGATACGGGTTTGAGTCCAGACTGTCATGTCCTGATCCCATTCTTCCCACCTATCTGTCCCTCTTCTGTCCTATTAAAGGCATAAATACATGGAAGTTATGGAGCATTAATAACGGTTTCATATTTCAGGCACTAATCTATGCTCTAATGGTAACGGAGGCTGCAGTCACCTCTGTCTTGCGTTCCCTGGAGGAATGACGTGCCACTGTGCCCATGATCACCGCCTTGTCAACGGCAAAGACTGCAGCTCAGACCCCCACTGTCCTGAAGGCACCAAACCTTGCCTGAGTGGAGACCTCTGTCTACCTCTGGAGAAATTCTGCAATGATGTCGCAGACTGCCCAGATCATTCTGATGAGAACTGTGAGGAATCCCCAAACCTTTTGGCTTACACTTTTACAATTTAGAAAGGGGGGGGCTGTGACTGGGAGACTGAGACTGGCTTTTTTTTAAAAAGTTAGCTTTACTAAGAGTGCATTATGCTGATGCGCAGGTAGTTGTCACCTGAGGTGAACACTTATGCTCCATAAAGAGAATCTCAAACCTGTGAATCTCGTCAAGGTCACACTTCACCCCCAAATCAATTTATGGTCCTTTTTAAAATAAGCTTCACTTCTATTTTGGGACACTTTCTTGACAATGCTGGTTTTGTTTTTTATTTTTATTTAAACATTTATAATAAAATTGTGTACGGAAGAGGATTAGGGGCCAAACAATTTAAAACGAGATTAGTCATTATGCAAGATTAAACTTAATTTTGGAAATGAAGTCGTTGTTTCGAAACAGTTCTCAATTGAATACATTTAAATTGAGTCGAAATGAAGTTGAAAGTCGCTTTAGAGTTTTTTTTTTTTTTTTTTTTTTTTTACAATTTAAAAAAAAAAATGGTCGAAATTGGCAGAGCTAGACTTTTATACATTCCGTCTTTTTTTTTTTTTTTTTTTTTTTTTTTTTTCAAGAGTTTTATTCTTGCTCAATTCTCACACTTCTCAAGAGTCTCGTTCATTGACATTCCAATGATTTAAGATCTTGTATACTGGGAAACTACGTAACCTTGACTCGTGTGTAGGTGAAGTCAGCAAGAATCTTGCAGTTGTCCACTGGTTATTGCATGTTGGGCAAAAGCGAGTACATTGAGAATTTGCAAGTGGCTGGGTCTTTCAGTCAAATGTGCAAAGTTTGTATACGAATTATTCGGTTATAATTGGCTAAAGCTGACAGTGATCAACCCTCTTTCAGTACTTTCAAATATAAATACTTAGTCAAGCTATATTTTATGCTGTTATGTCCTGTATCAGTATGCAATGAACATGACACTGATCGATGCGTGTTTAGTCTCCATCTCAATACGAGATTAAACTATCGAGAATTACATCATGTTATGACAATCTCGTGTTTTTTATTTATTTTTTTATTGGTTGGCCTTAATCTTTTGTATTATAGTGAGAACTGCAAAACAATTGTAATAGTATTTAATGGATGGCATTGATATATAGGCCTACTTTAAGACCAAGTTTTATTAGTGTCTTTCAGCCAGTATCTCCATTTTTAAAGGTTTTTTTTTTTTTTTTTCTCCCTAGTTAACTAACCCTTCATTTGTTCTGTTTTGACGACTCAGGTCTCCAAGATACACAACCTAAAAACGTTCGGATCAATCCCAAATCATTTCATCCAGGTTTAAGTGAGAATGTCATTCCAGAGAATGTGGAGTCTGGGGCATGTAGCGATACACTGTGTAACGGCAACGGTAAATGTGTGACCCAGAATGGAGCGACCATGTGTGTCTGTGAGGCGGGTTATGATGGAGAGTACTGCCAGGATGGTTCGGGTGGGCTCTCACAGGGGCCGGTTCTGTACGGAGTGGTTGGAGTGTGTGTCGCTGTTGTTGTCCTGGGGGTTGCAGTCGGCATAATCCAAAAGAAAAAAGCCACAAATCAGAGGTAAACCGTAATCTGCTTAATTTCATCTACTCAAGGAGGTTGAAACCATATTGGTATTGAGGATTACAGTATGTTTGTTTAGGCAAGCAGCACAGGCTGTGGATGTGCAGGAAACGGGCATGAAGGAACTGGAGGGAATACAAAAGCCGTCTTCAGCAAAACCTAATGGAAAAGACACCGAATTGTCAGAGGTAGGAAATAAGAATGTAGGGGTGTAGCGGTATATGCATTCGTCCTGAACCGTCACAGTTCAGTGCATAGTTAGATGACGAATGCAGTCAGTCACAGGCAATCCACACTACAGTCCAGAAGCATTAGGTGCGTTAATGCAATAGTCTCTTCCCTTTTGTGGCAGTTGGCAAACAATCTATGCACCAACCTAAAACCATTTCAGATGGCACGCAAGAGCTTGCTAATGGCCTATACACTGTCTCAATTTGACTCGCTCCCCAAGCTTTAAGCAAACTAATTGAAACTCAAAGCAGTATCCTGCTATTTTACAAAAGCACAATTTCTGTATTTGAGTGCGCAGATAGTTTAGAGTTTGGAATGTCTTATGGTCATACTGATAAGAGTATTTACTGAACCGTGACTCATGTACCGTTACACCCCTGATAGAATGGTGACCATTACCTAAAAATGAAGTGTCACACACCCTCTTTATTACAAAACCATTTGACTTTCATGAGAATAATTTTTTCCTTTCACTGCTGATGGAAAAAGTGAAGCTGGTGTACTATTTACTATGAAAATGCTTCAGAAGGTTTTGAAATGCACAGAGATTGACTCAAGTTTTTGGACCTCTTTTGCCAGTCTTGTGTAGAAGTTGCATATGAATGTACGCCATCTACTCTTTGTGCTACACAGAAAGAAATCCATATTTTGGCTGTAAAACGACATGAGGGTGACTGGTTGACCATTTTGGGTGAACTCTTTCTTTTAATGTGAAGAGTACAAGATTTAACGTGACTATCTTTTGTTCTGTCTTTAGGAAAACGTGGTAACGTCTGTGGACTAGCTTCATGTCAGCTGTAGCATCTTGGTTTCTTTTCAATAAAGTCTTGGTTTGATTACAGATAGCAAAGTTAATAAACTGCAACGTTTCATAACTATCTGTACTTATTCAATGGGTCCAAAGGCAAAATGGTTTGAAACTTACCCACTTGGATACCAACTGATATCTTGGTTTACCACATAAGTACAGCAGAAATTAATTTGCCACAGCACCACATTGTGTACCTGTCAAAATGAAAGATTAAAGTCAATTAAGAAACCTGTTGTGAAATGATCCCCTTGACCACCAAAGTTTGGGAAGGAAGATAATGGGCAGGGCTGCATGGAAAAATTTGGCCCCACCTACAATGACAAATTCAACAGCGGTTTGATGCATTTAAAAACTGCATAGGAAGGTACAAAACTAGAGGAGGTCTGTGACGTCTCAAGGTAACAATTTAGTTTTTTTCTTTTAAACACTTAAATGTTTGTAATGTGCATATTAGAAGTCCATTAATCCCTTTTCTAAAACAGGATGACGAATCTTATAATTGTCAGCCTATTAAGCTTCGCCCTTGGCTCCCCAGTGGGTTCACTGTTACATAAGGTGAGTTTCACAATTGAAATTTAAACTCTAACTTGATGCATTTTTAATTTAATGGTTTAAATTACAATGTGTAAACTTTTCACACAATTATAAAATATAATTAAAAATTAATGCAACAGACAAGTCATTGACGTAATGTTTCAGTGAACTCTAATCAGTTCAAATAAACGGCTTTTTCTCTAATGATCCAGAGAGAAAGACGCAGACGTCAGCTGGGTTTTGGTTATGGATATGAGCGGGTTTATCCGTTCTATGATCCCTTCATTCAGCCGGACCGTTACAGTGACTTCACTCCTGAAATTTACATCCATGATCACGCCAGACCTTCTGTTCCCAGGCCAGTGACTCCCAGGCCAAGAGTTACCTCACCGCAACGTCCTACAACATCAATGGTGCAGCCGGTGACTTTTGGTGACCTCTGCCCTCCACCCAGAGGTGATGACTTAAACTACGAACAACTACCAGTTTTCCTCTGTCGACCCCAAGGAGTGGAGCTCTATGTGTGTGGACAGACCCCTTTCCCCTGGTCCATCTGGTTCCAACAACCTTCAGCCAGCTTTCGTCCTTGTCCCTGGCGTCTTCCTCCCCGCATCTGAGGACAGCCAAGTAACCCAAAATACCAATGGGCTGAATGCACCGGACCCCCTGAGGGTCACTGAATCTAACAGTAAACGGAAAGATTAAGGAGACTGGCAGTGTATTCACTTTCGTGAACTCTTAAGGCCTGTTCACACCAAGGATGATATTGATTGTTAAAACTAAATCACGTGTAGTCCAAATAAAGTGATTTAAGAGAATTGCAACTTACTCACAATTGCAAGAAAAGTCAGAATTGTGAGAATCACTCAATTCTAGACGTCAGAATTGAGTCGCAATTACTTTATCTTTCTGTGGCAGAAACGAGCTTCCATACCACACTGCAGCTGTTAGGATGGCGAGACAATGAACGATATTGTTGGAATCACTTGAGGCAGCGCTTCTAATAAACAGAACGTTATCGTTCATTGGTGTGGAAGCAGATTTAACATGGTTGTCGTTTTGGTGTGAATGGGCCTTTTTATGAATGTTTTCCTGAAATTGGCAAACTGCAATGCATTATACTTTACCAAACAAGGTGATGGATATAGATGGATGAAATGTTAAATATTGTAATTTACCCAACCTAATTTTGAACAAATAAATGGTCTATATAATTTGTGCATATTCCAATTCTTGACTCATTTTAATGACTGTTTTTGACTCTTTAAATCATCTTGTTCTGCAGAATAGTCAAACATGACAATGGAAGTCAGTGGGGTCTGACGTTGTAGATCTTTCTTTCCACGGAAGAAAGTCATACTGGTATGAACTGAGGCTGATTAAATGACTATTTAAAGGGATAGTTGTCCCAAAAATGACTTTACAGTCATGTGTTTGTGGTTTTATTCCACAGTCTGTGCTTTGATTTTTAAAAATAAAGTTGACTGGTTTCCTGCGGTTTGTGCTCTGACTGGAATCTCTGCTGTAGGCTGTTTGTCACACTGTGGCTGGTCTGATCATGTTTTCACCACAGACATGATTAATGTGTTTTCTTGTAAAAGCATTTCAGGGATTTTAAATTCATCTTTAAGAGTTCATAATTAGCCCTTGGGTGTGTTTTCAATTAAGTTCAGCCAAACAAAACATGTTTACTGGAATTAACAACTTTCTTAACCATATGAGCGCTTCAGTGGAGGTCGGACTTCCGTCTAAAACCTTGCAAACCAAATGTGAAATTACAGAGAAAAGGAGCATAAACCATTGACACCAAATGCAAATTGTCTACGTGTGACACTAAATCTCATATAAATGTGCTCAGTTCTGTTCCACTTTAAGTGCGAGACTGTCATACCACAAATATTCTATTCTGAGGAGCTTGAACAAGGTAATTTTACAAATTTATACTGTCATATTGGATTATTTTGACTCTTTTGTAATGTTAACTAGTTATCTTTTTGTCCACGTTGGGTTTTATTTTTTTTTAATCCGTTTTTATTCTCTAACAGGGAGAGGCATTTTAATAAAGAGATGGAGGGTTTGGGACCAGCACTGTTTGGATTATTTTTAGTTTCTTTCACTGTTTCTAAACCGGTAAGAATACTTCATATTTTAATATTCACAACCAGACTGACTGTTTACTTATGCATTCTCATTAAGCTTGTTTACTTTGTGGTAATTTTATACAGTATTTGTGTCCTTACCCACTTGACACTTTGTATGGAATTTACTTGCACATTAATGAATTTGTGAAATGGATAACCAATGATTATTAGATCCTTTACCTCTGTAAACCGGTTTAAAACTTAAGACCAATTTGTTTAAAGACAACTGTGAAATATACATTTGGGGTTTTATTCTGAATTAACTTGAGTTATCTTATTGCCTTTGTTTTACACTGTAAAAAAAGTGATCCGTTGACTCAACACTGAGGAAACCTGTTCACTCAAAAAAATGAAATTTGTCATTTCCTCAACCTCACGTTGTTCCAAAGCTGTATGAATTTCTTTCTTCTGCTGAACACAGAAGATATTTTGAAGAATATGGGTAACCAACCAGCTGTTGGGCACCACTGACTTGGAGTCAATGGTGAAAAAGAAAGAAAATACTATGGAAGTCAATAGTGCCCCAGATCTGTTTGGTTACAAACATTGTTCAAAATATCACCTTTTGTGTTCAGCAGTTTGAGGGTGAGTAAATTATGGCAGAATTTTTGTTTTTGGGTGAACTATCCCTTTATGTAAAAAAACGTAATGCATAGAGAAATGAAATTGTGAACTTGACAGTTCCACATAACGTAATTTTCTTTTTTTCAATTACATGGTTTATTTAAAGTGAGTTTCCTTAAAGGGTAAATAAGTGTTTGCAAATCTCATGTTAATCTTGTAGTATTGCATCCTTCATATCCCTGAAGAGTCATTCGTTTTATCAGATTGATAAGACAGATACGCTGTACGGATTCTTTCTGAAAACAGCCGAGCTCGAGGAGGTGTGCATTCCTCTCCCACCCCTCCAAACAACAATAATAATGATGATGATTTCCTGATTGATCTGTCGATCTGTGCACATCCCCAGGGGCAGCCCGCTCCCTTTAGTGATATTGTTGATTTTGTGTTCTAAAAACAAAATGGCAGCGCTGCCGACGGCTCCTGTAACCCGAACGAAACCCGTTGATGAGCATGCTCTCGCTCTGGTTGATCCGGGAGAAGCACCCATACAAGCAATTCCTCTCTTCATCATACATCTGACATCATACAGGGCCATACTCAAACTTTCAGAAACTTGTTTGAATCCTCAAGGAGTGTATTTGGCACAGAAAGTGTGTAAATGTCAGAATGCATGAAACATCACTAAAGGGTGTTTATAACTGTACAGCACTGTATAGCACTTTACAAATAAATTGCAATTTCTAAAAAAAAAACAACAAAAAAAACACTGATCTGATTATCTATGTACAATCCTCCGACAGGTTAGTCTGTACCACCGGTTGACATTATCCAGTTCTGAATCCTCTGAATCAAACGAGCCGAGCTCTTCAGAGGAGATCACAGTACTGAGAATGACAATACAACCCACTGCGCTGAACACCATGAGACCGGACGACCTGCACCAAACCAGTGACCATACCACACGTCCAGGCCTGGCGCAGACCTCACCTCACCCTGCCAACACGGAGCAAAAGGTTGTGGAGGTGGACCTGAATACAAGCCTCGGTCCTCTGCCAGTCACTGCTGCACCAGATCTCGTGGCTCCAGACGTCACCACCCCAGAACTACGATGTTACACGGTAGAGCTCACCAGTCCGGTGCCGAAACCTGCCAGAGGAGATAACATTTAGTTAGCCAGCTTGCTAATATTTTACTTGTCTATTCTTAAAAATGTGATGGTGTTTGTAGCAGGCTTACCTGTAAGAGGTTGACCAACCTTGCATCCCTTCCCCTGTTCTTAGCAGCAGTTGAATTATCTTCAGAATTAGTGCAACTTTCATCTGATGCATTTGTTAAAATGGTGTTTTTCATCTTTCATTGTTATTATTAGTTGAAACATATTTAAAGGTATAGTTCACACAAAAATGAAAATTCTTTCTGACTGACACAGGCTAGAACTAAATTGTTTAATAAAGTCATTATTTTTGCGCACAAAGTATTTCTGTCGCTTCATAAAATGAAGGTTGAACCACTGGCGTCACATGGACTATTTTAATGATGTTTTTACTAAATTCTGAGCCTTGAAAGTAACCAGTTGAAATATCAAAATAATTATACCAAGTATCAAAATAAAATAGTGGGGGGAAACTGTATTTAAATACAAACAAAATACAGTACATTTTGAAAACAAACACACATGTGAAATTGGCCATTCCTCACCTGCCTAGAATTTTATTTTTTCTTCATTACTTCTCACTCAGTGACAATTACTCATTAACAAGTTATTGAATGACTGATGACATCTATTGATTCAATACCATTTAGCTTCACCAACTTGAAGAGACTGGCTTTAAGGTGTCGCCTGTGTGCAAAATGCCAAATTCTATACTTTCCCATTTCTATACTTATTTCTGACCAGTGTACACTGTAGCCTATTACTTGTGGTGAACACTACTAAATAAAATCACATGTAAAACTGGGAACTGTTTGGACAATATGGTACTCCTGAGGTATCCTACGATGTGTCATGACTGACTATCTCCTTTGAGATTTAGCATGTAGCATACTTTATACTTGAATATACTGCATATTTGAATGTTTTCAAACATTAAACTAGACTCTCTCCTGTGAAGGCCTCCTTCACTTTCCCTCCGTACAGATGAACGTTACCGAACTTAACGGAAACGACTAAAAACGCCCGCGCACATCCGTATTGAAACGTGGTTGCCTATCTATACGTTAGCTGACAAGCTCTGTTTCTTTTGATGTTCTTGTTTGTTTAAGAGCATTTGTGCCAGTGAGTTGATTTTGATTAATTTCTAAACAGTTGCTTAAACAGTGACACGTGAGTGCAGTGGTATCAATAAATGGTTAAATTGCCTTTTTGTCTCGCGTGTCCTTTTATGTTGCAACGAGCACGTTGAAAGCGAGGTTCGTAACAGTAGTGCATACAGTGCATCATGATTGTATTCTGTAGGTATTGGTGTGTGTGTTATGGCGGCGGCGTGGGGTGTGTTGATTGTTAGTGAAGGTCCTGACCGAAACCCCACGGTGCGCTACTGCTCCTACAACTGAAAGCTGCACGAACTTGTATTTCACAAGCTTTTCAGCGATGCTGAGCTCACCATTCACTGCTGCCAGCCAAACACAATAACCCACCACTGCAGAAATTAATACCACATCATAACAGGATGGTGCAACCTAATGGGTAATGATCTGACTGAAAGGTAGTTTAAACCCTACAGGCGGCAATTCATTAAGTTAAATCATTCTCAAACATGCTTCTGAAGAAAAAAAAAATACAGAAGACAAGATATGTTCAAGTTTTCCTTCTAGAAAGTAAGATAACTTAAAATAAATTTTTAAAAAAAATACGCAACACGATCATTTTGGTTTTATTTTTGTAACACAATGTTTGTTTTTTGCCCAGCATTAACCAATAAATAGCATTACATCATTTTAAAATGAGCAAAAGTCTGGCAATGAAGTCCACTGTCCCTGACTGAATATCTGAGCTCACCTTACTTTTAATATTATTAAAAATATATTCTTGAGGATTCAGTAATCAAGTCAGATCATAGTAAAAGTTTATCCTCATTGTACAGGACTAACATTCGTTATGACAAAAAGCATGTGGAAAATATGAAATATGCATGTTGCAAATCCTACTCTTCTAGAACAGTTGGTTTTCATCACAGAAAAATAAAGGCAAATAAAGGTTCTCATCCAGTTTAATCCGCCAAAAAAAAATGAGAGCAGCTGTACAGTGAGAAGCAGGGAGAGAGAAGAGTTTCAGTTGTGTAAAAGCTTAACTGGGAGAGGATTTGTGAGCCTAAACATCACTCGTGGTGCGGTGTGTCGGTCTCCTCTTCAAGCGGCTGCTCCGCAGGCTGTTGTGCGTCTACAGCAGGAGGCGCAATCAGCCCGCCGTCCTGTGCCGTGTTGTAAGAGCCACAGGTGCTGCACTTCATGCCCAACACGTGGAAGGCCACAGTGCAATGAGCCTGGCAGTCATTGCATATGATCTGCGAACAACACAACACTTTATTAGAAGCATACTGCAGTGATCCATTAGAAGACAAAAACACGATTTGGAAGATTGATTCATGGTGTACATTCTGAGTAAAGAAATGTTACATAGTGTACCTTAAAATAAATAAAGCGAAAAGAAAATAAAGCCAATTGAATGAATGAAGACAATTTTAGGGTAGTTTATTCATTTTTAGGGTCACTTTGTCATTCCTATTATTTTCAATCATGATTCTCATTTTCTGTAAAACAGAAAGTACTATAACAATGAGATTTATTAAATCAGTATAAATTAAAAGGCGCATTCTACCATGAGATTAAAAATAATTCTTCTTTTTTTTTTTTTTTTGCGTAACAGCAGATAATGACATTTTTATTTAAGAAATGAGAATTGGGGAATAAGAGGAAATGTTCTTAAATGTTATGAAAACAATAAAAATCATAATGGTCCTACCAATACAAAAGAAATTATAATAATATTATATATGTGTGTGTGTGTGTGTGTGTGTGTGCACGTATAAAAAAAAATAAATGTATAAAGTATTATTGAAGTATTACTAAAACTAAAATAACATCTAAATATTTAGCTTTACATTTATTTTCAAACTAATAAAAGTGACAAAAGAAAACTTTCACTCTATAAATGTAAAATCAAATTATTATATTGAGGTTCACATTGAAATAAGCAGAGCAGATTTCTCCATATCTGAGCTCAACCTTCATTTTACAACTGCACAGTAGGAGTACATCTTACAGACTCATTAACGAATATTCACTTCTGCTGTGTTTGCATTGCTCCTCATTTGCATGTCCACTAGGATAAAGTGTCTGCTTAGTGAATACATGCAAATGAAGGCTCTGTTACCTTCACTGTAGTATCCTGGTACTCTGTGGGCATGGGAGACTGGGCAATTTCCATATCTTTCTGTTCCCAGAACTCCTTCATGTTAAAGGCAGAGTGCATACACAGGGGACAGCGGTAAGCACTGCGGGACAGACCGCCAGATGTAAGCACATCTCTCGAACATTGAACATTATCCTATACAAGCCCATGACTGGTTCAGTGAGGATCAAAACATGTAAACAGTTTAGAGAGGCTGATAGCTGTGACACTTCGACAGTTAGAGAAATGTGACTATGAATATATGCAGAATTAGCAACAAGTCATAAGAAATCATTAATACAATAGTCGCAAAACAACAACATTCCTTACCCAGTTCTAAACATGTCCTCAAAGCATGTTCTGCAAGAAACAAAAACAAAAAAAAGTGTTTTTACATCAAATCACATTCATTTGACAGCACATGAGTCAGGGCACCAGATGATACACAGTGACAGATTTAATTTAAGCTTTTATTCACATACAAACATTGATCGGCAAACATAAACAGAAGCTTAACCGAAACTGCTTGACGTGCAAGAACGAACCTCATTGGTTCTCGCTGAAGCTCAGACGTCAGACGTGCCGCGTAACACGAGAATGAACCTCATTGGTTCTCGCTGAAGCTCAGACGTGCTGCGTAACACGAGAATGAACCTCATTGGTTCTCGCTGAAGCTCAAACGTGCTGCGTAACACATGAGAATGAACCTCATTGGTTCTCGCTGAAGCTCAAACGTGCTGCGTAACACGAGAATGAACCTCATTGGTTCTCGCTGAAGCTCAAACGTGCTGCGTGACACGAGAATGAACCTCATTGGTTCTCGCTGAAGCTCAAACGTGCTGCGTAACACGAGAACGAACCTCACTGGTTCTCGCTGAAGCTCAAACGTGCTGCGTTTGGTTCTTGCATGTCAAGTGAAAATGCTTGAGCTTCTGTTTACCACAACTGATGTGTGAGTTGATGAATGTTTATATGTGAATAAAAGCCAATTCAATCTGTTCATCATATAAAGCGATCGAGTCTCTTCAGAAAATTTGGATTGCCAATGGAGGGTCAGAAAGCTCTCAGATTTCATCAAAAAGATCTTCATTTTTGTTCTGAAGATGAACGAAAGTCTTACGGGTTTGGAACGACACGAGGGTGAATTTTCATTCAGGGAAATGTACCACAACTTTAAGCATGCGAAATGACATCACACTCTGCAGCCTCATTTTTAAAAACAAAATTCAACATAAAATAGATCAAAAATGTGATATGCAATCTACTTTACAGCAACAACTGCAATCTTGCAGATTTAAAGTTAGGTTTCTTTTAATTCAGCTAAAAGGCCACGCTGTGGCGTATCAATCTTCTTTTCGGTCATGATACGAATTCGCAGGGCAGAGTTGACTACACTTGAACTTTGTAACGCAGCGAAACTTCTTTGCTTGAGCTTGCATTTCCAGTCTCCGGCATTCGCATGTGTATGAATGGAAGTCAATGGAACGAAAAGTGTAGTGTGACCGCTCTTAACATACCAGATTATCAAACACTCACTTGTGTAGCAGATGGCCACATGAGAGCACATGAGCCCCTATTCTGGATGTGTGGATGTCCTCCATACACACGGGGCAGTTCTGCCTAGAGACGTTCTCAACACACTGAAACGACAAGCACTGCTTAATATTGCACTAATAACAACACAATGATCAAGTAACATACAAGAATCAGGAGAAGATTTGTCATACCTTGTGATTATCTTTAAGATCAGTGGCTAAACATAAATTGCACTTTGTACAATGGAAGTATTTCTCTCTGGGGCCAATTCTAAAAGTGACAGAGGAGAAGAAGGTGGTCAATGAGAATTACAAATGTATTGCTTCAGTTCAATAATGAAGGCACCTCTCATTTGTAAGATGTTTTGCATGAAAGTGTGTGCTAAAAAGCGTAAATGCCATGCAAACCTGCATATCCCACAGGGCTGGCAGTGGTACTGCTTCTTGTCTTTGTCAAATAGATGGCAGATGTCACAGTAATACTCCCCAAACTTCACTTCACATTCTTTACATGTCTGTTGAGCCTGATGAACACAAACCGCACAAGAGTTTTAAATGTTATCAAAGCTGAAAAGCAATAATATAAAAAAAAAAAATTATTTAAAAAAAAAAAATGTATTAAAAGGTTGGGTAGGCAATTTCAGAGAGGCTGCCAATAGCAAGCATAGATTCCACCCTCCCTTCAGAGCGTCTCCAAAGCCACGCCTCCTTCAAAACACATGAACGCACACAGCAGAGTCTGCAAAGCATCACGAGAGACGGCGTTCAGTAAACTCCTGTCTTAAATTAGAAACACACCAAATCAACGCCGCAGAACTAGCGCTGATGAAAGCAGACTGTCACCTCACGTCGGCTGCGCTTGAACACTCTGAGAAAACCACAGCCGACTGCGCGTGTAAATGAGACAACTATATATTTTTTCCTATGGGTGGGTTGCACCAACAAGGATTAAATTAAGATCAGTTTAGAGCTAATCTAGGATTTGTTGATCTAGGCTTTATTTGTGGAGTTGTTGTTGCACCACTTAATTTTAAACCCAGATTAACAAATCGGGGATCATAATTTAACCTGCGATTAAAACCTCCATTTACGATTAATTTTCACCGCCGTGATGGATTCGCCATTGACAGCAACAATACTAATATATTCGATTTCCTTCTTTATCGACCACCAGAAACTCTCCCTCTCTCTCTGACATAAGTAGCTCTTGCCGATAAAGCACGTGCAGATTTTATAAACCTGGAAATATATTTATAATATCAATTAATGGAGTATATTGTGGCAGCGTAACTTATGACAAAACTGTCATGATTGGCGGAGTGACTATGTCCGCCGTTTTACCCGCGCATGCACAGTTTCACTACAGTACTCTTGCCCGTGCTGTCACACTTCATTTTTAAATCTTGGCGACTGTTCTGTCCTAAAACTATCTAATGGTTATTGTTGCTCCTGCTGTTATTTTTGCATCTGTTTAAGGGGGGTGGGTATGGATGTTTAAAAAAAAAAAAAAAAAAAAAGCCTCAAACCACATGAATATGATGCTGGTAGCACAATCTAATAGGTAGCATTTTTCACTGTTGAATTGTGCTACCTACTGTTTTAATGGGAGGTAGCAAAATCTGACAAAGCAGGACAAATCGACAGAACACCATAACATGCAACTCGACGAAATGCGCATGCGCGGGCGAAACCGTGGCTCTGCAGTCAGACCCCTCTCAGGTGTGGTGAGATTCACCCAATCAAATTCTATGATGTTCAGAGCTAAGTTTAAATACGTCTTTACCTCTTGAATGGTATTGCACGCTGCACATTTGACCTCTCGGACCTTAAATCGGTCCATTTGATGGCTCTCTTCACCATCATGACAGAGTCTGCAAACATAAAACTTCCCACAGCAGGGCGCCTGCAGAGAAACACACCACAAATATATAATCCATCACCATGAATGCACATACACACAACACCCCGCATATCCTATATAGCAAACACTCACTCACAGTCTCTACTGACATACTTCACAATATGTTGCCAGTACAAAAACTAAAAATTCCGGGCTAGGTTCCAAACCAACAATAATTAAAATTTTAACTTCATAAAGCAATCTTATATTAATCATAAAAAATAGCCAACGGGTGTTCATATATCATAGTTAGCTATATGCTAATTAGCTACATTTGTTTCAATCACACGTCACCGTGCGATCAGTGAAATATTTACCCAAACCATCATGCTAACTTATTGACATTGGCAAGCATATGTGAAACACAACGTGTAATTAAATGACGCTTACTTTCAACAAACAGCTGCGAACATAGTGCTCACATCCAGCTTCAGTGGCGGCCATGTTTCATTCAAAAGCGAGGAAAACTTTATTTAACGATCAGCTCCTCTTAACGGCGGCTGGAAGCTTTCATTTATATATATATATATAAAAATATATAGAAAAATTTGCTTTCATTACTCCCCTAGTGTATGGTTGCAGATATATATAGGCTATACACACATTTGTGTGAAAATAAATCATAAAAGTGGTTTATTTTGTTTGAAAGTCTTATAAATGTCTAAGGTAATACTTCACAATCACTTTAGCAAAGTTTGAACTATTTTCTGTTTATTTTGATGAATAAAAGAATTAATTTTTGTTCAATAAAAATGCTATTAAAATATGCTAATATAGGCTAGAAACATCATTTTAAAAAAGTAAAGAGATCCCATAATAATTTAATTTAGATTTACAATGAGATTTATTATATGATATGATTAATATCCAATTTTTTATTTTTATTTTTTGTTAAATATGATGGTTTCATTATAATTATAAATATTGTGATTATCTCTAAGGTGGACACCCAACTTAATATACAATATTACAATATGAATCTAACCATGTCATATCAACAACTGGAAAAGTCAGCAAACTATTTATTATCATGTTCATTATTGTGCCTTTCGCTTCAACAGCAGGGGCGCGTTTTACCCCAGTTACCATACTTTTACATACTCCTGAAAAACTGTTGGCTTAATTACTTTAAACAAAACTGAAAATCATTAAGAGGACATTTGTCTCAATATATATTCAATAATTGTAGCAATTCTTATTTGCTACATAAATCTACAATATTTTTAAAAACCTCAAATATTAGATCAAATTAGTGCTTTGCGAAAGATCAGACAAATTTCCACGTGCATCTTGAAAAGCGGAAGTTTTGGAAAGTGCTGAGACAAGTTTTTTTTGCCATCTAGTGGTTTAGTTGTCTGGCTATCACCAGACCAAGCTCAATCTTTTAAGACTGAACACTGGTCTGGGGAGTCTGCTCTGTATTTTTACAAGAGGCGTGATCAACGGGCATAGTTCAAATGACTCTGTACGCAATTGGATAGTCCTTCAACCAATCAGACCAACGATCAATCGCTTCTCTATCCGTCATTGTGTTAAACCCGCCAATAGCGAGCCATGTGGATAAGCTGGTTTGTGATTGATCCCCGCAAATATGTAACAGAAGCAGGATAAAAGTATGTACAGGTTTCCAGCCTGAGCTGCAGGGAGAAGTCAAATCACCGGCAGATCGGGCTGGGTTTACCCAGTCTAGTGGTTTAGAGGAAAATAAAATTAAAGAGCCTTTTACCCGGTGGAGCCTTTAGCCCCGTCGTACCCTATTACTTATTTGTCCCTTTGTTTTTATATAAAATCATCAATATTGCAAATATCATTTAGTGGACAAATCCTTTATTAGATGAACTGCAAATAAAATCACACCCATTTCAATACCTTTAAACTCACGGAGAATAAAAATATATTTTACAGGAGTGCCTTGGTCAGGATAAGCAGCCTAAATTAGCATATCACCCAGATTCCATATCACCCTGTAGCCCAAGTCTGGTTGCCAACTGAAGTTAAGCAGGGTTAAGCCTTATCAGTATCTGGATGGGAGACCTCCTGGGAAAACTAGGCCTGCATCTCAATGCATACTATCCATCCTAAATAGTATGTGACATTAGTAATATTCAATACTATTTAAGGTGGATAGGGTGGATAGTATGCACATTGGGATGCAGGGTAGGTTGCTGCTGGAAGAGGTGTTAGTGAGGCCAGCAGGGGGTGCTCACCCTATGGTCGGTGTGAGTCCTAATGCCCCACAATGGGACACTATAATGTAACAAGCACTGTCCTTCGGATGAGATGTTAAACCGAGGTCCTGACTCTCTGTGGTCATTAAAAATCCCACCATGTCCTTCGAAAAGGGTAGGGGTGTAACCCTGGCATCCTGGCCAAATTTGCCCATTGGCATCTATCCACCAACATGGCCTCCTAATCATCCCCATATAAATACTGATTGGTTTCATCACTCTGTCTCACTGTGTTTGTCACGAACTGTGCACAGTGACAGACGGTGGCAGCATCTGCCCCTCTAAGATTAAAAACTTGCCCATTGTCTTTCCTGAAATTATTGCTTAATCTGATTTTCTGTGGGTTTAAGCCCTTAAGAGTCTGTAAGCCACTGAACATGCAAGTATATTCATGTTACATCTGAAAACATCTGATTTATTAAGCTCCGCTTTAGGACTTGATATTGTAAAACTCTCTCTCTCTCTCTCTCTCTCTCTCTCTCTCTCTCTCTCTCTCTCTCTCTCTCTCTCTCTCTCTCTCTCTCTCTCTCTCTCTCTCTCTCTCTCTCTCTCTCTCTCTCTCTCTCTCTCTCTCTCTCTCTGTCTCTCTCTCTGTCTCTCTCTCTCTCTCTCTCTCTCTCTCTCTCTCTCTCTCTCTCTCTCTCTCTCTCTCTCTCTCTCTCTCTCTCTCTCTCTCTCTCTCTCTCTCTCTCTCTCTCTCTCTCTCTCTCTCTCTCTCTCTCTCTCTCTCTCTCTCTCTCTCTCTCTCTCTCTCTGTATACGTGTATATGGATTACTTCTAAAGAAGAGAAAACCTTGTAGAGGCCTAGTAGATGTGGATGGCAAATATCTTAACACAAGTTACTGAATAAATACAAATGAATTCTTTCATATATTTTCCATACAAATCACATTGTACGTTTTCTCATGAGATCGGGTTGAAACCTAGATTTCGAAGGTCTTAGTGACCCGGTTACCTTAAGTGACTTTGCTTTATCTCTCTTGCTCTTTCCAATGTTCGAAATAATTTTTTTAAATAGAAATATTTAGTAACATTATAAATGTCCTTCCTGTCACTTTGATCTATTGAATGTGTCCTTGCTGAATAAAAGCATTAATTTCTTTTTTTTCTTTTTTTATAATATACCTCAAACTTTTGAATAGTGTATCATAGTTTCCACAAAAATATTAAGCAACAAAACATGTTTTCAACATTGATAATAATAGTAACTGTTTCTTGAGCAGGAAATCTGCATATTAGAATGATTTCTGAAGGATCGTGACAGTTTCAATGTCTTGTTACCTTCATTCATGAATTCTTTCATGTCCATTAACTTCTGTTTGGCTGCTTGTTTAAATGTTATCCTCTAGTCTAGTAAATACCTGCTTTATCATGAACTAGATAAAAATACCTATAGTTTAGAAACAGTTTATGAGATGGATGTTGAAAAGGGTCTAGTCTGGGTAAGTTGGTAAGAAGAGCATTCATTCATTGGAAAGTGTGCCACGTCAAAGAATCCAAAGCAGACGTCACCCTCAAGCAAAAGCTTAATGGATAATGTCATTTAAGTTGAACTCTTAGCTCCTTATAGACAGCATTAGAGCACTGGTGCTTGCTCTTGCCTGTCTCTTTACACTTAAATAGGGTAGATTTTCCATTAGTAAAGCTCTGAGATTTACAGGCGTGCTGTACAGTTGCTATCCTCCTCTAGGAGGATAGCGGAGGTCTGAGAGGATGTTCAACTACCAGAGAAACAGGAGACAGAGCCTCTTTCCCAACTGCAAACTAGCAACCTCTGAGTCAACAGACGACGGCGTCCCCTTCGCTAAAGAGCGTTTGGTGAAACAGTGGAGCTCTTTAAGTGAACTACAGACGGATATCTATGACATCTCTGGTGATGTCGACGATGAGGAGGTTGAGAGGCATTCGGAGCCTTCATTATGGTTTACCAACATATCACCAAGCAGGAATTGCACACTCAACCTCAATGTTGGAGGAAAGTCCTACCGCATCACCTATAAAATGGCAGCGAGATACCCACAGAGCAGAATTGGCCGTCTGGCCACCTACACTGACATCAACATGAAGCTGAACCTCTGTGATGACTACGTTGTGAAGGACAATGAATATTTCTTTGACCGAGATCCAGACGTCTTCAACAGCATCTTCAACTTCTACAGGACTGGTGTGCTGTGGATCAAGGACGAGCTCTGTCCAAGGAACTTCTTGGAGGAGATCAATTATTGGGGCGTTCGGATCAAATACTCTCAGCGGTGCTGTCGGATCCTGCTCGAAGAGAAACATGACGAGTTGTGCGAACAGCTCAAAGTTCAGAAGGAACTGGAGGCGGAGGTGGAAATCGAAGAAAACGAGGAGGCATTCGACAGCATGTTTCTCGGCGAGATGCGACAGTCGCTTTGGAACTTCATGGAGAAACCGTTCTCCTCGGTACCGGCCAAACTCATGGCGGTCGCCTCGAGTATGTTTGTGCTTGTGTCACTGGTTACCATGACTCTGACTACAGTAGAAGAAATGGAGAACATGGCATCTACTAACCAGTTAAATGACAAGACATACGGAGAGTTTGTAGAGACTGTGTGCATAACCTTCTTCACCACTGAGTACTTGTTGCGTCTGGTTTCAACCCCAGATATCGGTCACTTCGTAAAGAGCATACTGAACGCAGTAGACCTCCTGGCCATCCTACCACAGTTTCTGCAGTTCGCACTTGAGGAATTTGAGACCTTTGGTTCAGGGAACCAAAATGCTGACATGGAGACTGTAGGTCAGGTGAGCAAGGTTGGACAAGTCCTGCGAATCATGCGACTCATGCGTATTTTTCGGGTTCTGAAACTGGCACGGCACTCCACGGGGTTGAGAGCGTTTGGTTTCACGTTGAAGCAGTGCTATCAGCAGGTGGGATGTCTCTTTCTCTTTATCGCCATGGGGATCTTCACATTCTCTGCCATGGTTTATAGTGTCGAACACGACGTCCCTAATACCAACTTTACCAGTATTCCACATTCTTGGTGGTGGGCATCTGTAAGTAAACATTTCTAATACTCATGCATATATGATATAGATGATGTTACTCAGTCAGTATTCACCCTAATGTCTTTCAAAACCAGTAACACTTTCTTTTTTTCTGTGGAAAACACAAAAAGAGATATTAATAGAGTGTAACAGCAGGGTACTGGAGATAAAATCACATTCTTTTTCTCCCTAGGGGAATTGACTAAGATAAACCGATAAACCTTCTGTGAAACAATAAACCTTCTGTGGAATTCCTGGTGAAAAATGGCATTAACCTTATCTGGCTATCACCAGACCAAGCTCAATCTTTTAAGATTGAACACTGTTCTGGGGAGTCCGCTCTGTATTTTTACTGCACGAGAGGCGTGATCAACGGGCCTAGTTCAAATGATTCTGTACACAATTGGATAGTCTTTCAACCAATCAGACCAACGATCCATCGCTTCTCTATCCGTCATTGTGTTAAACCTGCCAATAGCGCGCCAGGTGGATAAGCTGGTTTGTGATTGGTCCCCGCAAATATGTAACAGAAGCAGGATAAAAGTATGTACAGGTTTCCAGCCTGAGCTGCAGGGAGAAGTCAAATCACCGGCAGATCGGGCTGGGTTTACCCAGTCCAGCATTAACCATGATACAGCCAGAGAATGAGACCATGATACGAATCAGAATCGCAACAAGCTAATCGTGCCAAAATAACTATTTAGTGGCCACCCACTCTCATGAAGCACTGCAAATGAGGTGATAAGAGTCAGTCTCCCCACCAAAACAAATTACAGTTTGCATCATTTTTTTTTTTTTTTTTAGTTATTACAACTTTTAGGTGAATTTACGTTTAACCAACAAGCTACACTGAGTTAGAGGAACTTAATAATTTGTAACATAAACACATTTGCTCAAAATTTGATTACTCAAAAAAAATTAAGCCGCTCTAGCTACCAGAGTTGTAGCCCTGGAACCAATGAATCTTATCTATTTCAGTTCAAATCAACGGCTATCATAACACATGCTAACATAACTTATTTAACATATACATTTAATGAACGAGTAAGATATTTCTCGTCACTGGCATTAGCGCAGTGTGTAGTGTATACCTTCATGTGTCTACTCTTCAGCACAATAGTAAACACCAAAACTACAACATTACAGAAACTCTTTTAAATGTCAAACATAACAGCATTAAACATTAACAGGTCTTTCCTTTCACTAAAAACAAATACATTTGCTAGAAATCCACTGCCTTATTTCTGAAGTTATCAAGACAATTTCATTATGTTACTACAACCTAATTTAAAAAAGAAAGCCAATTAATGCAGAAATTTGAGTTTAAATTACAGATGATTTTAAGTTGATGTAATGATCAACATAATTGTGTAAACAGAACTCAAACCAGAACTTTTTAACTTGCAACCATGCATTTATTTAAGTTGTGGTAACAGGACCCCTGAATTACTTTTTAGAGTGTACGCTCTTTTGCTCACCAGCCACTGTGGCTTTTGAGATTATTTTGCGTGTATTTGTTTAAGCGCAAAAAGCAGCAAAAAAGAACTAAATTTAAAAGCGCCTCATTTGCGCACATTTTGGGTATGAGCATAAAATATGCGGGAATGAGTAATTATGCGCAATCCCACTCCGAAATACAAGCCCTGTAACACCAATATTCATCTGAAGCAAATGAGTGGAGGTGGGTTTGTGTGTAACTCACTGTCGGAGAGATAAGAGAAGAAGCAAAGCTGGTATTTTATGGAAAATTAGTATTGGAAGCGTTTCAGATATTTCAGTATCCATATGCATTACATCAACACTACATTGCACTATGTTTATTAATTGAAAAATGTATATATATAAATTGCAGCCCACCAAAGTGGCTGAAGTGACTGCGTTACACACCACTGCTGAAATCCACCCGTATCTGGCAGGTGATAATGTCAAGCCCTTTATGTATGTATATATAAGCATCTTTAATCGAATAGTGCTATATTTCTCCATTGTTTTTAATTTGATTATGTCTTTTGCAACGCTTTATGGGATTGTAGTTCTTTCCCTAATCTTTCCCACAGTTTTGTACCTTTGTCATTTTGTCCAATTTTCAAATGTTGTGATTCACCTTGTAGGTTGTTGGTTTGGTGCAGGCTCAAAAAAAAAAAAAAGTCCCTATGGGAAAAATACTTAAGGAACCAAGGCCACTGAAAAAGTTGTGTGGTTTTGGAGCCTGACTACTCATGGTCCCCATCCACTTTTAATTCTGTGACGTTCTGTTAAACTTCTCCTTTGGTTTCAATGGAAGAAAGAAAGTGAAAGGGGTTTGCAATAACATGAGGTTGTGTAAATTATTTATTTTGATTAGTTTACCAATAACTTCTTGTTCCAGGTGAGCATCTCTACTGTGGGCTATGGTGACATGTATCCAGAGACCCTTTTGGGGCGGATATTTGCCTTTGGCTGCATTTCCTTTGGGATCATTTTGAATGGCCTTCCAATCTCCATCCTCTTCAACAAGTTTTCAGATTACTACGCCAAGCTGAAGTCTCACGAATACACTTCCAACATGAAGAACAGAGGGAAGGTTAACTTCATCCTGAGAGCAAAGAAGAAACTAAAAGAGTGTGGTTGCATTGAAACTAATGACACTAATGTTTCGTAGACACTAGCGAGTCCCCCCAAAATGTACACATTATTTTATTGTTTTGGAATTGTTAAGATGTACTGAATCTTGTCTGAATGGGATCATTTTCTAAAAAGCCTCTAAAAAGTGCCAAATGATTAAATTTTCAAACACATGTATTAAGTAACACAAACAAGTGGTACATACTTACAGTCATCTCCTGTTCTTTGAGCATTATCGATTGTTCAGTTTTTATGGCATGAACACATCTTTGGTAATGAAGTTGTACTACAGCAATAAAGTACATTTTAATGTTTGGACATAATGTTTTTGTAATTCGATTCAACCACAGTAGTTCTGCTCTTTTTAATTATTTTCAATCATTTAATCATTGTTTTTGTTTTTTTCTGGTTACAGAAGCACATTTAGCCACATAACACTGACCTGCATTATCCTCACAGTTGACATTCTACCTTGCATATCCTGATTTAGCCGAGTTAGCCGTTCCTGGATCAACATTCCTGTCCAAAAATGTAGTCCTAACCATATCCCCACCCCTGAACCTAACCCTATACCCATAACTTATCCCTAAAATGAGAGGGAAATGATAGGTGAATAACACTGATGTAGAAGCACCTAACCCTGGTTGTAAGCCTAAACTTGAAATAAAATCCCTCAAATCTGATTTGTGGATTGGAATACTGTTCCAGGATCAACAAAGATGTTGTTCCAGGAACATGTAGCACTTGGTGAAAACAGGTCTACTTCTAACCTTACCTGCCCCCTTTGAACTCGACCTGACTGACAACCACAATAGAAGATTAATCCAATTTATAAATAGCGTTAATCTGATTTACAAAGTTTCCATGACGTGTCCAATTGAATTAACGCTGTATTTAGCCTCCAGAGACGGAGCAATTTCTTATTTGTTCTCAGCAATTTCTCTGAGACCATACAAGCCTTTGGGTTCAGTTGGGTCAAAATAGCTGTTTTATGCGCATTTTAAAGGATTAGTTCACTTCAAAATGAAAATTTCCTGATATTTTACTCACCCCCATCTCATCAAAGATGTTCATTCTGGATGAGATGTTTTCTTCTTTTAAAAATTAAAAATTAAGTTTTTTGAGGAAAACATTGCAGGATTTTTCTCCACATAATGGACTTCAGTGGCAACCAAAATGTTGAAGGCAGACCAAATCAATGCAGTTTCAAAGGGTTTCAGAGGCTCTGCACTTTCCCAGACGAGGAATAGGGTCTTATCTAGCCAAATTTTTTAAAAATGTATATACTTTTTAACCTAAATTACTCATCTTGCGCTGTTCTGCGATCCGCCCACGAATTGCGTAATCACATCGGAAAGGTCACACTAGACGTACCGCCCCAAGCAAACGTATTAGTCTTCACACATGCACTTTGTAAACAAGGAGGTGGCACTTCTGCCTACGTCTAGCATGACCTGTCCGACGTGATTACGTAATCACTTGTGCACCTCAGAGCAGCAGCGCAAAATGTATGTAAAAAATATAGGCCTATTAATTTTACACAAGTATATTAGTTTTTACATCACTTCTTTTTTTTTTTTTTTTAAATGACCAATGGTTTTTCTAGATAAGACCCTATTCCTCGTCTTGGATCGTGCAGAGCCTCTGAAACCCTTTGAAACTGCATTGATTTGGCCCTTGAACCGTTGGTTGCCATTGAAGTCCATTATGTGGAGAAAAATCATGGAATGTTTTCTTCAAAAAACTTAATTTCTTTTCAACTGAAGAAAGACATAAACATTGGGGGGATTTACTTGGAAAAAAGCTAGGAAACATTTTTCACTCGTTCACTCGTTTTTTTTTAAATTAAAGATTACAAATAAACGACAAGACAAGTAACACACTGAATTAAACGTGTCATTTTGAAGTTGAAAGACTGAATTAGTACTCCAAAATTCTTGTTTACAACTTTAAAAAAATAATGGTTTAGGTACACATACATTTATAATATTACATATTTTATAAATAAATAAAAATTACAAACCTCTTTTCCGACTCGTCGACGGCAGCGCGGTTGCACTCCAGGCCTGCAGGTGGCGGTGTGACGTCAGCGAGCTCATATAACCGTCACTTCTTCTCGCTGTGCTCTGGCGCTTCTCTGACCTCTGCAGACTGAGTGCGGTCCTGAAGTCCGGCGAAATGGTTCCTCCAGTGCAAGTGTCGCCGCTTATTAAGGTTTGTCTTCACGAATCCATCATTCTAGATGTTTATTACTCGATTCAAACGAAGAAAGGCGTCTACAGGACTATCTTTCCCTCCTCTCAGAGCGGGCTGTGATGTGTTGATGTCTAAGATGGCCTGCAAGCTGAAAGTCATGATATTTCCTTCCTTCTCTTTTAATAAAAACAGAATTACTGAGATTTATTTTCTTTCAGACAGCCAGATGGTCTGCATTGCTTGTTGGCATTATCTATGGAAAGCGCAGATATGGTAAGAACGAGCAAGTTGATCAGAAAAAGTGTGTGTGTGTGTGTGTGTGTGTGTGTGTGTGTGTGTGTGTGTGTGTGTGTGTGTGTGTGTGTGTGTGTGTGTGTGTGTGTGTGTGTGTGCGTGTGTGCGTGTATGTATGTGTGCGTGCGTATTTATTTATGTATGTATGTGTGTGTGCGTGCGTGCGTATTTATGTATGTATGTGTGTGTGCGTGCGTGCGTGCGTATTTATGTATGTATGTGTGTGTGTGTGCGTGCGTATTTATGTGTGTGTGTGTGTGTGTGTGTGTGTGTGTGTGTGTGTGTGTGTGTGTATGTGTATGTATGTATGCATGTATTTATGTATGTGTGCGTATGTATGCATGTGTGTGTGTGTGTGTGTGTGTGTGTATGTATGTATGTATGCATGCATGTATTTATGTATGTGTGTGTGGTATTTATGTGTGTGTGTTTTTTATATATTTATTTATATATATATATATATATATATATATAAAAATGCACGCACGCACATAGGCACGCACACATACGCATACCGCACGCATCTTACACATACATACATCGCCTACATACATACATACATACATACACTTACACATATATGTATGTCTGTATGTGTGTGTATACATGTATGTTTTAGAGGTTCATTTACACAGATATTTACACTTAACTCTAGAGTGCATGTTTCTGTAGGTCTGAACTACATATATTGGTTTTAATTCATTAAATTATATAGGAACGGTGGCCATAATGTTGTTGCATCTGTTGCAGAGAGTTAAAAAAAAATTACTCTCTTAAGAAAGACCTTGCATTTGAGTTAAAAGCTTTTTCTTTATCTCCAGATAATCTGAAACCAATTGCAGAGGAGGAGAGGAGAATAGAAGAGGAGGAGAAGAAGGTGCGAGAGGAGAAGGAACGCATTGCTAAACAACTAGCAGAAGGTGAGGTTTCACCTTAACATTTTAATAGTGCTTCTTCTGTAAATTCATCAGTTGAACTTGGAATCGTTTGTTCATTTGATCATCCTGACTCTTATTTATTATTCCAACAGCTAATGAGGATACAATCCTGAAGTGAGCTGCCCAAAATGTCATTGTCTGGATAAAGAATGATGCTTGTGTTCTGCCATTTTGGTTTTACAGTGCCCTTTTCACACCTTTCAATGTTTTCTCTAATAGATCGTGCCAGACTAATACCTCTCTTTGTGAAATATTCACTGAATACATGCAAATATGTGTGTATGACCTTGTATAAATTTCCTCTGATCTGACACTGGTTTGTTCTTTCATTGAAGAGCCTTTGATTGCAACATGATTCAGATGTTAAGTATGCCCTGAATCAGAGTTTCACTTTGGTAAACATCCACACCAATATTTATTAATAAACTGTTAATCCCTGTTTCTTTGTATTTAATTTTGATGTATAAAATATAATTGAAATGTCCAGGTTGTTTAAAGTATGAAACAAGACTGCAGC
Source organism: Paracanthobrama guichenoti (assembly GCA_018749465.1). Taxonomy (NCBI): domain Eukaryota; kingdom Metazoa; phylum Chordata; class Actinopteri; order Cypriniformes; family Gobionidae; genus Paracanthobrama; species Paracanthobrama guichenoti. Next base: position 599,756 of record JAGHMJ010003241.1, read on the forward strand.
ATTTAATATTAAACAATCAGTGGTAAAAGATTCATTACAAGGAAATACTTACATCATACAGAAATTCATCATACAGTTACGTTCCATTCAAACAATAACCAATCCATTTTTATCTCAGATGGCATTTGTCTACACGCACACACACACAAAAAAGGTTAGTGTAGTTTTGTCAGGTTAGTGTTTGAGGAACTTGGTAACTATTATTTGAGTTTTCCCTCAGCCTATTATTGTGGTATCAAGTAAACGCCCATAAAAACAAAATTAACTGGTTGGTCAAACCAATCTCATCTGTGGAGAATGACACAGGCGAGAAGAAATTGTTGAATAATGTGACAAGCAGGGTGGGTACGAGGCCAGTGGTGGGATTGCAAATGAGCATCACCTGCGCGTCACACGTCATTTGGACGAACTTTGTTACAGTCGTTACTTTTGTTCGTTCATCGCTTTGTAACACTAAGGTTGAGCACGGACTATTTTTAATGATGTCTTTACTACCTTTCTGAGCCTTGAAAGTTGCAATGATGTCGCTGCCTATGGACGGGTCAGAAAGCTCTCGGATTTCATCAAAAATATCGTAATTTGTGTTCCGAAGTCTTACGGGTTTGGAATGACATGAGGCTGATCAAGACTACCGGTTCTCTGAATATTTCTCTGTGACAGAATATTCTCCATTTCTTCCCCAGTAATCCACGGCTCTCACTCTGTAGTAACCCCTCACCTCCAGACTCTCTGTGGAGGGAAAAGCACAAGCAGTTCAACATATAGATCAGTGCTTGAAGTCATACATTTTGACTCCAGTTGAGTTCATACCTGGAGAATAAGTGAAGTATGTGAAAATAGTGTCTCTGTGATTAATCCTCTGGAAAGTTGTCTCATCTTTGGAAAACTCCACTTCGTATGTCTTTATACACCTGCAAATTGCATTTAGAGTCATTAGATGAACAATTTTGATGAACCGCTGTATTTAAACAGTTCTTACTTGGTGCCGATGCAGTGATCCTTCCAAATGATCAGAACTTGTCCTTTGGTGACGGTGATGAAACGCACCCCATTCACCTGCAGAACGATAACTGCAATATTAAAACCAAACCACAAGGTTGCTAAATCTCTGCAAACAGTAACATGCACCTGGAGTGCAGAAGTTTTGTAATCATACTTGAATTAATTTCATGCACAGACAGATGCAATTTTGGGGCGTAAGAGAAACAGCAGATGTAATAAATTCACTCCACATGACTTCAACATTATACAATATTAAACTCAAGGGCAGGTCCAAAACCTGGAAAATAGTGCCTTGCTAAGCATCATGAAGTGCATCCTGGGAAGCTTTTAAAAAGTATTAAAGGATAACATCTATAAAAACTAAAGTATTTAAGCATCAACCTTCAGATCAGAACATTTTTTAAATCATGAGAAACGAATTCAGTCAAGTGTGTTTGATAGTGTAACCTTGATGGATTTAATGAGACGGCTGTGATGTCAATGTTATGTCAAGTCGCCACTAACCTGGTTGGGCTGTTCTTTAGACCGGGCACATACATGTACAAGCAGCACTGAGGGGACAGGAAGCGTTGTCTTCAGTGTCAGAGAGCCATCGGATGGGACCGGCAGAGGTCCATCAGTTTGTGGGTCCTACGACATACACATTCATCTAAAGACTCCATTTTTATCTAGATATTTATTTAATATAAGCTGCAAAGCCAGTTCATTTTGAAACCATAAAGGTTTTAAAGTCATAATCATAAGCTCATTAACATATCGCCACCCACACTGTAAAAAAGCATTTTTCTAAGATACAGTAGTGGCCAATAGTTATGTCCTAGAAAATTAACATCTTCACTATTTATTCAAATATTAATAAAAATTTGCAATGAAACAAGCATAAATTACATAAATTATGAACACTTGCAAAACCAAGAGAGAACCAATTCATTTATTAATAACTGATTATGTTGTAGTCAATGTATGCTTTGTTCCTGAGCAATTTTTATTAAATTTTTGCTTAGCAAAATAAAACCTTTTTGCCAAATGATTTTGTCAGATAAATACCTTAGCCAACTTTAGTGTTTTGTTCTTTCCTCATATTTAAAATATTTACAAATTTTCCTGATATTTTGATGGTTTAATTGAACTTGTAGGGTCAGTAAAAACAAATAGCCCACCCGGACATAACTTTTGGCCACTACAGTAAATAACAACGGTTATTGGAGTATGTTTTACTGGAAAGTACTGTTTCATACTGTTTCAACAAAATTTCACATTTAATTCACTGTGTTAGTTGCAGATTCTTTGTAATTATTTGTGAAATTTACTAGCAATTTCAAAAGAGTGAAAATAGTTTCCACACTTTTTTTCCAGTGCATATGAAAAACATACATAAGTCTTGAAGGTACAGTAGCAAAAACAGCCTGTTTAAAGGGATAGTTCACCCAAAAATGAAAATGACCCCATAATTTACGCACCCTCAAGCCATCCTACACAATTGGAGTTACATAAAAAATATATCCTGGCTCTTTCAAGCTCACATGGGAGTGAATGGTAAGTCCAAAGTCCATCATAAAAGTAATCCATAAGGCTAGTTCCGGCAAAAGAGTGACCTCTGACCCGATGGATGACGTATTGATGAACGCGGAAGTGCAGAGGATAGAGCAAAACAAAACACTGGTCATTCATTAGAAGTCTAAAACGAGAGGTTTAAAGAAAAATAATGTGGGAGGAGCTCGAGTTTGTTTAAAACACGAGAGGTGTCTACTCTCATTTAAGCTAACGCTACTCCTACATCCTACGTCATGCGTCGGGTCAGAGGTCACTCTTCCGCCGGAACTCGACTCATACAGCCGTTACCGGAAGCCAGTGATTATAGTTTAAGTTATAAATATGGATATCTCGATTGATATCTTTGCTTCAGAAGGCCTTTATTAACCCCCCGGAGCCGTGTGGAGTACTTTTATAATGGATGGATGCACTTTTTTGGGCTTCAAAATCTAGGGTACCATTCACTCCCATTATAAAGCTTGGAAGCGTCAGGGTTTTTTTATAATATAACTCTGATTGTGTATGGCTGAAAGAAGAAAGTCATATACACCTAGGATGGATTGAGGGGGAGTAAATTATGGGATAATTTTTGGGTGAACTTACCCTTTAACGCACAAGGTCAGAGAAAGAAACCAGTAGCATTATAAGCAAACGTCATGGAAGTCATCAATAACTGTAAAAGTGTGTGTTGTGAAGGAGTGTGTGTGTCGAACCTCTTGGCTCCGCAGCTGTGTGAACTGCTGCGCAGTGGGATAGTCAGGGCTTCCCATGCTCTCCCACAGTTTAAATGGGTTTGTCACGTTATTATCCATGTAGTGTGCCACATACATCAGACCTACAAATACAGACAAGATAGAACTATAAATGCAAGCATATTCTGTATTTTTGTTAAACACAATGCACATCGTTTCAAAGCAGCTTTAAAGAAAATCATGATGTTAATGTTTACAATAACTTCCAGCCATAAAGTCACATTTAGCAGATTAGAGCTGGGCGATAATATCGTTTATTTTGTGACGATAAAAGCAATCAAGCAGTTTTTGCTATGTAGTTTATATCGACCTATGCGAGTATACTGTATGTGTGCGGATAAAGCTGGACATAGTTATATATACACAACTTTATATAAAGAGCTAGACAATAATATAGTGACATTTTGCTACTGAAATACAAAAACAAAACAAAAATCAAGCAAGATTGCTATAGTATATATCCCTTTATGTGAGTGTACTGTATGTATATAAATAAATACAGTTAGATATAAAAATAAAAAAATATATATATATCCAACTTTATATGCGAGCTGTGTGATAATTTAGGTTACATTTTATGATGAAATAAACAATAATGCAGCCAAAATTTTCTGTATGGTATATATTGAGTTATGCGAGTATACTATAAAGTATATGTGGGTAAAATTGGATGTAGCCTACTATAATATATCCAACTTTTAATATATCGTTGAAGCGATAATATAGTTTACATTTTCCAAAGATAAAGAATCGAGCAATTATGATTTACAATATAGTACATACTGCTTAATGTGAGTGTACTGTATGTGCACTTGTAATAGTTGCATAATTCGTTATTAATTATTAAATTGAGAATTATGAAACCTTATGAAAGGTTTGTTCAATTTATAACAATTTGGTGTAGTCAAGCCTATTTAATTCTACATTTTTGAGCAAATATAACAGAAATGAAGGGTTTTTTTATTGCATAGTGGTTACTGACCCATACGTTGAGGTATTCCAGTGAGGCGCAGACTGATGATTTCAGCGGTGGAGGAGGTTTGGTTATCTCTGCTGTTATACAGCAGGACGGTGGTCTGCCAGCTATCGGCTGTGTACAGCACCTGAGGGGCGTGAACGGTGGCCAACACACCCACTGACAAATTCACTTGAGAGCTGTCAGTCAACACCTCAGCCTGCACCTGAGTCTCACCTGAGGAACAATACATGAATATGAGATTATCACAAACTCCCATAAATACCACTGTTTATCTGCAGGGCAGATCATTTCATTGATCATAAATCAACAGCAAAGTCCAACAATTCTAAACAATTATACACTGTGAGATATGCAGTAGTAGTGGGCGATATAAGCATTTATACCAATTTAATTTATTTTTATTAAACATAATACTGAATTAGGTTAAATATAATATTTTGGTCAATATATCACAATATACACTTGCGATGCACCAAAATGAAATCTTTATGGAAACACTTAAACCGAAAGTTTTCATTTAGCTGAAGAAAAAAAAAAAACTTGTTAATTCAATTTGTGCAGCTGAACTCTTTATGCTTTTCAGGGTGTTGTGTTTTCAGGTGATAAATTAAGCCATAGTAAAATTCTTCTGCAAATTTGTTCAGCGTCACTCAATGATTTCAGCCCTCCAAAACAATTTTGGCCAAACCTGAAAATTCAGCCAAATATTTTCCGTTATTTTCATCACTAATATACACGTTTTTATAGCAAAGTAACTTCAATATTTGGCCCATATGACTTACTTTAATATGTAATATGTTTATTTTAATTTAAGTTTAATATGTTCATTTAAAATAACAAAATATTATACATATTATTATTATTATTATATAAAATTACATAAATTATTTTATATAAATAGACACTTTACAATACGGTTTCATTAGTTATCATGGACGAACAATGAACAATACTTCTACAGCATCTATTAATCTTATTAATGTTAATCAATTTACTAATACAATTAAAATCAAAAGTATGTTTGTTAACATATGCACTGTGAACGAACATGAACGTTATATTAACTCTTAGTTAGCTTGTTAGTTTGTGTTAGTTAATACATTAATGTTAACAAATGAGGCCTTATTATAAAGTGGTATCAAATGAATTATATACATTAATTGTTATGTTTATTTTTTAAATAGAATATTAAATTATATTAATATTTTGGTCAATATATCACTACATATTTTTATAGAGAATATAATTCAAAGATTCAGCACATTTTGTTTTTTAAATCTGCTTGGCATCATTTCTTGTAAGCTTTGAAAGGTATTTGCCATGTTTCTATAGAGCTGATTACACAGTCTGATATACGTAACTGGCATATCACCCACTAACACTGACGATTCATTACATACTTTCATTACCTAACAATGCCAACAGGCCCATCACAGTCAGGACCGGTTTCCGCAGTAACTGCACGTGTGGCGGGTTTGTGTTGTTGATCTGGAATCGAGCTGTGAGCGTGCGCTGGGTAAATGGGTGTGGGTGGTAACTAAGGAAAGCATTGTCGTTGCTAAGCAGCGTGTAGTTGATGGTACTGTTCTGGTCAGCGATGAGCAGGTTCTGATGCTGTGAGATGACCTACAACACACCAAAGGCATGACTGGAGACTGTAATACTGCACCAAATATACCTGACTCAAGCTTTAATGAATCACTAAGGAATGCAATTCATTTAAGAAATAACAAATGAAGACCCCATTGGAAAAAAATATTTTGTGTCTATTAGTTTGAGGTAGTGAGCACAATTTGGTGGGGAAAGTCTCATTGTGATTTTTCTGAATAAAATATTTCTGAATAAAAATATTATATAAATATATAGTACCTTTTTTTACGTTTTTGAAACAAAAATACAGTGAAATATTATTACAATTTAAATTAATTCTGTTGTAATATATTTTAAAATGTAATTTATTCCTGTGATCAAAGCATCATTACTCCAGTGTCATGTGATCCTTCAGAAATCATTCTAATATGAGGATTTGCTGCTCAAGAAACATTTCTTCTTATTATTTTTAAACACTTTATTGTTTATAATCATACAAACACAAAATAACCATAATATTACAATATGATAATTAACAAATATTAGTTAATTATGTGCATCCCTACTTTGAGGCCATAGCCATTGGCAACTTAAAATTCTCATTTGTCCAGCTCCAACTTTCTGTTTTAATAGGAAATACATCCACTGAGGAAAGACTATTTTATTTGTCAAACCATTTACAGGTGTTTTTGCTATTAAAGGGGTCATCGGATGCAAAATCCACTTTTATATGGTGTTTGCATATAAACGTGTCTTTGTGGACACAACCACCCTACAGTGATAAAAATTCATTCACTCCTTTTTTCAATCCTCAAAAAGCCTAAACACTCTCAACAATCAAGCCATTTTAATTTTCTGAGCCATATGATGGCATATTGCTCATGCTCCGCCCACAACCACTGTCCCATATTAGCATATTTCCACCCTCAGCCAGTTGCACACTGTCAGCCAAGGCAGCACTTCACTCCCCACGGAAGAGAGGGGCGGGGTGAGCAGTAGCTCATTATCATTTAAAGAGACATGCACCAAAACGGGTCGCTGTGAACAGAGCTGTTTTAGAGGAGGTAAAAAGGGTGTTGTTTTCACAAACATTGAGGAATTTCAACCAAAGTATGTTACAGACTTTACATGAAAAACCTAAAGAATCATTCCAACTTGTGGAAAATGGCCATCCGATGACCACTTTAAAGGGATAGTTCACCCAAAAATGAAAATTCTGTCATCATTTACTCACCTTCCAGCTGTTCCAAACCTGTATGAGTTTCTTTGTTCTGTTGAACACAAAGGAAGATATTTTGAAGAAAGTTTGTAACCAGGGCGCTTTGGGGCACCTTTGACAAAAAGTTTCCCACATTCTTCAAAATACCTTCCTTTGTTTTCAACAGAACAAAGAAACTCATACAGGTTTGGAACAACCTGAGGGTGAATAAATGATAAATTAATTTGGGTGAACTATCCCTTTAAGGAATGGGCTCAGGACAATATGATTGGCTGAATGCAATTCTGATCCAGGACCAACAAAGGATGTTGAATGAGGAATATGTCCTTCATGTAAATCACATTTAGATATGTCCTACTGACAAAGCTGGTGAAATGAAATATTAGAGTGAGAACAGAGAACCATGGCACTCTCGTTTACCTTAACCACCATGGCTGCATAGGTGACATCCGCTCTCCAGGTGAGCGGTTTGTTCCAGCCAACCAGCGGATCAGCCTCGTCATTGTAGATCGGCACAAAACCAAACTGTGGAAACCTTTGCTGGATCTCGCGTACAGTAGCCACTTCCTGCTGCAGGATGGGTAACGAGCTTCCACCTCCCTGAAAAACAAAGATATACATACTACAATAATCAAAAATCTAATTTGTCATTTATTTGACAGATTTATGCAGTACACTTGTTACAGGAACAAGATTAAAGTCGACATGTAAAACTTTCTCTAAACATTTTACTTCGGTGCTGGTATGTAATGTGATATTCAACAAGGACAAATGTAGGTCAGGACTTGATTTCACATGGTATATTTGCATTTTATTATCACTTATTACACGGCTCTCTGAAATGCTTGATTCTGATTGGTCAGTCATGTATGCATCATTATTTATGTGTTGAAAAGCTGTTTAATAAGTGATGTAAGACTTTTCATCTTAATTGAACTTTCATCTAGGCTCAATGCAGTTTGCTAGGAACTGTTTTTCTTCACTGAAGCTTTATGTTTAGTGAGATGATAAAATATCCCCACTTAAATCAATATTTCTTGTCTAATTATTTATTTATGTGGCAAGCAGCAGTGTAATGCATGCATCAGGGTCTTGCTGTCAAAGTTTATTTTGCAGCTAAATGTACATTATCCCTTACTTATCATAAACTTTCATGTACCTTCTTGTGTAGTGCGATGTAGTCTAGCCGTACGCCGGTCTCTCCGGTAAAGTAGTTTGTGCCATTGAAACAGTGCTGTAGCATCTCCCAGCAGTACGGCGAGCGGGGCGGAGAATGACAGGAGTCTCCCGGACCCCCGAACTTCAAGACTGGACTCGCTGCACGAAGGCCCTCAGAGCAGGCATCATAATAGTTTAGAAACCCTGGAGGAGTGGAGCAGGAAAAATTCACTGTCACCACAATGAGGTGGGTAGATTGCCCTTGGCAGAACCACTAATTCTTCTATATGGTAGCATTAAATTAAAACTTGTCAGACACTTTTTTTGTTTTTATCCACACCACAAAGGCACATTATTTCTGTGCTCAAGAACACCATGTGCAGAAATACAACACAAAAACATGCCATCTCACAGATGCTGCTACATAAATCCAGAGTGGACTTACACTGCAGCATTTGCACAGATGGACAAGCAGTTATCAGAACAGGTTGTGTGGTTGTATTGATCCAATCAATGTTATTTACCTCATAAATATGCCAATCTATCTATCTAAGAAGATATTTTAAAGAATGTTGGTAACCAGACAGTTGACGGTAGCCATTGACTTCCATAGTATTCTTTTCCTGCTATGGCTACCGTCAACTGTTTAATTACCAATATTAACACCAATTTTGTGTTCAGCAGAAGAAAGAAACTCATACAGATTTAGAACAACTTGAGGGTAAGTAAATGTTGACAACACTTTCATTTTTGGGTGAACTATATCTTTAAGGCTGCTTAATGAGCTCACTTTAAATAGAAATTTTAATTTGAACACTTCAAATTTCACCAAAATACAGACATAAACATGTCTATTTCAACATCTCCCCTCTACATGGTACAATACAGTTGTTGATTGCCAGTTAACATATGAACATTAAAAATATAGCTGCAATTACAGGGTTTATGGTACCCACAAGACACGGTCCCAATGGGTCTTGAGACATTTTTAAAAGTTGGGCAACTTGCACTATTATCAACTTGACATGGAGTCTTAAAAATGCAGCACATTGCGGGATGTTTAAAGAACAGAGCAAGAGATGCAATGCAACGTGCATGCCTGTCAGAAGACCAATCACATTAAATGCTGCTAAAAATATAATAGGGAAAGATCTAGAAATCTAGATTTTAATAATCTGAGAACATTTTGTTTCTATCCCGTTTGGATCAAAACTTATAAGCAGAAAAAGTCAAACTTGCTGCAAGAGCAGCTTTGAGTTTTTGGTGGTTCTAGATGGTCGAGACCACTACTTAAAATCACTTCCAATTGATTGAGACAGACGGATAGTGTTCCGGCTCAAAAAACATATATTAGACTGTACCTTGGATTGACACAGTGATGTTGTCAAAGTCGTGGTTGTTCGGCTCATTCCACGTCTCAAAGTTCCACTGAGAGACAAAGCTGAGGCCGTATTTCCCTACAGGAACAAACACAGGCTTTGTGGTAAAATATCTGGGATAGTAAACAAAAGGTTCAAACTGCACAACAAGTGCTTCATGATCTATCATCACCATCTAAAGACATATAATGACTCTCATACTCACATATGTATCTTTTGGCGATCAAATAGACCAAATTTCTCCATTCAGTAACTTGACTTTTGTCTTCAAAGTTGCTGAAGGTGTTGGACACACTGCCCATCAGTTCAAACCCTTTAAGAAGAAGCCATTCTCTTTGACACAATGCAAAGTTGTGTTAAGTTAACCCTAGTGGCAGCAGCCTAATCCTACATTACACAAGCAATGGGATTTTACTGTAATGTTTGAAATCTTAGTCCTGCTCAGCCAAGAAATAATGCAGCAATTAGATCGGGACAGTAAACCCAGTAGAAGATGAATACTTCCTGATCTGAGCCTGCTCGCCCCGTTTTACCAACTTGTGCTCCGTATGTGTCTGTTGCATTACATACCCGGCTGCAGCCCATTCTGCCAGAGAAGGTCAATCAGCTGGTCTAAGTGAGTGAAGTTGTAGTGATATTCTCCACTGACTCTACACAAACATCAGAGATAAAAATATTAGTAATACAGTAAACTACAACCATATAGTTTATATGGAGCTGCATGGAGAATATACACTGATCAGGCATAATATAATGACTAATATTACGACCTAATATCATGTTGGACCCCCTTTTGCTGCCAAAACAGCCCTGACCTGTCGAGGCATGGTCTCCACTAGACCCCTGAAGGTGTGCTGTGGTATCTGGCACCAAGATGTTAGCAGCAGATCCTTTAAGTCCTGTAAGTTGCAAGGTGGGGCCTCCATGGTTCGGACTTGTTTGTTCAGCACATCCCACAGATGCTTGATTGGATTGAGATCTGGGGAATCTGGAGGACAAGTCAACACCTCAAACTCGTTGTTGTGCCCCTCAGGCCATTCCTGAACCATTTTTGCTTTGTGGCAGGGTGCAACAAACTGCGATGCACAGTGTATTCTGACACCTTTCTATCAGAACCAGCATTGACTTCTTGAGCAATCTGAGCTACAGTAGCTCGTCTGTTTGATCAGACCACACGGGCCAGCCTTCGCTCCACACGTGCATCAATGAGCCTTGGCTGCCCATGACCCTGTGGCCGGTTCACCACTGTTCCTTCCTTGGAGCACTTTTGATAGCTACCGACCACTGCAGACCGGGAACACCCCACAAGAGCTGCAGTTTTGGAGATGCTCTGACCCAGTCGTCTAGCCATCACAATTTGGCCCTTGTCAAACTCGCTCAAATCCTTACACTTGCCCATTTTTCCTGCTTCTAATGCATCAACTTTGAGGACAAAATGTTCACTTTCTGCCTAATATATCCCACCCACTAACAGGTGCTGTGATGAAGAGATGATCAGTGTTATTCCATTCACCTGTCATAAAGTTATGCCTGATCGGTGTAAATAATGCATTTAAGTAAAGATTACTTGTTAATACACAAACATAAAATCAGTATGTCAAAAGCAGATTCTAAGAGAGAAAAGAGATTATATAAAACATTTAGAATTTATGCATACAACACAATTTACATCACCCACTGAAAACTAATGAAAACAATAAGTTTTCATTTGTTAACATTAATATATTAATGAACATTAACTAACAATGAACAATACTTCTAAAGCATTTATTAATCTTAGTCAATGATCATTTCTATATTTGCTAATATATTTTTAAAGTCTAAATTTGTGTTTGCACTGTGAACTTACATGAACAAACAATGACCAGTTAGATTTTTACAAACGTAAAAAAATGCTTTAAAAAAAAAAATGAAAATATGGGAATATGGAGTAACTGACCGTGCGGACACCAGCTCCAGCATCCAGTGTATCCGCACCTGCTGGATTCCTCTGTGCGGCACAGAGCCGATCAACGCCAGATTCATCTGCTGGTCTGGACTGAGATCATACAGGTGTGCATCAGTGTGCGGCTGTGGAGGGCTGCAAAAACAGGAGACAAAGGTGTACATTGTGCTTACTCATCCACTAAAACAATTCCACAGACAATGTTTTCCTGGAAATGCTGGGGTTATCACACTTCATTCATTCTTCATTTATTAATTAAATAAGACAACAGTTCAGGCAAGTACCATATGTACTACTACAATAGTTTACTTCTACTTCTTTAACATTTGTGTATTGAAATTGAATTGAAACACTGTTATATGAATATGTAATCATAATCATGCAGTGTTATGGTTTCCCCTAAAGTGTCAGTACCATTATGTAAAGTGATTATATCAGAATTTAATACTATTACAATAATGGTAATTCATATACCCTGGTATTTAAATGGCACTTCAATGTAAAATGTACTTTTAGCCCTGATATAATGTATTAAGAGTAAAGTTTAAGTGTACAACATTACAGTTTTCTCCTACCAGAATCCAGTGCTTCTCCAAAAGGGCTTCAAGTTTCGTAGTGGCTTGTCAACATTCACTTGTACCTCCACAGATGGAGATATAACAGACCTTATCATCAGGACTGATATAAACACTGCCCATGTGAACGAACTGTGTTTACATCCATGCATGTTGCTGACGTCACTTATAAACACACACGCTCACTGTACGTGTTACAGTTTCACTTAACAACTTCATAGATATATTATCTTATGTTTAAATGTTCAGAAAGCGCATTCGGTGACGTTAAAATTAAAATATATTTCCCCCAACTTCAGTTGAACGAGCTCTTTAGAAAAGTTGCTGCACTGACGTCATTGACATGCGACTTGTGTTTTTTAAAAGCTGAATGCCGCGGCCTGCTGGTCTAAATGTGAAATGGCTTAAGGGCAATTAAAAGTACTTTTTTTCATATTACACTGCATTACTACATTTTTATAGGCCTACATATAGCACAGTACAATATAATGTAGTCACAATATAGCCCAACCTATACACACTCATGCTAATGTTCAAATATCCTAATGTAAAACTCTTTCAAACTTTTATTTTATCAGTCTTTTTTGTTTATTTTTTATTTTATTTTTAAAGCTGAAGCAACATGACTTTTAGGATAATTGAAAAGATGTGGAAGACTTTTTCAGGTCCTTTTTTAATTATTATTATGACCAATAACAGACAAGGCTAAAATATTGATAGCCTATGGTACATTTAATACATGCATAGAATATATCTATATAATATTTCTATATGCATAATATAGAAAGAAAAGAAAATCATAGATCCTTTAAAAATCGATGAAAATAAAGGAACAAAAAGCATAACAACATAAAAAGGTGCATTCAAAAGAATTATAATAAAAGTAAAATAAGACATGACAATGTTTTACAGATTGCAACTGTACTATACAGCGAAAGCATGATGTATAAGATGAGATCAAACAATAAAAAAGTCCCATCCTTTTGGTTTAAGTCCCTCATCCATCTGCTAGGTTACGATCTGATTTAAAATTACCCCTGTGTAGTAACTGTCTGCCCACGCTCCCTGAATATGATGGGGGGTGATATTGCGACGCTGGGCATGCCGTAGTTAGAATAGGGATTGGGAGGATACATCTGTGGGTATGGACCAAATCTTTGAGGATCCATGAGAGGATTTACAGGTTGAAAGTATGGGTGAGCCTGTGGGCCAAGGAAAGCAGAGCTCTGGAAAGGACTGATCATGTGTGGATATACGTGAGAGTGAGAGGGAATGCTGACTGGCATTACTATGGCATTCTGAGGCAGAATGGAGCTGTATGGAGCCGGAAGTGCCACAACCTGAGCAGGACTTTGCATAGCAGACATTGACTCTGGATTGGCCAGCACTAGCTGCTGTATGGGTGCTTGTTTGGGAGGTTCTGCTGCTGTTACCCTGTCCTGCTGGGGAAGGCCGGAGATGAAAAGATTAATATGTGGCACAGAAGGGTTCTGAGCTGGTTTGGGGTCTACAGGAGGGCCAACAGCAGATAGCGGATTGAGGATGTATGCTGTCTGGACCTGCGGAGAAGGTTCTTGTAGTGGAAGACCTGCTGGTTTTGGGGTTGGCTCAGCAATGGGGGGTTTATTGACATTCACTAGAGTGTCCCTCATCTGAGTAATCAAGGTTTGAAGCCCCTAAAGTGGGTAAACGCAATATATTATTATGCTATTTATGCCATAGCATCAGAATGCCTTAAAGGAATAGTTCACCCAAAAATGAAAATTCTGTCATTAATTCCTCACCCTCATGTCGTTCCAAACCCGTAAAACTTTCGTTCATCTTCAGAACACAAATAAAGATCTTTGTGATGAAATCTGAGAGCTTTCTGTCCCTCCATTAACAGCTACGCAACTACACATATGACGCTTCAAAAAGTTCATAAAGAGATAAAACTAATCCATATGAATTGAGCGGTTTAGTCAAAATTCGCTTTATATGATAAACAGACTGAATTTAGGCTTTTATTCATATTCATCAACTCACACATCAGTTGTGGTTTAAGCTCAAGCATGTTCACTTGACAAAACCAGTGAGGTTCATTCTTTATATGAGCTTCAGCGAAACCAGAGGTTCATTCTAGGCTTTTATTCAGAACAATGAGGTTCATTCTTGTGTTTTACGCACATTTCAGCGAACTCATTCTCGTGTTACACATCGCTTGAGCTTGAACCAATGAGTTCATTCTCGTGTTACGCAGCACGCCTGAGCTTCAGCTCCAATGCATTCTCGTGTTACGCACACGCTGAGCTTCAGCGAGAACCAATGAACCAGTGAGGTTCATTCTCATTCTCGTTACGCAGCAGCTTCAGCGAGAACCAATGAGCTTCAGCGCGCCTGAGAACCAATGAGGTTCATTCTGTGTTACGCAGCACGTCTGAGCTTCAGCGAGAACCAATGAGGTTCATTCTCGTGTTACGCAGCGCTTCAGCGAGAACTGAGCTTCTCGTGCGAGAACCAGTGAGGTTCATTCTCGTGTTACGCAGCACGCTTGAGCTTCAGCGAGAACCAATGAGGTTCATTCTCGTGTTACGCAGCACGCTTCAGCGAACCCTGAGCTTCACGCAAGCTTCAACCAATGAGGTTCATTCTCGTGTTACGCAGCACGTTGAGCTTCAGCGAGAACCAATGAGGTTCATTCTCGTGTTGAGATTATTGAGTTTATGTTCACTGATCAGTGTTTAAATGTGAATAAAAGCCAAAGGTTCAATCTGTGTTACGAAAATCTCAGCGAGAACCAATGAGGTTCATTCCCGTGAAAATTTGGAACCAAACTGCTCAATTCATATGAGATTATGTTGATCAGTGTTTAAATGTGAATCTTTAAATGAACTTTTGAAAATCTGTAAGAGAAAAACTGCTCAGATTTCATCAAAATCAACTTTTGGAGGGACAGATCTTTTCATTTGTGCTCTGAAGATGAACGGAAGTCTTAAGGGTTCAGAACGACATGAGGGTGAGTAATTAATGACAGAATTTTTTTGGGTGAACCATCACTTTAACAATGGCTTAGCAAAAACTGGTAAAGCTGTCAGGTTTAGCATGAGAAAGCACATTTTCTCCAGAAAAGTCTAGTTTTCATTATCAAGTTTAACGCACAAAATGCAATGAATTTTAGAAAAATAATATGAGGTCTAATCTAGTTTAATTAAATGAATGACAAAATAAATCCTTACCTCCTCTTCACTCGCAGATCTGGCTTCAATGTCGTGATGCTGATCCACCCGTGAGACAAAAACACACTCTTTAAAAAACACCAGGCTTTCGTACATGTTGAATATGAAATGATTGAAATATGCACTTACTGGTGCAGCAGTTATCAAGAATAAGTTGCTTATTATCAACACTACTGTCTTCATGCTTCCAATATATCTGCAATTATATTATAATGTTATAAAAAGCCTCTATAAATGCACAGGTGCTGTGAAACAAACAAATAAAAGCATAAAACTTGCGTTGACATTGTGCATTGATTGATTGAAAGCAAACATCTGATGATCAGCACTATTGTCTTCATGCTTTCAATATAGTATCTGCAATAGTATTATAATATTATGCATATAAAAACCTTAAAGTGCTGTTAAACAAACAAATAAAAGCATCAGATTTGCATTTACAGTTTATGTCCTACAAAACCAGCTAATAAAATGTGTACCTTAGTTTCCCCCCCAGTATACCTGCAATAATAGAATAATATAAACACATAAGTTCTGTTAAACAAACAAATAAAAGTATCAAATTTGAATTTATGTCCACCAGAACCTGCTAATAAAACTCTCACCTTATGTGAACACTTGAAGTGAAGTTCCCTCAGATTAGAGTATTAATGGTGTTGAAGATGCTTTTAAGGCCTCTTAGTTTTGTAGGAATTGGGATTCATCCAATCAGCGATGCTGTTTTTCCTCATTTCCCGCCAAATTGCAGAATGTCTCAATATTAAACACAATTACCGCTAAAAACTCCTATACCTGATAATTAAGGTTATTGGTTTTAAAATGTGTGTTAATATCATTATTATGATGCAATGTTTGTAATGCAACATGTCTCAGTATGTTACGCAAGAGGCTTTTCCTTATATTGAGGAAAAAACTAAGATATGAGACACAACTGACTCATTAACTCTGGAACAGTCTTCCTAGCATTGTTCGGGAAGCAGACACACTCTGTCAGTTTAAATCTAGACTAAAAACGCATCTCTTTACTATGGCAAACACATAAAACATTATCAGTTTCTATTATTCAAATAAGTAAATGATTGTTTGGCTGCATTAACTAGGTCAGCCGGAACCGGGAACACTTCCCATAACACCTGATGTACTCGTTACATCATAAGAAGAATGGCATCTACGCTAATGTTAGTCTCTCTGTTTATACCAAGGTTTACTGCAGTCAGCCAGATCCAGGCCGTATCCAGATCAGATGGTGGACCAGCGCCTGGACATGACCAACGCATCCCTGAAATGTCTGCAGAGAACATGTCAAATAAACTCCCCCCGTAAATGCTGCATCGACACGACATCCTCATTAAACCCGTCTTCGGCGTGACGACTCCAATCTTTCAAATAATCTTACGAATATCTATTTACCTTATATGAATTAAGACCTGCAATGTTGCCAGAATTATAATCATACACTGTTTGTTCGTCGGCCAGAGAACTGGCACCCCGACTGAGCCTGGTTTCTCCCAAGGTTTTTTTTTCTCCATTCTGGCCCTGAAGGAGTTTTGGTTCCTCGCCACCGTTGCCTCTGGCTTTTGGCTTGCTCAGTTGGGGACACCTAAATTTCATCTATATTACCGATCTGCCCGCATTGACACTATATGATACTTGAAATTAGCTGGATAACATCACTGTTTCACCAGAACGGCTGTACAAATTCTGTTGCATTATTTTCCTGTTAACAATGTGAAGCTGCTTTGAAACAATTGGACTTGTTAAAAGCGCTATATAAATAAAGGTGACTTGATTTGATTAAAACACATGCACATGCTTATTGCATCGACTACCTGAAAACTAATGTTACCGCAAAGGTCTTCTTTTATTTTAATTTTAGAAAAACTTAATGCATTAAACAAAAATAAAACTAAAAGCTGAAGAAGTTGTTTCATTGTCAGCTAAATGAAAATGCACAAGTATGATTCTTTTGCCATTTATAAGTATACATACATGAATTTTATTCTTATGCATTATATTTTAGGCCAGACTTAAAAGGCCTCATTCAGTTTTATACTATGATCTTTATGATCATTGTGTAATGCCATGTTTGTTAATGTATAAGTTATTGTGAAATGTGGTAGATACTTGAGGTAATGGTCACAAACCAATGCGGCGAGGGATTTCTTCAGAACTCAAATACTTTAATTAATTTGAAACCATCTAGATTCATCAAAGATTAAGCCCAAGTATCTGTTCATCATCCTCCACAGCACTCAACTGTGGGAAAGAACCACTGATTTTTTTTATTGGGTGAATGTGAGGAGGTTGCCATATAAAAACACAAGCAGAACTGGGAGATATAAAGTATCACAGCAGCAAAAGACGAAAAGGTAAGTGTAAATATACATTTTATGATTATATTATTATGAAGGTATAAAATATCAGACATATATTTTTACTTAATATATACCATAATAATATATATTTTTATTATTATATCCAATAGATTATATTCATTTAGTTGTTGAGTGGATCAAAAGTCTATCTAGCAAGATAAAATCATGGAACAGCCATTTCATGATTGTAATGGCAAGCGGTTCACTCTGCAGGTCAGAATCAGCTATGACAACCCTCATCCTGGTTTCCAGTCTCCTGTCTGCAGTCTGTCTGAGTCTGGCTGTTCCTGTGAGTTGAAAATAGGACTTACACAGTGTATATATGGCATATATAATGATAACTGTTCAAGGGATTATGTCTTTTGGATATAGGTGGAGAAACCCAGGAGCAGGAAGACGAGAGATCTGAGTTTTGAGGTAAGCATTTTCAGTTCTTAATTCAATCTTAAGTTCAGTAAACGGAAAAATAAATGCAGTTTTTAAACCCTTATTCAAAAAAGATGTTTGCATATTCCACAGCTACTGGAATATCTCTGCATATAATCAGCATGCATATATGCATATATATATATAAAAATCAAGAATGCATTAAATTGATCAAAAGTGGTAGACATAATTTTACACAAGATTTTCTATTTAATAAATGCTTTACTAAATGTAATAAATAATATTTGCAAATAGATGCTTTTATTCATTGAACTCTCAATTCAAAGAAAAGAAATAGCACAATTTCCACAAAGATATTAAGCAGCACGACTGTTTTCAACATTGATAATAATCATAAATGTTTCTTGAGCAGCAGGTCCTCATATCAGAATGATTTCTGAAGGATCATGTGACACTGAACACTGGAGTAATGAGGCTGAAAATAATGACATTTGAGAATATATTACAACAGAAAATAATATTTTGCAATATTACTGTTTTTTTTTTTTTTTTTTTTTTTACTGTATTTTCTTTTATTAAATAAAAATGCAGCCTTGTTGAGCAGAAGATACTTCTTCCAAAAACATCTGCTATACTCTGCTGGAAATACTGTTCACCAAATCTGATATGAATCATAATTTTGTGTTTTTCAGGACTTCTATCGACCGGTCTTTCCAGTTCAAGCAGTGCCCTCATTTCCCTTTCTCATGCCTATGCATCAGTTCAGTGGACTGCAACTTACACCCTACAGGTTTCAACGCATCGAACACCCCTTTCCACCTGGTTTCTACCCATATCCACATCCACCCTTATACCACTCCAGGCCTACAGTGGCTGTGCAGCCGCCCATCATTGTGCTAGAGAGGCTCCCCGGCACTGCAACCCCTACAGCCAGACCTCCCGGCACAGCCGTTCCCTTTTTAGGATGATGACCAGCTATCAGGGGCCAAAAATAATCAGCTATAAAGCAGGAGAATTACTTAAATTTGATATATTTTTTACCTGATAATCTTTTCTTTTTGTTAATTCTCGGATGGTGGTACCCTGGATATTTTAAATATTTTTTTTAGCAATGCACGTTTTAGATTTCACTTTTGTACTGTAACTTCTGATTTTCAATCTGCTTAGCCTTTGAAAGTCTAATCATTAAGCTCAAAGTGTATTTAAAATATTTTACTAAATTTGTACTGAAACATTCATTTTTCACATTACGTGATTGCTTGTGTTAAATAAAGTTTAGTCGCGTATTCAAATCCGTGCTGCATTTACACTGATGTGTTAAACGGCTGTGCAGAAAACACAGTTTGCTACCCAAACTCCTAAATTAATGTACAAATAAAAACTTGAGTCTAAAAACTTTTATTTTCTACATTTTCACGGAGATTCCCGATGACTTTCCTATGAGGTGGTGTCTAAGTAGTATTTAAATTGTCAGACATGACACGTCATCTTTACAGTAAATATGTATTTGCAGATACCAATATACTGGAAGTACAGCACAACCGGTTTCAACATTGATAATATGAAATGTTTCTTGAGCAGCAAATCCTCATATCAGAATGATTTCTGAAGGATCATGTGACACTGAAGACTGCAGGAATGATGCTTTGACATCATAGGAATAATTACAGTTTAACATATAAATAGAAAACTGCTATTATAAATTTCTAATATTATTTCATATGGTTTATTATTTTTACTCCCCTTTGTAATTCCAGCTAGTAATATTGAGGCTAAACAATAAAGGCAATACCATGTCATATGAATAAACAATCAAAAGCGAGTCCTATGAATGAGTCCTGTTGATGAGATTTATTTAAAAGAAATGAACAGACTCAAAAAAAAAAAAAAAGTTCCATTAAAATACAACTCAAATAGCATCATTAAACAGTCAGTTTTACATGTTTTCTTTATACTACCTGTACATTAGACTTCACAATTGCAACTATTTTCAAATAACTTAAGTAACTTGTTTTTAAAAGTGCAAATTCATAATTCATACATGGGAACTCCATGGGTAAGACGTGGGTAAATGGGAAAGTTCACATTTCCTTTGTGCAACAAGAGAGTGAGAAAGAACGAGTGAGCGAGCGAGCGAGTGAGTGAGTGAGTGAGTGAGTGAGTGTACAAACGCAGTGTGCTGACTATGACTTCTGCTCTGCTCCTGTGGAGGACTGAGGCGTGCTGTCCGGCTTTATTATCTGATAAGTGATGAGATACTCTGGGTAGGCCTGGAAAACAACAACAACAAAAACACATTATAACAAAATTGATTATTTGTCAAATTCGAATGACATTTTAGTAATTTTTTGACAGTACGAGTGAGTTTAATTTGTTGATCGATCATTAAATCAAATTAATAATTTAAAGTACTGAACACTGCTGTAGTTTATAACAATACTCCCCAACTTACGTTTAATTCTTTTAAGTCTAATTCCTAATCAAATTAGAATATCTTAATTTTATACATCACTTGTGATTGCATTTTCTATAGATATGGCAAGATGTGCGGTCCACCAATAACAGAGTGAAAGCACTGGGAACACCCACAAGTGACTTCACAGGACAGAGACTAGTGACATACAGCGACAAAGTCGCTTAAAAGGGGCTTAAAAGCGTACAATGCCAGCTGCGCACAAAAGCTTCTCCTGAAAAGCAGAGCTTTCGTCGTACAATTGGCTGTTTGCCGGTATTTTTTTTTTTTTGGTAGCTCTCGCTTTTGTAAGACTGTTCACTGATCCTTAGGAACCAGTAGCTTTCCTGTAGCTCAAACAATAAGCGCGTAAAGCTAGCAACGTCAAAGTCAGGGGTTCGATTCCCAGGGAAAGCAAGAACTGACAAAATGTAAAAGTGTAAATTGAAAGCAATGTAAGTCGCTTTGGATAAAAGCGTCTGCCAAATGCATGAATGTAAATGTAACCACTCTGAAACGTCCTGTAAAATCTGTGCTTCCAAAGGTTCTGCACGATCCTCTTTGTTCATAAACATTCGCAGTGTCTGAATTGGGCTCGAATTGGTATGGCAAAGTTGACATCATTGTTAATATTTACACCCGAGCAGATGAAACTCACAGTTAGGGTAAGGGGCGTGACATTCCCCAAACACACTAAGCAGTTTGTATGTCGGAAGCAGGGGCTTCATCGAAAAAGGAACTAAACAGGGTGTTTGAGACCGACTGGGAAGAGAGGAGCAAAAGAGAACTTCGCTATAAATATATTGGGGCCTTTATACATCACAGTCTGCAGTCCATTTCATAATGGTGTTGTGAATTGAGAGGTGGATTTAAAGGCCCACTGAAGTGCCTTGAAACACGCAGCATAACGTAATTTCCACTGAAACAGGAAGACAGGGTGGGACATATCGAGCACCTCCTGATGAGAAGCTGAAGTGCAGAGCGATGTCATAAAATGTATTGAACCATATTGGCGGAAGTGAAAATTTATATTTTGAATGCTTATATCATCTTCTAAATGTGAATTTTGTCATTGTTTGAGCACACTCGCTTATAGATAACAGTAAGAGTAAAAAATTCATACTAGAAGCCAAAAAGCATCCATTTTGATTTCATGGGAACTTTAAAAGATGCAATGTTTCTTTTCCAGCCTTACCTGTTCTCCGCGGTAGATCACATACTCAGCATAGGCCAGGCCATTGACACTGGGGCGGCCGATCACAGAGTGATGTCCAGGGGGAGCGTGGGCCATCTTCATGGCGCTGAACTGCAGAAAGGACTTTCCCAATGTCACACGACAGAACAACATTTGCCTGTGGAAAATCAACACAGAGGAAAACATGAAAAACATCCAGTTGTGCATATGTTTATGTTGCATCTCTTATTGTATCAGGTGTGTGTTCATGTACCTGTGGCACACGTAACAGGAACGGTCTTTGTGAGTGGGGCAGCCAGTGCCGCCACCGATGCCATAGACGTACTGGTTACTCTTAGAGGAGTTCTCTGCAAAATATATGCCAGCTCCAAACATGCCACCAATATATGCATGACGCTCATCGAATCCTTTATGGATGATGGCATTTATGAATGGAGATCCTGAAAAACAAAACAAAAAAACAACATGCTTAGGATTATGATAATGAAAATACTAATATTAAACCAAAGCTACCATTCAAACAAAATGGAATTCATGGCTACATATAGCAGCGATGATGCATTTACAGCACATTTCATTGACAGAAAGTACTTTTAACTTGAACTTTGAAGGTCATTTGGTAATAATCATTTAATTTGTACAGGTAGACGGTAAGGTTTGTGGTCTTATAAGGGATAAAAACTATAATGGCCTACTAAAACGAAATAACTAACAAGCAGCTCAACCATTAGAGCATAGCCGGTACATTTTTTAAAAACGATACAAGTCTCTTTTGCTAATCAAGGCTGCGTTTATTTGATCAAAAAAAAAACAAACAAACAATCAAACAGTAAAACTGTAATATTTTGATATATTTTTAAGAATTGAAATTCATTCTATTTCAATATATTTTAAAATGTAATTTTGTGTTGCAAAGCTGAATTTTCAGCAGTAGTCAGTCTTCAGTGTCATTATTATTAAAGGTGCTACAAGTGATGTCACGTGTTTTTTAGGCCAAAACATTTGTCGTCACATACAGCAAACATCTCCTCACTATCCGCTAGCTGCCTGTCCCCTGAGCACACTGTAAAAAAAAACACGGTCTTTGTAGTCGCCACAAGCTCCAAAAATGGCAACAAAAACAAACTGGTGCAGTCTGGACCACGAAACATAATAAACAGTGCTCCAGCCAATAGCCGACAAGAATGATTTGGGGGTGGAGGTTTGGGGTTAGTGCACGTGCACATGAAGGGGGGTGTGTAGAAGAGAGAAGCATGAAGAGGGAAGTTCGAATTATATGATTTTGATATGGCCAACACACGACCAAAGAGATGACGTTCTGATGAACAACTTGCAAGGAAAAGGGAAAAGGAACGCGCAAAGTCCCGAATTTACATCGGAAAAGCCTTCGAAACGTGGCGAGAACTCCGGCGGCAGAAGGGCTGTTTCAGGAAGCACGGAGGGGAGGAGGAGGAGGAGGAGGGAGGGTCTAGCTAGCCTCTGTTTTGTTTGACAACACTTCGAACGTCAACAAGAAATTACTCCACCCAGGATCGCTTAGAGCACCTTTAATATTATCAATGTTGAAAACAGTATGATGCTCTTTGTTTTTTTAATAAATAGAACTGAAAGAAAATAGCTTTTTTCCTGTTTTTAAATATTAAAAATATATTAATACTTTTATTCAGCAATGCATTGATGGATTCAATATTTTATGCATTTATACATCAAAAATTTCTCAGTATGAAGATTAAGATAATTACATAAAAATCTTAGAATAGACCAACAGACCAGAATTCTTTGTGTCCTAAGAAGGAAATGCATTTCTTATATCAATGAGCCCTACTTGTTATGCACTATAAAAACAAATGAAACAAAAAAAAAAAAACCCTGTTATAAATAAAATTATATATATTCTTTACATTTCAATAATCTAAGAATGTTTTCGATTCATAGGACAAGCGAGTTCAGCACTTACCGTGAAACAGCATTCGCTCATTGTGGTGGTTGTGATTCTCATCTGCAATCTCTTTCTGCCTGTGTGTGTATCGCTCTCTCAGTTTCTTATTCACCACCTTCTGGATCTAAGTGACAATTTCAGTTAGATTTTGCTCAAGAGTAAAACAGACATACATAAAGGGATAGTTCACCCAAAAATTTAAATTCTGTCATTAATTACTCACCCTCATGTGGTTCCAAACCCATAAGATTTTCGCTCATCTTCAGAACACAAATGATCAGCAAACAATGTTTACAGCATTCAAATACGGTCACGGAAGCTCAAACATGAGAACCAATGAGGTTCATTCTCGTGTCACACAGCACGATTGAACTTCAGCAAGAACCAATGAGGTTCATTCTCGTGTCACGCAGAACGTTTGAGCTTCAGCGAACCACCAATGAGGTTCACTCTCGTGTTACGCAGCACGTCTGAGCTTCAGCGAGAACCAATGAGCTTCATTCTCGTGTTACGCAGCACGTTTGAGCTTCAGCGAGAACCAATGAGGCTCATTCTCGTGTTACGCAGCACGTCTGAGCTTCAGCGAGAACCAATGAGGTTCATTCTCGTGTTACGCAGGACGTCTGAGCTTCAGCGAGAACCAATGAGGTTCATTCTCGTGTTACGCAGCACGTTTGAGCTTCAGCGAGAACCAATGAGGTTCATTCTCGTGTTACGCAGCACGCTTTGAGCTTCAGCGAGAACCAATGAGGCTCATTCTCATGTGTTACGCAGCACGCTTGAGCTTCAGCAAGAACCAATGAGGCTCATTCTCGTGTTACGCAGCACGTTTGAGCTTCAGCGAGAACCAGTGAGGTTCATTCTCGTGTTACGCAGCACGTTTGAGCTTCAGCGAGAACCAGTGAGGTTCGTTCTCGTGTTACGCAGCACGTTTGAGCTTCAGCAAGAACCAATGAGGCTCATTCTCATGTGTTACGCAGCACGTTTGAGCTTCTCTTTATGTTCGCTGATCAAATGTTTATATATGTTCAAAATCCTAAATTCAATCTGTTCATCATATAAAGCAATCAAGTCTCTTCAGAAGACTTGGATTAAACCGTTCAATCCATGTGGATTTATTTTACAAATCACTTTGTTTTGGGTGAATAGACTTTCAAGGGAAGGAAAGAAATTAATTTAACTAAAAAGAATTGAATTTGTGTTCCAAAGATGAACAAAAGTCTTACGGGTCTGGATCAACATGAGGCTGACAATTTAAATTTTTGGGAGAAATATGCTATATTATATCATTGGTGTGTATTTACCTTGATGACATTATATCGACTGAAAACGCCACCTGCGTTTCCACCATCCCTGTGCTCCCGAATTGTGCTTTGCATCTGTGAGCAAAAAACAAACATCAATCACACAGAGCCAAAGCAGACGGGTATTTGAAACAGTCCAGAGGTGTTCATGTTTTACCTCTTCCTCAACGGACTGAAACTCTTTATCAT
The DNA here is from genome assembly GCA_018749465.1 of Paracanthobrama guichenoti. Classification (NCBI taxonomy): domain Eukaryota; kingdom Metazoa; phylum Chordata; class Actinopteri; order Cypriniformes; family Gobionidae; genus Paracanthobrama; species Paracanthobrama guichenoti. Next base: position 624,944 of record JAGHMJ010003241.1, read on the forward strand.
CCACAGCCAGGTCGATCAAAACTGTGCCCTGATTGGTGCAGTGAAAGGTCAGGTATGGGTTGGCACCTGCGGTGTTACAGATAACAGGATTCAAATTTAATAAAAATATACCGATGCAAGCAGGACCAGCTGAACTGATGTTTTATGAGATAGACACTTACCCTGCTGTCCTCCCAGTAGCCTCTCAATGCCTTTGATGAGTTTATGGCGGTGTCCATAAGCGTTGATGCCGATCTCCTTGAGCTCCTCGTGACCCATGTCAGCCAACACATCCAAAGTGATCTAATGGAAAATGGACAAACCATTACAAACACGATGAAACCTTGAAACATTGCACAAGAAGAAATAAAGTTCAAAGATGTCTGTTTGTCTCACCTGTTCTCTCTCAAAGATGTCTCTCAAATGTTCAAGCCCCAGACTCTTTAGGAATTGTGAGATGTTCATATCTAGGACAGCTATGGAACAAAATTACATTAATAAAATAAAAATGACAAAAACATAAATAGTGTTTTTTTCCAGATGTGAATGATTTTAATGATATAAGATTCAATTAGAGGCATTCAAACTTTCGTTCAAATCAAATGTGGATGAACTAATGATCTGAAATATTTTGACAGTGTTAAGTGAAAAAATCCAGCAGAAACCCAACATCGTTACAGAATCTACAGCGCGATCAGCGTAGCATGATTACCGAACGAATGACTCATGAGCCGGTTCTTTTAGCGAATCAAAGCCACACAGCGCAATGAGTATGAGCGTTCTGATTAATCAAAGCCACACAGCGCAATGAATGACTCATGAGCCGGTTCTTTTAGTGAATCAAAGCCACACAGCGCAATGAGTATCGTTTGATTACCGAACGAATGACTCATGAGCCGGTTCTTTTAGTGAATCAAAGCCACACAGCGCAATGAGTATCGTTTGATTACCGAACGAATGACTCATGAGCCGGTTCATTTAGTGAATCAAAGCCACACAGCATGATCAGCAGCAGTGTTGGGCAAAGTTACTTTAAAAGTAATGCGTTACAATATTGCGTCGCTCCCTAAAAAAAGTAACTAATTGGGTTACTTAGTTACTTTTTGTGGAAAGTAATGTTACATGACTTTTGTGTAACTTTTTCCTCACCTGGGCTGGGACTGCTTGTTTGTTTTTTAATAACAAAAAAGATAATTTCACAATTTGGCAATTGTGAAGGCCCTTTTCTACCAAAAGTTAAATGAATAAGCCTCAAGCTTAAGGAAAGGCAAATTCACGCCTGTACAGTAAAGGGTGCAGCTCAAACAAACATTTTAGTAATTTTTCCTTATTAATTGGTTAATTAAGTGATATTATTTAACATTTTATTATTGCAGGTTTACATTTCACAGTTTTTCACCATTTCACTGTCATATCGAGGAATACTGAATCTGTTGTGCAAGTGAGATATGCTCACATTTAGTCTAGAACTACAATAAGCATGTTTACACACCACATCTCTATACTTACTCCCAATTGCTCTCAACATGGGGATAGAAGAGCTGTCAGTCAATAAATAGGAAAACAAAGTAACTTGCGTTACTTATTTGAAAAAGTTACTTGAAAAAAGTAATCGGATTACGTAACTTGTAATGCTTAAACCCCAACAACTGGTGATCAGTGTAATCTGTTTCAAGATCAAATGGCTCTTTTTGAAGTGGTTCTTTGACAGTCAGTGTAGTCTGATTCCTGAATGAATGACTCTTATGGAGGCGGTTAATTTCTTTCTTTTCACTAACTTCTTTTCACAACTTCTCCAACTCTCTCACCATCTCCTTCCTTCCGCTCCGTTCCGGAGGCTCCATCAGCGGGACCTGTAGCCCCTCCACTGGCCCCGTCGCAGAGGGGCCCGGCCAGGTTATCGATGCTGGAGGCAGCGGAGAGGCAGGAGGGTGTGGAGGCGGGTGATATCAGAGCGGCGCTGAGTACGGTGGCCTGAGGTTTGAAACAGCTGGGAAGGGCATCAGGAGGCATCGCGTCCATCAGCAACGCACGGATGTCATCGGCCTGATAAACACAGATGAATGAAAATGAACTTGATACTACAGTCAACATGAAATTCAAAAATCAAAATCAACCTTTTTTACTTCCTAATGTTTCTGGTTGTATTGTCCATGATTCATCGCCGTAAGAAAGTAATGTTGGTAACATTACAATAAGGTTATTTGATAATGGTAGTTCACTAGCAAACATGAACGAAGAAGAACACATCTACAGCATTTGTTAAATCTTAATGTTGAGATCAACACTTACTAATTTTAAAGTCAAAAGTTGTATGTTATCACTAGTGAATACACTAAACAGCACTGTGTTCTGTATTTCAGAAACATGTCATGTAGTTTATGTTAGAAGTATATTTTCACAAAGCATTTGCACAATTGCTTGTATTCCTCATTTGAAAGTCTAAATGATTAAAATGTAAATGCATACATTTTTTCTTTCCTTTAACATTTCCATTGCAGTGCTATAAAGTTGATCTTCCAGGATCAATCTCTTATCTTAAATTCAACTAGAGCATTATCTAGCAGTTGTAGCAGGGTAGCTTACCGTGGCCAGGTCCAGAGCTGTCTGTCCCTCCTGGTTCTTCATGGTCGGGTCAGCGCCGTGTGCCAGCAGTAATGCACACAGCTGTGTGCGGCCCTTCTGCGCTGCCTCATGCAGCGGAGTGAACGCCCACTTATCTGTCGCATTCACGCACGTGTTATACTTGATCAGGAGGGCCGCGATATCCACATGCTGGACAGAACAAGAGAGAAGGCAATTATAGAAGCAGTATTAATGTCATGATTAAGCCACAATATTGCTGTTCAGCACTGGGTACAAATTCATATGATCTACTGCTAGACAAGAATAATCTCCTAATATTTAGCCAGTTTGAGAATGTGTGCATTTGCTAATAACTCTGTCAACTTGAATCTTTTATAGAGTTTCAGTTTTCGTTTTTCACAAATAGGGTTTGTACAGATACTCTAAAATGAAATTCCAGGACTTATCAAACAATATTGCTATCTTTCAAAAAAAAAAAAAAAAAAAAAAAAGGTAAATCCATAGATAAATAAAAAATAAAACAAAATGGTACAAATGAAGTGTAGCACATGCAATGACTGTGGTAACGTTAACCATTGAAAGGATACTACGACAAAAATTTCGCTTTCCTTATTCACACCGACTTTTTTCTCATGAATATATGATTGACCTAAAGGATAAAAGCTGTATCATATACTTGGAGCATATCATATCATATCATATATGTGAAACGGCTCTATATTTATATCAGATGGGCTGCAGTGTTCATTTAGCATGAAAAGACAATTTTAATCAATAAAATTAAACACTAATTTCACATATATTGTGTTTTAATAATGCAAGCACTTTTCAAGTACCTTTTCATAAATATTGCTGTTTTCAAAAAGTCAAATTCAAGTACTTCAAGCAATTTAAGCACATTAGGAGTAAATAGATGATATTGTTAAATGCTTAATAAAAATGTGAAAATACTGTATAAAAGGTTTCCTTTTGTGCAATTCTAAGCGATCTCATGTTATCATTCAATTAAAATTGTAACAGATGTATGTATTACATGCACTACTGTTCTCTACTGACTTTGGGGTCAGTAAGATTTTTTTGTACTTGTACCCAGTAATATTGCATTAAATTAAACAACAGTGACAGTAAAGACATGTATAAGGAAACCTGAAAAATATTTTTAAACCGAAATCCCTCCAGCGCGAGGATGATCCGTTTTGATCTCCTCTGATAGATATGTATAGCCCTGTGGCCTGTTGCACAAAGCTGGTTTCAGTTGCTACCCAGGTAAGATCGAGATTAGTTTGAGCAAACTCTGGTTTTTCAGGCTCAAGAAAGTGGATTGGTTTGTAGCAGTGTTCATCACCATGGTAACTTACACTACACGGCTAACCTGCTCTGGAGCTCTGGAGATCGCAAACCCAAACTGGACCAATCAGCTGCAAGTAAAGATGCAGTAAAGCCACACCCCCTGTATCTCTCGTTCCAAATTAAAGCAGTTTATAGTGAAAAAACTTTAGAGACAAAATTGCTCATCTTTTAGTGCTAATTAGTTATTATATTTATATTATATGAATTATAATTACTTTTAATTCATATAATATATTCATATCATTATTATATTAACTGACAAGTAGCCCAATATTAATATAAATATAATACATGCACTCATAATTCTTTTAAACAACATGTATTCATTTGGGCTCTTTGTGAACCTATAATTATTAGGCATATTTCTTTGATTCACATCATGCATTGATATAGTCAGATAATCTTTAAGCTGCCTTCTCAAACTGTCGCTGCAGCAGAAGTGTTTATTCCTGCTTTCTAAACATTTAATTTATGATCATTTTCAAAATGATCTCTCAATCTTCAGAAGAGAAGTGAATTGCGCCGTCTCTCTTGCGAGAAGGGAATCAAACGGACACTGTGATTGGCTGTTTGCCGCACGTGTCACACTTTCAGGTGCACGCGTTTCAGAGTTAATCACTAACTCTGGATTAAACCTGAGCTGACAGAGAACGTTTATACCAAGCTTTGAGAGACCGTTGAACTTGATCTAAACCAGGTTGGAGTTCTCTGGATTTGTCAACTCTAAACCTACTCTGAAACTCAGAGTTTGTTCAGCTAGCTTCATGCAACAGGCCTCTGGTGGTTCCAGGAAGATTTGTTTAAACACAGCGTTACCGGACACCTGAAATAGTAAAATCGCAAACCTGACTCTCCATTTTTCTTCCACTCCAGATAGGGGTGATTCAGGTTATATATGTTTTTTAAAATTTTATTTCTTATGAATATTTTAATTCCATTTCTGTGTAAAGCACTTTGAATTGCCACTGTGTTATTGCCAATTTGAATTAAATATTGAATTTCCAAATGTGATATATAAATAAACTTGCCTTGCCAATGTTACAAATGGTTCCTATTTTACTGGTGTAAGTATTCTCACCCCATATGAAGCAGCGTTATGCAGAGGGATGAGTCCTCCTTTATCCTGAGCATTCACATCCGCTCCGTGCTCCAGGAGATACTCGGCCACCTCCAGGTTATTGTAACCAGCTGATCAAAAACGAATTCATCATTAAACACCAGACAGATGAGATGAATGTGTTCAATGTGAGAAAACACCTCGAGGTGCGTTACCTGCAAGGTGCAGTGGTGTGGAGTTTCTGCCCTGTGTGTCTCTGCAGTTGATGTTCTCAGGGCTGCAGAGTTTCTGCACTCGAGCCAAACAGCCCTTCTTGGCGGCATCCAGCAGGGCGGCATCTCCCCTCAGCAGGTCCTGGATGTCCGTGTCTCCGTCCTTCACCATGTCCAGAGCCATGTTGCCATCCCGGTTCTTCTTAGATGGGTCAGCGCCGTGCTAAAGAAAGAGTAAATCTGTTAGTACAACATTTAAGATGGCAATGTATGATATATAAAAATGATATGCAATATAATGGCAATATAAAAATTATATGCAATTCCCACACAATTATGATATTCATTATGAGGCAACATGTGCATGATTTCTCCATCTGATGCATCAAACCTTGAGCAGTAGTTTGCAGATCTCATATTTGCCCTTGGCTGCAGCTTCATGTAGTGGTGTGAACTTCCAAAGGTCCGCCACGTTCACAGACGCTCCGTGTCTCACCAGCAGCTCTGCCACCTCATAGTGACCATATGAACATGCGTTGTGCAAAGGAACCAGACCACTGATCAAGAGAAAAAGAATCAGTGACACTCAGATAAATGGCAACACAGGGCAAAGATAGTCATGCTAACGATAATTCAGATGAAGATGATCGTACCCTTTATCTTTAGCGTGCACATCGGCCCCATGATGCAGCAGGTATTCTACCACAGCCACGCGGTTGTAGCCGGCAGCGAAATGCAGTGGGGTGGAGTGACGGCCCTCCAGATCACGACAGTTCACGTTTTGAGGGGAGCACAGTTGCTATGGAGGACACACAAAAACATTTTCCTTCACAAGCCACCATCAAATAAATAATTTATTAGGTGTTTACATGAACTAATTCGTCAATCGGACTGAACATAATGCATGTGCATTACTTTTTTTTTAACAAAACAGTGCAGTGCTCTTACACCACAATCAGAACCGGAGAAAGTCACAGGAGATATCATAACTGTCATTTTTGCCTTGATGGCATACCTAAAAAGAAAGCTGATGTCTATTTAGTAAACATTCAGTCTCGTCCACTGACCAGCTCGTAAGACATAAAACATACGCATGTTTGTATGATGTAAACCTTATGTAAATCATGACACTGCGCATGTGCACAAGGAATTTTGGAATCCGAATGATGAAATGGTCGGATTCATGCTTCATTTTTTCCAATAGAGTGTCGCAGGTATGACCAATTCGCCAATGGTTCCGTCAAGATTATGGGGTTTATTTATGATTTACCACCATATTAGCCGAAATGGCTATATTCATGGCAATCAACATATCAATTTAATAAAAATAATTATGATGATTAATACACTGTTTACAATAATTTAACAATTTTGTATACATACATACATACAACTGCTTCAAACATCGTTATGTTTAGTTTAATAACGGCTTCAAAAAAGTTGTTTACCACAGACCTTATTTTACTCATAAATTGAAAAACCCCATAGGAAAATCTCGAAGAAACCAGCGGCGAATTAGTCTTCCACTCTATTGATCAGGTTATTAATTTAGGTCCACAGCATCCCTTTCAATCTGAATCAAAATTGTATTTGAATCGAGCTGTTAGATTGGTCGAGGGGTTTACATGAAGGCTGATTAAGCCAACAATCCAATTATAAACAGATTATTTCAGTGCAAGTAAATATAGCTATTGATTTCCTGATGGATAACATATTTTCTTAAAGTCTTTTTTATCATTTGGACTACCAGTATGACTCTCTAACCATTAGGCCAAGACTGTCCCAAAGTGCCCGGAAGTGAAATGGATTTTGAACACGTTAACATTAAAGTTGCTAAACTGTTATTTACCTTCACTGTGTCAAGGTCTCCAGCTTTAGCAGCCTCGAGAAAACGGTAATCCACATCCGAATTACGGGGAGGAATGTTCTCTGGAGAAATAAACAAAACAAAAAAATCTTTAGCGTTTAGTGAAAGAAACTATACTGCAAATAAAGCTCAGAGTAATAGATATAATACTGTAATAGTACCATTAAGTATTTGTTGAATGGCTTCATTGCCCATCTGTGAAGCAGTGAAGCCCTGCAATGAAATGATTGATGGGTCGGCTCCATAATTCAGCAATAGTCTGCAAGTCTGGATGTGGCCAGCAAGGGCTGCTCTGTGCAGAGCTGTCTGTCCCAGAGTGTCCGCAGCATTCACCTAAACACACACACACACACACAAAGCTAAGTGACAAAGGTTTATTATAAAGATACAGTACTGTACAAGAGTTTGAGGTCAGTTAGGAGTAGTAGTATTACTTGTTTCAATATTGATCATGTGACACTGAAGATTGGAGTAATGATGCTGATCACAGGAATAAATGACATTTTAACATATATTCAAATAGAAAACAGCCATTTTAAATTGTAATCGTATTTCGCAATATTACAGTTACTGCATTTTTGAACAAATGCTGTCTTGGTGAGCAGAAGAGAAATCTTACCCACCCCAACCTTCATATCAACAGAAAATAGCTCCTAGTTAAAAATGGCACAATTTCACTCAATATTTGTGAGCAAATACTCCACATTTTGATTAAATTGACAGTATATAGTGAAAAGCCGTTCAAAAACAGTACATCAATTAGAATTCTGATTAGTATACATCAATTAGAATTCTGATTGGTATACATCAATTAGAATTCTGATTAGTATACATCAATTAGAATTCTGATTAGTATACATCAATTAGAATTCTGATTAGTATACATCAATTAGAATTCTGATTGGTATACATCAATTAGAATTCTGATTAGTATACTAACACTATATAGTATATAATCGGGCTGCACAATTCAAAATAAAACAGAAATTGTGATTATGGCTTTGGGAACACAATATGCGCCAACCATCTTCACATACTTAGGAGAAGAGCTTATCAACAAAAGAGAAGCTCTAAGGGCTCCTTGCGGTATTCTGTCAAAATAAAAGTTTGATGGTTTAACGTCTGAAAATTAAGAAATTAAGCCATAAACATTAGTATTGTAGTTTAAAATAAAATGACTATATTATTTCTCTTAAATGCACTTATTTGTACAGTGAAATAATACAGTAGTAAAATTTCATATTGTAATTTTTATATTTATATATTCTTTTTATTTCACATATATAAATTGATATGTTCACACAAAAAAAAAAAAAATGGCCAAATTGTTCAGCCCTACAAACAAGTATACATGAACTACTACTCAACAGCACTTTTACAGCATTTTTTTAATCTTTGTTAATGTTAAACATTTACTAATATATTATTAAAATCAAAAGTTGTATTTGTTAACATTAGTTAATGCACTGTGAATTAACATGAACAAACACCGAACAGTCGTATTTTTATTAACTAATGTTAAAAATTAAAACAACAACAAATGTATTGGTCATGTTAGTTAATACATTAACTAATGTTCACAAACGAAACCTTATTGTAAAGTAGGGATGAGTCACGATTTTCGAATATTCGATTATTTGATTTAATTATAGAATATCGAATAGGTTGTGCGATTATCGTCTTAAAAAATCCCCATGTTTTCAGTGCTGGCTCGTTCATTTTAGGCTTCTCCTTTTTATATTTTATACATTCATTAATTAAAAGAAACCATGAGATGTGCTGCGCTGGTGGAAACAACACGAGACTGTCAAGTGTTCAGAGTCCGCGCCAGCGTTCCTTCAGCGCAGCTGCAAGAGTTACGGCCTTCACACCTGCTCACTTCATTCGCTTTCTCTGATTAGATATCCATCCGATTGTGAAAAGACCAGGAGTAAATGCCTTTCTAAATTCTTTCGAGACTTATTAATATTAATATCTGACCACTAATAGATCAATTCTATTGCGGTGTTTGATCATGAGCTGATGAATAAAACGCAGCTCGTATCTGTTGCTTTCGTTGATGCGATTTTGTTGAATGTGCATCTAGCGTGGGACTTGAAGATCGGATTTATATTCATTTTGCGGAGAGGTGTAAGCTAAGACAAACTGCATGTTTTTTTATTTAGTTTATTAGTAGATTGTGAAGCCCATTTAGTTTGGGAGCACCGTTGCGAGCAACATCAGTCCATGCCTCAACATGTCAAAAACGCCTTTCTTCTGTGGTGGTGAGAGTAAACATATAAACTAACAGAGTGATATGCTTGAAGTGTTTTATATCTACTGACTTTATTATAGGCAAGGCAAGGATAGTGTTGATTTGAGAGGCTAAACTGATCAAACGTGGTTAACTCACTGTCGGCCGCTTGCTCGTCACTTTAAAAAAACAAAAACTTTAATTTAACAAACAAACAAATGCTCCAAACATTTTTCTAAATGAACTTAACGACACGAATTATAACTACTTTGAAATTAAAAACAAAGCTGAACTATTTTAATGGCTGCTACAGTGCGTGATCGGGAGGATAAAAAAACCGTGAATACATTGCAGGCTCTCTCTCAGTCGTTTCTAAGGTAAATCCTCAACACCATCATCCCATACGTTATTGAACTAATGATATTGTAATCTGCTAAAACACATGCATTGGTTACTTTTCTTCCTGAACAAGTGCGCACCCGAGTGTTGCTCACACACGCACACTGTAGACTTGCGTGGCATGTAACGGTCACGGTAACTTGGGGCGATGTCAAATAACAGTCATATGTTTAAGCATGTAACAAGAATTATATGGCTTGAGTTAATATAGCCTATTCCCTAATGAATTAAACGGTTTGTTATCATACAGATTGAGAGTGTGAATGGTCTCTCTCCCTCTCTGTGTGCAGCCTATACATGCGTTGCAATTTTCGAAAAATAATTTAATAAGTCCCAGCGATCATCGAATATTATTTTTGCTTGAAAAGCCCATCCCTATTGTAAAGTGTTACCATTATTTTGAATCATTGTTTTATCATTTACAATTTGATTTATTAAAAAAAAAAAAAAGCCCTGGAGTGTGACATCATATCCCTGAGATAACAGATAGATGTATGCGTTTAAAATATAGTTGAAGATAAAAGCAGCTGCCAAATTAGACGGCATATAGCAAAGTAGCTCACTAGGTCCTGGAACAGATCCCATGCTGATACCTTTGCTCCATGCTTCTGCAGAACTTCAAGCACATCATTATGACCCCGCTCAGCTGCTACGTGGAACGGAGTCATAAAACTACGGGAAGAAAGGATAAGAGAACGTGAGAAACAGCAACGAAGAGATTCAACTGTATCTAACAAAGTCGAACACTCACTCCTTGTTCTTCTCGTGAATGTTGGCACCTTTCCGCAGCAGCAGCTCTGTGACCTGTTTGCGTTTGGGATGAGGAGAGGCTACGGCGCAGTGCTGCGAACAAAAACGGTTAGAGATCTTAATAAACACATCATTAAAACCCTTCATTCAGAGGAGATCCTGTCCTGCGCTCACCAGAGCAGAGTCGTGCGAGTGAGGGTGTTTGAAGCTGATGATCTCCTGAGCCGTTTTCTTGACCTTTGCCATGTCTGCCTCACGGGCCGCTTGCAAAAGAGTGTGTCCTTTGAACTCATCTGAAAAAGAAAAATCGCAAAAGGTCAAATGATTGCAACTAATATTGAAATAAGCATGGTGAATGGCACTTACAGGTGAGTCTCTCTTTAAGTTCAGGTGTGGGCGCCACGTCCACCGCGCTCTTGCCGTGGCAGTTGAGCAGTGTGGGATCGGCGCCGTGACTCAGCAGCAGTGAACACACCTCCACTCGATTCTTACTGGCCGCCTCGTGCAGCGGGGTAAACTGCCATAAGTCCATGGCATTAACGCACGCCCCGTGCTGGAAGCGAGACAGGATACAGGAAACCATCAATCACAATAAAGAGAAACTAAGAATCAAAACAACAAAGCATCTGTGCTGGGGGAGCAAATATATTTCAGTCAGTACTGTATTGGCTAGATTATTTTATTTACCTTCAACAGGAGCTCTGTGACCTCGTAGTGACCATAAGAGCAGGCATTATGCAGAGGAACCAGACCACTGATAGAGAGAGAGAGAGAGAGCAAAAAAAAAAAAATTATAATAATTTCAGAATTTATCAAAAGATCATGATAAACACCGATGATGACCTTGTTCACTTTATTTGTGTTAATACACATTCCTGGTCTAATTGATCAGCGCAGATTATTAAAAAAATAATAATACATGCAATAAAATATGATATATTCAAAAGTTTGGGCTTGGTTTTTGAAAGAGTCTCTTATGCTCACCAAGGCTGCATCATGTAATATTTGTAAACATTACAATTTAAAAAAAAAACTATTTTAAAGTGTAATTTATTCCTGTGATGTAAAGCTGTATTTTCAGCATCATTACTCCAGTCTTCAGTGTCACATGATCCTTCAGAAATCATTCTAATATGAGGATTTGCTGCTAATGACATTCTGCATTATTATCAATGTTAAAAAAAGTTGCTAGACTTTTACATGTCAATAATACTCCTGTAACAATAGGTGGCGCCAAGAAACACTGTCAGAAGATCACAAGCGCAAAAGTCAAAGAAAAGCGTACCGTCTAAGAGCCTTGTGGCTGTCATGTTTGTGTGTCTCTCTTACGGGACCAAACGTCCCCCGTATGTGAATTTAAAACGCAAGATGGTACCCAGATTTCACTTCTACTGTTAATGAAATTTTGGTAGGCTACATGGTTTTCACTATGAGAAGGATAGCCTAATTGTTATTTAATTCAGATGGGCTACAGGTTATTTTTTATGGTATGCCAAAAAGTGTTTATTTTTAAATGTGATTGTTGATGATGATGACCAGTATTTAGAACAATACGGTAGGTTTTAGACTTTAAAATGTGCCAAATTGTGGAAGTAAAAATAGGTTGCATTTCATGTTGGCCTTACATACTGTAAGAGAGATACTACATGATTAAGAGAGAGACAGGAAGCAGTAGTTGCTCACCCTTTGTCTTTGGCATGGACGTCAGCGCCGTACTGCAGCAGGAGCTGCACTATACGCACACGGTTATACCCAGCGGCCAGGTGAAGAGGGGTGGACTGCAAAAGAAGAGAGAAATATTAACAGCCTGTCTGAATATAATCAGTACACTAATGGAGCTAAATAATGCACTGCAAAAAATGATTTCTTACTTATTTTTGTCTTGTTTTAAGTCCAAATATCTAAAAATTCTTACATTAAGAAGCATTTACTAGACAAGCCAAAGTTTTTGCCTTGTTCTGGGGGAAAATAACTCCAAATTAAGTGAGCTTTTGCTTAAAATAAGATAAATAATCTGCCAATAGGGTAAGAAAAATAATCTTGTTTTCTGTTTGAATTAAGATTATTTTGCTTACCCTATTGGCAGATTATTTATTTTATTAAAAATTCAGATTATTACAAAAACTTTTGCTTGTTTTACGAATTTTTTCGATGCTTGGACTAGAAACAAGACTAAAATACTAAGAAAAGCATTTTTTTGCAGTGTGATCATTAATAATACAAGTGCTCATCTCACATAACCTAACCGCAAATGTAATTATAAAAACCTGCTTGTAACTCTTCCCAACATTAGTCAGACAGCTAACTTCTTATACAATGAGCTGTTCAGGTTTGAAATGACATCCTAGTGATGTAAATGGAGAAGCGGTGCCTAAAGGCCCATTCACACCAAGAACCATAACTATATTAGTCACACCAGTGGACGATATCGCCCTGTTTATTCTAATCACGTGCTGCGGTTTTGTCGTCTGTCAGTGCTCGAGCTGGATGGATTCTGGATTCTGATTGGCTGTCAATGTTCAATAGCTGGTAAAAATCATTCTGAAAGTTTCTCTGTGCCATTATCACTATAGTTGTGGCGTGGTCCATGCAATTCTTCTATATTTATTTTAGACTGATTTTTTAACTATATCGTTATCGTTATAGTTATCGTCCTTGGTGTGAATGGATCCGTTTCTAAAGTCCACATTGAATATTGTAAATATATGGATGTAATTAAACATCTTAAAGAACATGTAAACGCCTACTCACACCAAGAACAAAACAAAATCACAGACGAAAGGTCACACCGAAAGCAAAACACTTGGGTCAAATCACATGCCTTAAAAAGGTGATGCGCATTATACTTTAGCCATGATATATGCTTTGCGAAATTCAGTGTCCCTACTATCCTCCTAAAAGTCCAATACATAGAACAAGAAGAAATAAAAAGAAATAAAGAGGCAAAAGTGCTAAGAACCAACAACAACCTCCCATGAAGTACTGAAAATGATGTCAGTTTCCAACATTATTTGGCATACTTATACTTATGGTTCCATTTATAATTCAGTTGCATAATTTACCTTGCATTGCCTTGCCTTAAGTGCACAGACCAGCAAGTTTGTAATGTCAACTCAATTGTGAGTCAGAGCTGGTTGGATTGGTTCATGGCTTAGATATCTTTGTTGAAAGATTATTGAATTTCTTTAGGTGGGGGAAAAAAAAAAAGGTAATACTTTTGTGGAACCACTAAAAAAAAAAAAAGTGAGCATTCACTGTTGCGCACTATTGCCTCTTGGTGCAAATAGGCCTTTACAGCTGCAATCTGGCTTGAGCTCAATCGCTTAAGAGGAGATGATTATAAGTGACTCAATAAATAACTTTAATAGTCTAAACACACACACAAAGCTACAAATTCATTCTCAGATCATGCAGTGAATAATGGTGACATGCCCTTGTGACAGCCTAAACAACCACAGCAAAACAAATCAACATGACAACCAATCTCAACAACGCAGCCATTCAGTAATGAAGATCTGCCTCAAAAGTATGATGCGTTCTCTGAGAGAATTATATTATTCAGTGCAGGATGGAGAGGCAACATTCATGTTCATATCATTATGAATGAGGACTGAAATAGAGTACAGCACAAGCAATGGGCAACAGTGCAACGTTTTCTAGCAAACACACAATGGATCTAAACAGGACAGGATGTCAATCAGAAATCAGGAGTTAAACACCACGTTCGTGGAGAGCATGCGTGCTGATCACAACAAATCAAACAAACGGATTCAAGAATGTGAGCGATGATGCGTGGAGGTGGGGTTTAGGGGTGGAAACATGGTGGAGCTCTTGCAAAGGCAGACGGCTTAGAGAAGTTTTGTGAAAGAGTTAAAATAATAAAAATAAAGACTGAGGTAAAAGAAAGCCTTGTTTTTTTTTTTCAGAACCTGCAGGAGTCATCAAAACATTAGCAGCGCTATTGGTTGATTGATGGATTGTGACCAGCAGAAAATAAGGCAGGTTTCTGTGCGTTTTAAGTGTGAACCAGCATATGGATGGATTTTTAGGGGCAAAAAAATAAAAAATAAACAATAAAAAATTCACAGAAGACCAAATAAAACTAATTTCTGTTTCACAAAATAAACTTACCAGCATTTTTTGTGATGTTGACTGAACGTCGCCAGAACAAAAAACAAAACAAAACAAAAAATTAGCTATAAACTAACATCAGAGCTAACTGTGGTGCTTGAAATCTAAAACTTCAACAGCTAAAGCATCCTATATAAAGCACAATATCTTAAATATTTTAAAATATTTAGCTACTTTATGTGACAGGTATATTATTTTTATTGATCAGTTCACACAGAAAGACAAATGCTAAAATCGATTTGAAATTTTCAATGGCTGATATAAAACATACACACACACACACACACTACCTTTCAAATGTTTAGGGTTGGTGACATTTTTTAATGTTGCTGAAATAAGTCTTTTATGCTCACCATGGCTGCAATCATTTGATGAAAATGCAGTAAAAACAGTAATACTGTGAAACATTATTACGATTTAAAATAACATTTTGATATATTTTAAAGTGTAATTTATTCCCGTGATCAAAGCTGGATTTTCAGCATCATTACTCCAGTCTTCAGTGTCACATGATCCTTCAGAAATCATTCTGATATGATGATCTGCTGCTTATGAAACATTTATGATTATCAATGTTGAAAATAGAAAACTCAAAAGAGCAGAATCAATTTGACATAGAAATCTTTTGTAACATTATAAAATGTCTTTACGGTCACTTTCGATCAATTTAATGTGTCCTTGTTGAATAAAACTATTCATTTATTTAAAATCCCCAAACTTTTGAATGGTACGTACACACAATTTAATGACAGAAAAGGAAAAACAAAATTATTTCATTACTTGACACAATATTTCCTTGATATTTTTTACAAAACGTTTATTATTGCATCGGTGCATCCCTTAGACCTATAAACCATTTCAAAAACAGATATCAAAAACTATACCATTCAGCATATATACAATGTTTGTTGCATAGATGTTGCCATGCGAAGAAACAAAAATGTCAGTGGATCAGAGATATTTCTAGGTTTGATAAGTTTGAAGTCTACAGCACGAT
This sequence comes from Paracanthobrama guichenoti, assembly GCA_018749465.1. Taxonomy (NCBI): domain Eukaryota; kingdom Metazoa; phylum Chordata; class Actinopteri; order Cypriniformes; family Gobionidae; genus Paracanthobrama; species Paracanthobrama guichenoti. The sequence goes on from JAGHMJ010003241.1 coordinate 640,505, forward strand.
ATCACTGACAATATTCATGTCTATGTAGAGTGCATTCAAGCATGTTTTATGCTTTGTGATCAACTATATTGTCCTGTCTTTGTTTCTTGAGCTGTTAATACCACAATTCACATCACACTACTGCCAAATTATCAGTCCAATTTAAATCTCTATACAATTTACAGGTATCAAAATCAGTACCGGTACAAAAAGACATTTTATCCAGGGCTTGACATTAACATTTTTGCTCATCAGCCACTGTGACTAGTGTTTTTCCAAAGTTACTAGCCACTAGGGATGTGACAGTGATAATTTTACCACCGGTTAATCGAGATGTGACAACACCGCTAATACCGGTATCACCGGCGGGGGCTTTTAAATTGTAAACCGAAAGTAAAATGTGCACATAACGATGCAGAGTAGAGCGAGCGTTTTCAGTTAATTCCTGCTTCCATAGGAATGAAATGAAAACGATCACTCTCCTCTGCTCGGTCCGCACCAGTGGACGTGTACCGTTATGACTGCCAGTTCATATGACTGTTCGCTTTAGAATTGGCACCAATTCTGTGGCGGTGTGTTCAATATTATTCTTAATGAAAAACAAAACAGTACAATGACAAGCTCTTACATTTCGCTTTGAAACCAACTCTTCCGCCATCATCTTGTCAGTCAGCTCCTCACTCTTGCGATAAATGAAATCTGTCTCCTGCTGCTGGTCTGTGCTGCGACTCTCGTTCGGCTCACGCTGTATTGAGCAGACACGTTCAGTTTTTAATTGTAGTGCCTGTTCTCTAACTGAACTAAATGCTTTTATTTCTATAAGAAAATAAAAAATAAAAACGACGGTGAGGGTGGTGCCACAGTGGGCAAGTGATGTAAACGGTGTTTCAGCTGAACACCAGTAACACCGACTATCGCAGCAAGCCTACTAGCCACTCAGCATTTTCACATCGATACCATGGGGAAACTGCCATATAGATATTTTTATTATCTCTATAATTTGGCAGCAGGTATATTAGGCTGCTGTCACTTTAAGACCTGACGCACGGATCCGTTACACATGCATTTTCCTTCTCAACTGTTTATGTTCACTTAAAAAAAGAACCGACTGTGTTTGCGTGCGCACTTTGGGTGTGAGCACAAAATCTGTGGGAATGAGTAAAATAATGCGCAATACGCGCAATCCCACGCCGAAATTCAAGCCCTGTAACACCAACAATATTCACCTGGAGCAAATAAAACGAGTGAGTGAGGAGAGGCGGGTTAGTAGTGTGTCTGTCGGAGAGATGAGAGAGAGAAAGCGCAGTATCTATTCTGAGGGAAATGAGTATTGGAAGCATTTCAGATATTTCAGTATTGATAAGTATCGAAAAATCTATATTTTTGACAACGTTACATTGCACTTTGTTTTTTTTCAGATGCCGTTTTAAAAGACTACAACTGAAAAATGTATATATTATAAATAAAATTCAAGCCGCTAAAGTGGCTAGTAGGAGTGACTGCGTTACACGCCACTGCTGAAATCCAAGCATTTGGCGGGTGTTAATGTCAAGCCCTGATTATATCACTATACTTCAGCAACATAACACAACATCCGCTACGAGACAATCGGGAGACTATCAGAGCAGCAAGAGCAAATATTTAAGGAAAAAATACCAAACTCATTCCTAAAAAGCCCTTCTGATATAGACAGAGGTCTGGAGGGAGATCTGACGTATTAAATGACCTGAAATGATCAGGGATGACAGAGGATTTGAGGAAAAAAAAAAAAGAAAAAAAAAAAAAAAATCAAGGTCCTGTTATTATGTTGTGATTAGAGAAAGAAAGAAACTTCATAAAGGTCAGATGTGCATCCAATAGGCATCAAAGATCAATCCCTTGTATAAATTGACATCAAAAAGCAGCCCAGAGTGAACAAAGGGGCAGTTACGACTCGAAACAAATATTATAAAATGAAACCATACAATATGTCCAGACTTAAACTCATTATGGGTAAAACTAGGTCAGCGTTGTTTTCTCTAAACACAGTATTACAGAAAGAAAAAACTCAAACAAGGGGATTTATGATTGTCTTGACCTACATCTATATAATTTACACGACCAATGAAATACATAAATCACAATGTATTATGTATTTCAGTATAGAAACAAAGTCAGACATACTGTCTAAAATAATCATATTAGGGACATACTTTCCAAAATAGTCATATTAGGAATCGACATCTTATAAGGTATATCAAAATGTTAAAAGCAACGTTACGGAACTATTTATGCAATTAAATAAAATAACTTGGATCTGTTACCTTGCGTCCATCACTGGCATGACAGTTGACGTTAAGTGGGGTCAGAAGTGCCATGAGCTTTTCCTCGTTCCCGCTCCTAAGGAAGATGTTTTTCAAACAGAGGGAGACAAACACTGTTAGGAATGGCAACTTAGAGAAAAGACATTTCTGGATCAGTGACAGTCAGAGAAGATTCCAATGTACTTAAAGGGACCACATCATAATTTGTTTAAAATGAACAAATGTAAAATTACTGCAGGTTTTTAAACAAACAAACAAAAAAATTATTGATATCTAGCTGCAAAAAATGGCTTGCTTTAGAATTGTTTTGTAAGTTGTAGCTAAAGGATGGTACGGAGACCCAAAAGGGACATGGTGAGGAAGAAAAAAAAAAAAAACAAGATGGTAGGAAAAATTATCTGGCAATAATTTAGCATTCTCTTGCTAAATGTTTGCGTTACCCCTAGAAACTTTGCATTCACTCGCAACACAAAAGCATCGACTTATTTTTCCTCCAACCCCCATGTCCCCTTAGGGGCTCCGTAGGATGGTGCCACTGCAACTATATTGGACTCATTTCGCATGTAAACAGAGCCAACTTACAAGTCTTTAAAGGCACGGTTACAAAAAAAAAGGCAATTTAAATTCTGAAAGATCAGAGAAATGGCAGAAAATAGTCATGAAAAAATTTATTTTGGGTGCAAGAAACCTTTAAACCTCTCATGTCACTACTAAGACAATATTCTGTCATTTTAAGATTTAGGATTTTATAATCTTACAGGGCAATTTCAAAACAGGGTTTCTGCAGGTTTTATGAATGTAAATTTAAGACCTTTTTAAGACCAATTTAAGGAATATATTGAAGGGAACATAACATATCAACATGTTCTCTAAATGTAAATGTCTAAGCACACAATGACTTCTAATGACAAGTGACAGTCAGAGTTTGAAAATACAATTTCCAACAGATCTCCATAACATAAGGGCCCTATGAAATCTACCCTACCGATCTGCCCGCATTGACACTATATGATACTTGAAATTAGCTGGATAATATCACTGTTTCACCAGAACGGCTGTACAAATTCTGCTGCATTATTTTCCTGTTTACAATGTGAAGCTGCTTTGATTGGACTTGTTAAAAGTGCTATATAAATAAAGGTGACTTGATTTGAAATCTGTTTTATAGTTTATTCTGTTTTAACGGTTAAATTAAATTACTGACTTGCGTTCATCTTCGGAACATAAATGAAGATATTTTTAAAGAAATCGGAAAGATTTCTGTCCCTACTACTTTGACGCTTCAAAAAGGTCATAAAGAGATCGTAAAAACTGTGGTTTATTCCTAATTTTCTGAAGAGACTCAAACTCTTTATTTGAGCAACATAAGTCTTAAGGGTTTGCAATTTTATTTAAAATTGGGGTGAATTACATTAGGGTGAATACATGACGAAATTGAAGCGACATGAAAACGAAGTGCACTGAGCTACTTTTGATTTATTCGTCTAAAATTTGACAAATTCCGTTTTCTGCAACGCATAAATCATAGGGCCATGATACTGAATTTTAGAGACATTTTTAAGGCCTTAAAACGTAACTGACTTATTTTGGAAGGTCAAATTAAGCCTTTTTAAGACCCCCGGAAACCCTGCAAAATGTCCCCAGTCCAAAACAAAAAACATTTTTCGAAAACCAAGTGGCAAAAAACTTGATATTCTTGAAGTTTGCTTAACATCAACATATGACCAATATGGCCTGTGCCAGGCTGTGTGTAACACCTACAGCTCTGCACAGTCTTCCCAAAGGACTCCAACAACCGAAACAATCCCAGCATGAAACCCACTAGAAGTATTTATTTTAGCAACACACATATTAAATGATTACAGTTATTGTGCAATAAGCTCACCTCGCTGCCTCCAATAGTTCATCCTTCTTATATTCACCTGAGGAATTCAGACAGACAGCAGGTGTCAGAGAGACTCGATTTGAAAGATGCATCATAATGTGTGTGTGTGTGAATGTATTTAGCGTTACAACAGCTGTGTTCAGACTGGAAACCTAGCATACTGTTCATATTATGCAGAACTTTAACATGTGAAATGTTATGCATTGAATAAAGTTTCAAGCAGATGTGTGACTGCTACAACATCACTATGTTTAATTTGGCGAGTGGTGTCAAGATGGCATTTTTAATCAAATTTTGCGTACAAATGTTTTAACATTTGGCCATCCAATCAAATAATTGATGAAATGTGCTGGATAATGGCCTCCACTTTTCAGACTGGAGTGCAGTACATTGTGGCACTCTTGTTGTACAGTGCACATTATGTAGCAAGTCATATAGGCATTCTGTGCAGTCAAAAATTTACTGTGAATATACATACTGCATACCACAAAAATAATAACTATGCCATTGCAAACATACCCAATGTGCATTTACATGTCTGCTCATCAGATTGAGTGTTTGTTAACGACTGTAAAGCAGATGTATGTACGTGCATGTCTCACCAGTGAGGACGGTCTTAGCAGAAGGGTCTGCCAGGTCCAGAGCTGATTTGCCATCAGTGTTTCTGATGTTTGGATCAGCACCGTGCTGGAGCAACACTGTAAGAAACAGAATCAAGCAATAAAGTCACTTTTGAAACTGATGATTTCAAAAGAAGATAATGTTTTAAACTTAGGCCAACAACTATAATTATCTATACTGTTTTGCCACCTAAAGTGTTCATTCTAGATCAGCAATTAAATTTTAGTACAATCATCCACTGAAATATTTTGCCAAATTAAAAGCAAAAATCTGCATTTTGTAAGTATACGAAACTAGCCTGACAAGCCAGACCCACATCAAGATGTTTGGTCTGAGAGCTCAATCCAAGGGGTGGGATAAACGGTTGGCTTTCAAATTCCCTCTACACGCAATAGGATAGCGCTACAACCAACCAGAGCGCTATCAGTGGCTGAGTCCCATGCGTTTTCCCACCAGCGGAGCTAGTTGAAAGATTAAACTTTTGCCGTATCCGGTCGGCAAAACTTCAAACACATCCTTTTTTAAGAATGACTTCAGTGCCGTTCTTTGTTCTTTTCTCAAAGAAAAGCTTAACTCCAAGCTAGCCGTCTTCTTTGTTTTCAAGTAGCAGGGAATTCACACGGAACCGTCGCAACTCTGCCGTCATTAAGCTAAGCCAAAGCCGGCTCTGTGTTAAGCCCGCCCACCAACTCTATACACAATATGATTGGCCTGACTAGAGTTTGGTTTTTCAAGCTCGCAAGCCAACGGAGAGTTGTTAGACAACCCTGGCTGCAAATTACATTTGCTGCCGCTAGGGTGCATCTAGATTTCTAGGCTAATACGAAACAGTGTCACTCAGCAAGTTGGCCGGTAACATTTATGAATTCTAACAATGCATGACCGAGAACGAAGCCCCGGGACAGTTGATGGGCCAGCACTGCATTGTCACTAAAGTTTAAGCCTGCACAATTTAAATATTAAACATATTGTGGATAGTTTTGTGTGCGTAAACAGCCACATCTCCGACAGCGTGCGGATACTAAACTGAGCTCTTTTTGCAGTATCCTTGTAAACATAGTTGGTAATGTCTTAAGTGAATGTAAACAGTTGAGAAAGTAAACGCATGCATACAGTATATTAGATCTGTGCATGTGTCTTAAAGTGACCGCAGCCTAATATTCCTGCTGCTGTTTGTGTTTTTAATATTAACTACAAAAGACAAAGAACAAATTACTCACTGCTTTTGACTGAATAACTTTTGTAACTTTAATAAGGATGTTTAATTTATACAGTGAAGACTATGCAGTGTTACTTTACATTTGATTGCTTTAGTACATTTCTGTACCTGAAAATTACTTAATTAGCATCTTTGTAATACTGTATATATTTGTGCTTTTGCTTGTCATTTGATGATTTGTTCTTATTTTATTACTGACTATTTGTCTTTAATAATGTTTTAATTGGATTGTAATGTTAGGCTAGTAGTTTTAGATGTGGTATCGAAATTGCAATAAAGTATTGTGAATTTTCACTAGTATCACAACTGCCTGTTTTTGCAAAAAACTTTAACGGCTGGTAAAAAATATTTATGGGCGGTACATTTTCTTAAGTCACCGGTACCACTTCCCAATAAAGTCTCCTCCACTAACATTAGCTAACGTATTAGCTAATATGAACTAACAATGCGCAGTATATTTTTAACAGCATTTATTCTTTTATTAACCTAAATACAATTTTTCTTCAGTTAGTTCAGTATGCACAGTTTACAGTACATTAACTAATATGTAAAAATTCTGATATTATCTGTTTCAGCATAATATAAGACGAAAAGAAAATATTGACAAAAACTGATATTTTCACCAATATATTACAGTCGCTCTCCACACCTCACCAAAGAACTCTGAAGAAATAGTACACACCGTACTCAGACAAACACATTCATTGGGCAACTAATGCAAACATTAGAGGTCCTGTCAGTTTTTCCTCACACATGGAGTGCTGTCTCAGCACAGATGTATTCAGCCGGACACTATGACATCAGGCCACAGGAGATAATGCTGCAGGGCAACATTACTATCACAACACAGCAATACTGCAGCATGCTGGAACGCAACATCAGCTCTATACTCTATACCACTGCAACTCCACACAATGTTGACTGTGACTCATTATTAAACAACTCATTCATTGCCTTTCAGCAAGGGATGTACAATATATCGGTGACTATCAGAATGTTTTATTATTAGAGCTTTTATAATGATCCGTATTGGTCTGATTAGGCTATAATTGAAAACTGATGAAAACACAGGATTTCTAATATTAATCCGTACCAATGCACACGTCTATTTTGCCCTTGATGGCGGCCTCGTGCAGAGGTGTGTAGTTCCAGTTGTCTCGCGCGTTGGGGTCCGCACCGCTACACAGCAGCAAGCTGACCACCTCAGCGTGGCCGAACGAGCAGGCGTTATGGAGCGGGATCAGACCACCGTCATCGCGGGAATGGACATTTGCTCCGGTCTGCAGGAGATGCTCAACCACATCCTTTCTGCCAAAGCCTGTCAAACATCACAAGTGACAATCAGTTTAAAATGCATTGAATCTAATGACGAACTTAAAATAATACATCAGATCTTATAACACCTAACAGGTCTATTGGAAAGATTTTAGTTTAAAAATTGTGATAGTGAAAGTGTATGTTGTTTAAATGCAGCAACTCTCTGATGTATATCTTTTAAATGACAGTTCACCCAGAAATTAAGTGAACTAGAATATATGATATATCCTGCATTAAACAAAACAAGATGTTTAGTAAAATGTTAAAGGATTCACTTCAAAATTAGCATTTCCTGATGATTTACTTCACCCCCATCTCATCCAAGATGTTCATGTCTTCAGTTTCAAAGCACTTCGAAGGGCTCTGCACTACCCCAGCTGAGGAATAGGGTCTTATCTAGTGAAATGATCGGCCATTTTCAAGAAAAAAAAAAAAAAAAAAAATTTATATACTTTTTAACCTCAAATGAGCGACTTCAGTGTAGTGATTATTCACAGCGTATGACGTCATCACGTCGGAAAGGTCACGTGGAAGTACTGACCCAGTGCCGAAAAACTCCATCTCATGTTCTCCTCCAACTTTAAAATTGTCCGACATCATTGGTTTGATTTAGTCTTTGCACGTTCGTTTCAACACTGGGTCGGTACTTCCACGTACATCACGGACGCGACCTTTCCAACGTAATCACACGGCGTGAAGAATCACAATACCGGAGGCAAGCATTTGTGGTTAAAAAGTATATAAATAGTTATTTTCTTCTTGAAAATGACCAATAGTGTCACTAGATAAGACCCTATTCCTCGTCTGGGATCGTGCAGAGCCTCTGAAGCCCTTTGAAACTGCATTGATTTGGACCGTCAACCCGTTGGTTGCCACTGTGAGGAGAAAAATCCTGGAATGTTTTCCTCAAAAAACTTGACTGAAGACATGGATGACATGGGGGGGTGAGTAAATTATCAGGAAAATTTAATTTTAAAGTGAACTAATCCTTTAATAACTATTGCTTTATTTTTTAAACCAATTTTAATAACTAGCTGTCATTGGTCAGCCAAATTAAATGGTCTTGCAGAGTGACAAAACATTTTATAAATGCAAATAATCCATATAGGCCACATTACTGATATTCATCTTAAGACAAAATGGCATTGACATATTAATTGATATATGGCATTGATATTTCAGTGCAAGTTTCTTCCAGTTAAAACACCTCAAACATGCATTTTAGTCTCACTATGTTGAGCATTGTCTGTGAAACCGGGGAACCGTCTCCCAAATAATGAGATCATGAAAACTGCATGCTTATGCTTACTAATGCTGAAAATCTCTCAATGAATGGACGAGTCACCATGGGTTGTGTTTATGTGAAACGAAATAGGAGGTAAATCGTAAGAGCTTAACTTTTTTTAAGCTTATAAAAGGTCTCATTTACTTGATTTTAGACCCATTCATTAAAAATGGATTTTAGTCAAGTCTATATGACTCACAAAAACATCCACTTTTAAGGTAATATGTAAAATCATGACCAGACCTTTTTAAAAACACAACCCAATTAGATCATGCAAATTGATTTATTTAGTGTTTCTGTCCATAGGGTTCATTTTAAAACGCAAGCCATTTTTTTTGTTGTTGTTTATACTAGAAATTATAACATTTGTGCGTTTACAGACGAGGGGAAGGGGGGGCTGCTCTTCCAGGAAACAGGTCAGCTTTGCATTTAACCATCTTTTACACGTGCAGATTTGCTTCAAATTACATATTAGGTAAGACTGTGCCATGAAGCATAACCACTGTGAGTAGTCAATTTACAGTAGCCTACATATATACATACATATATATATATATATATATATATACACACACACACACACACACACAATTCCATGAACAAATCTCATGCTTGTATAAAACTTCGATTATAGTGGAACCAAAGACCACAAAGGAGACATTTTGTAGTTTTATAAGGTAACAAAACAAAGCAAATACATAGATACAGACCTGCAGCGAAATGCAGAGGGGTTGATTTTCGTCCGGCCATGTCTTTGGCGTTCACATTCACCGAGTCCACCAGCCTTTTCACCCGCGACACATCTCCGTTCCGACAGGCCTCGAATAGCTCTCTGAACGCCCCGCCAGCCCCGCACACTCCTTCCCCGGGACTGGTCGCTCCTGAGCCGGGGCTCTGGCTGCCTGCGGTCGCGATTGAACTAATGCTGCTGCAGCTGGAGCTCCCGGGTGCTGACGACGCTGCGACGGCCACTGCTGTTGCTGGGGTGGGCCGGTCCGGGGAAGAGGCGGAGGAGGCCGCTGCGGACTCCATCGCCGCTCCACCGCATTCCGCTGCGCCAGTGGACGAGGGGCTCAATAAACTCGTCGATTCGGGAATAATCGCGGGCGGCGATTCTGGAGGGGGGGACGCGATCACGGCGTTCCGCGGAGACGGCTGCAGGCTGCTTTGTTGGTGCTGTGAGGATCGACGGGACACCGCCATTTTCCCCCCGAAGCTCCGTCTGTCAACAATAACAGCTGGAGCCGCAGCGCTTCCGCTCAGTACGAGAAGGCTTCCGGTTGGAGGCTAATCGCTGCTGTTATATGTCTTAATTTATTTTACTACACAGTTACATTTATTATAACGTCATCTATCTATCTATCTATCTATCTATCTATCTATCTATCTATCTATCTATCTATCTATCTATCTATCTATCTATCTATCTATCTATCTATCTATCTATCTATCTATCTATCAAAAATATGATCAATAGGTTATGACATTTTTTTACATTGCTTTAACTCATCAAAAGAAATTAAGCAATTTTTTTTTTTTTTTTTTTTTTATAAGTTACACATGATTCAACTCATTTTTAAGTCAGTTTAATGTATTTTAAGTTGAAACGACTTAAACATCCAAGTTGATTGTACTTTTGTCAAAAGCCATGCTTCTAAAGTATTACTTTAAAAGTTAAACTAATCAAGAGCAAAATAAAATAAAAATATGTGTGTGTATATTTCATAATACAAATGTTGTTCTTGACCGGTTTTATTTTTTTATTAAATTCTTGTTCCTGAAATCCACCCTTCTGCTGGGATTAGTATAATCCTGATTTTTTTTTTTTTTTTTTTTTTTTTTTTTTTGGATCAAAGATACCCCAATCTTACTAAAATAAATAAATAAATAAAATAAAAAATCCAGATCAAAACCAAGATTGGATTTTGTGATCTAATCTGATTTTCAGAATCTTTTTTTTTTTTTTTTTTTTTTTTTTTGAACAAGCCATTTTCAAGATTTGATCCAATCCGATAGCAGAAATCACAGGTGTGTGACTGAACATTGTGGAAACTAAAAACGATGTTCCACCCAAACTTTGGGCTCAGGGTGAGATTATCTGCTCCTCTGCCTCTTTGAGTGTGACACACCTCTTTGTGGACATTCAAACTGTTCTGTTATACGGGGCCCTGTTACTATGGAAACAACAACAAAAACCTCCTGTTGCACTAAAACAAGGACTAGCAGGTTGTTTGGGTAGACGGAAATTATATCTAATACAGTTTAACAATACATATATTAGTACAGGGCCAGCTTGTGTTCTATTGGTTGGTTGGTCTGGCTGTAAAAGAACTGAGTGTGTTGTGTTGTTAATATGTAGCTGGAGAGATGCCCACTTCACGTGCCATGAATACAGAAGATGGGAATCAAGATTCCTATCTGAAGAGGTGAGTTAAGCTTGTGCACACATTTTTAATGCATTAACCAGTTTTTCATTATAATCAAATTTGGCAGAAAGGTTCTGCAAATGAGAGTCGGCCACTTAAAGGCACAATATGGAAGATTTTTGGATTAAAATATACAAAAACCACTAGAACAAATTTGTCCAAGAATGTTTAAATCCAGAGAAATAAGCAATTTTAACCGTATCCATGTGTTCCATGTGTTGCTATCAATGACATCATACCCACGTTACCCTCAATTTATGGTTTTATTTTGTAGAAACCATGGAAACATTAAAGAAGCTTTAATATATTATGTGATTTATTAGACAAATGAGCAATTGTTTGGAGACATTCATTGACAGAAAACGAATCATTGTTATATAGCTCAACACAGTCTTATTGTTTAAATCTCGTTTTCCTAATTTACAGCGAGGACCGTGTTTTGCCATGCCTAACATCGATCTATCTTACTGCAGTGTGCAACAAATGTCTCATAGCCGGTGAACGAACGCACAGAGTATAACAACTTTCAACACACTCAGATGTATCTAATATGATAAAACAGCGATGTGTTAAGCCCAATTTATACTTCTGCGTCGAGTGTACGCCGTAGCTACGTCGTACCCTGACATGCACCTCTCCAAAAATGTAACAACGCGTCAATTCTACGCAGACCGTAAGCAGTCTAACTGGTCTGGCAGAACCCCTCCCTCAGGGGTACACATGCCCCCTCTGCATGTGTAACTGCACGTCAATGCGGACAAGGACGCAGAAGTATAAATGAAAATCGACGCGTAGCCCACAGCGTAGAGGCTATGGCGCAGGTCCCGACGCAGAAGTATAAATCAGCCTTTACCCTGGGCCACATAGGCATGAGCAGAAGAAGCGGAAGCGCTCGTCTGCGGCATAATAAAAGCTCTGCGGAAATCAAGGCATCATCAGGTTCCACCTTTGTTTTGAATAAGAGACCTCTAACAGCGAAAAATTACATATTGTGGCTTAAATAGTGATTGTAAAGTGAGCGCACTTTCGCGCTTTCGAGGTTATAGCTAATAACCCATTGAATAAAAGTCTTGTTTTTTCATGCTGCAAAGAGTAATGACGGCCAATTACATGCTTCAATCTTGACATTGCAATTGACTGAGAACTACCCCCCGGACAAAAATATGGCGTGTCAAAATAAATATGTGTAATGTAAATGCAGAATCATTGATTACTAGAAAAAAAATATTTGTATCAATATATTTTATATTTTTGAAATTCCATTTTGGGGTTGGGGAAACTGAAAAACGTTGAAGATCCCTGTTGCAAATGATATAATTTCAGTGCCCATTCATTCACAGGTATTACAGAAGCCTTCCTGAGGGGAAAAGATTGATGATTGAAAAGTCTTTGATGGTACGTTACAAACATATTTCTGTTATCATTTGAACTGAACGATGAGGACTGAAACTGTCAAGTTCCATCATGAGTCGTTTGAGCTACTTTCATTAAAGTATTTTCATTTTTGGAGCTTGATAGCCTCAGTGCCCCCTCAGTGTGGACTAGGACACTTGGGAAAATAAATCATACAGGTTTGGGTGTGTAAATAAACAATGACAGGATTTAAAAAAAAAAAAATGGGGAAATTGTAATGACCATGTCTTCTTCATTTAGAATGCAGTTAATGAGCAAGCACATGTCAGCGGTCTAGAAAAAGGGCATATGGGGGGTCCCACACAAGGTAAGATGTCTAAAACCTATTGAGTTCAGATAAATAAAAAATCCAACCTATAACTGATCAGATGCTTGCAATGTTGATGTATGTTTCTGTGTGTAGTTCCTGATCCACAAAAAACTGCTGTTGAACACAGGAATGGGGCAGATGCTGAAGATTCTGAAGGCAATAATCCCAAAGAGCCTTCACCCAAAAAATCCTCCACATGCATTGTGTTATAACATCACTTATATATTCAGAATTACCTCACCAATAAACATATGCCAGTCATAATCATTTCAGTGCGTTAAACTTACTTGAAAATGGCAATGTAAATGCCATATGTGGTATTAGCAGTATTAGCAATATTGTTTATTTTTAAACCATATTTAATAAGACGTTTTGTGGCTGCATTACTGGGACATTTTTACTGCATGAACTACTGTTCATCATCACTTCATAAGTGCCGGTTTGAAAATAACTATTATGCATGAAAAATTCTGTTATATTTCATTTCAAATCAAAAACTGAATGAGTGTTTTATTAAATTAGCAAGTTACATTCTCTGTGCAACAGTGCTAGCAGATTCAATGCAACCACAGTCTGTATGGTGTATATACACTGTAAAACAATAAATATAATTTTACAGGTAATGGTCTGATTTGTTTTACAGATATTTGCTGTATGTTTAAATGTACACTATTAGTTTACATAGAATTGCTTGCATTTTGGTATTACATCTCATTTATTTTTTTAAAAGGAACTTTTATAGTTTTATTAATATTTTGCTTTTTTTTCTGTAAAGAATGGAAACAAACAGCACATCAAGATGATATTTTATGCTCCTATGTAGCTGACTATAAATATCAATAGATGACAAACTAGCTGGTTTGTACTGGCCGTCAGGTTTTCCTTTGTTTTGCCTCCTGGTGGCTGTGACATAATTGTGATGTTGGCATTAAAATGGTCTAGTGAACAACTGATGTACTAGATTACATTTATTGTTATTTTACAGTAAAATACTGTTAAATTAATAGTTTTTGGAACTGTATGTTGGCAAAACATTTCAGTATTCACTGCATAATGAGGCACTGCATTTTATTCTATGATAAATTATGATGGGTTTAGTTGTATAACAATGAGTTTTCAGTCATGCATGCATCGTGGGGGAAAAAAGCCACGAATGCTGGATCCATCCTTGTGCCTGAACTTCTCCTCAGGCCTCTTCTATCGCTTGAAGAAGACTTACTTGGTTGTCATATTCCATTTCCAAGAGGAGAATATGCTGGAAGGAACACCATCCTGAAATTCAAGATTCAAGATTCAAGAGTTTTATTTGTCACATACACAGTTATATACAGAATATACAACCGGCAGTGAAATGTAAACAGGTCCGCTCCATGGACAGTGCAAATTCACAGTTAAAAACACAAGGAAGAAATTATAATAGAAATAGGATATAAAAAAAGTACTATCTATATATATATATATATGTCTATATCTGTAGAATTATAAATAATCAAGTTTAACAAATAAGGATAAAGTGGAATAAAATAATTGAAGTAGACTTTGCAGTGAGTAAACTGTAGACTTATAAATATGTGGTTAACAAATGTATAAAGAGTATAATGTGCAAACAGGTTTATGACAGGTTGTTACACAGTAACAACGAGAACAGAAAGTGCAGTGCAATGTCAGTGTATCGACACTTATCCTGATGAAGTCACGTGATGTTAAGTTCAGGAGTCTGATGGCCTGGGGAAGAAGCTCCTCCTGAGTCTCTCAGTTTTGGCCATCAGGTTTCTCGGAAGCGCTACCAGATGGTAGCAGCGTGAAATGAGGGTTTGCAGGGTGATTAGAGTCCTTGATGATCTTGGTAGCTCTACCTTTGCAGCGTTTGGTGTAGACGTCCTGCAGAGACGGAGAGCTGACTGACCTGAGATACGCCTCGGATAAGCGCACTACTCTTTGCAAACTGGTGCTGTTCCCATACCACCCAGATGATGCACTGAGTTAAAACACTTTCTATCGCCCCTAAATAGAAAGTTTTCAGGATAGCTGGTGAAACCCTGAATTTCTCAGCTGGCGCAGGTGGTACAGTCTTTGCCTGGCTTTTTTTTCACCTGTGTCTGAATGTGAGCAGTCCAGGTCAGGTCCTCGGAGATGTTTACTCCAGGTACTTGAAGCTGCTCACTCTCTCTACTGGTGACCCGCTGATCATGAGGGGGAGTATGTCCGTTGCTGTCTCTTCCTGAAGTCCACAATCATTTCTTTGGTCTTGCCAACATTCAGAGAGAGACAGTTGTCCTGGCACCATGATGTTAGATGCTCCACCTCGTCCAAGTATGCCGTCTCATTGTTGTTGGAAATGAGGCCCAGGACAACAGTATCATCAGCAAATTTGATGATAGAGGTGGAGCTGTGTGTGGACAAACAGTCATGCGTTGTGGAGCTCCCACACTCAGGGTGATGGAGGTGGAGGTGGACTGGCCTATTCTCACCACCTGAGGCCTGCCAGTGAGGAAGTCCTCAATCCAGTGGCAGAGAGAAGGATTCAGGCCGAGATCCAGGAGTTTGGAGGTTAGCTTGGTGGGAACTATGGTGTTAAAGGCTGAGCTATAGTCAATAAATAGCAGTCTTACGTAGTTCCCACTTTTGCTGTCGATGTGAGTGAGGGAGGAGTGGAGGACATGAGAGATGGCATCTTCAGTCGATCTATTGGGACGATAGGCAAACTGAAGAGGGTCCAAAGTGTCAGGAATGAAGGCGCAAAATGGTGTTTTTAATGAGTCTCTCAAAGACCTTCATGACTATAGACGTGAGAGCCACTGGACGATAGTCATTTAGGCAAGAGGGTTTACTGTTCTTAGGGACATGATGGTGGATTTTTTGAAGGAGGTGGGGACCACAGATAGCGAGGACTCATTAAAGATAGATGTAAACAACCCGGTGAGCTGATCAGCACAGGACCGCAGAACACGACCTGAAATACCATCCGGCCCAGCAGCTTTCCTGACGTCCACACGCTTGAGTGCTCTCGAACTTCATCCTCCGAGACAGAGATCACGTGATTGTTGCTGCTCTGAGTAATTTCCTCCTAACGCGCCACTTGGCGGAGTCGCTGCGTTACATCAAAGCGCTGCATAGAAAGAGTTTAACTTCGCGAGCAACGGATCAACGCTTGCCTCTGCAGAGGATTTAGATCCAAAAGAGCAGATGGACCTCAGACCCTGCCACATGCGCCGCGAAATCGCTGAGTTGGAAATGAGACTCCACTCGATCTTTATAACGGAGTTTTGCGGCTTTAACTGCTCGCCTGAGAGCATAGCAGGACGATCTGTATTCATTCATATTCCCTGAATGGAGACAGCGTTGTAAGCAGCAGTGCGTATGCTCACTGCCGCCTGGATTGAATTGAATTGTCCACCCACGGTTTCTGATTTGAGAAGGACGTTATTGTTATTGTTTGCGTGGCTTGCTCTGTAAGCACTTGATGTCAAGCCCACGCCCAGAACTCGCTTGCCAGCTGAACTCGCCGGAACATGTCCCAATCCACATCATCAAGAGCTGCCTGAAGCGCGGTCTCTGAGTGGGGTGACTAACGCTTAACTTCCCGCCTCACACCGGGGTTCCTGGAGGAGCTTTTGTTTGTATTCGGAGTGAGGAAAATGGCGGCATGATCCGATTTGCCAAACGCTGGAAAGTGACCGCGCTTTATAGGCGTTCTTAAACGGAGTAGCAGTGATCCAGTGTGTTTGCTCCTCGTGGGGGCAGGAGA
This sequence comes from Paracanthobrama guichenoti, assembly GCA_018749465.1. Taxonomy (NCBI): domain Eukaryota; kingdom Metazoa; phylum Chordata; class Actinopteri; order Cypriniformes; family Gobionidae; genus Paracanthobrama; species Paracanthobrama guichenoti. The sequence goes on from JAGHMJ010003241.1 coordinate 657,011, forward strand.
CGTGCTGGTGAAAGTTTGGCAGGACTTTCTTTAGGTTTGCTTTGTTAAAATCGCCCGCGACAATGAATGCCGCTTGACATGTTGGTTTATGACGCCGCTGGCAACATCATGAAAGGCCAGATAAAGCCAGCGCTGTGTCTGCCTGCGGTGGGATGTAAACGGCGGTCGCGACAACCGCAGAAAACTCCCTAGGCAGATAGAATGGGCGGCAGATGATTGTTAAATGTTCCAGATGAGGTGAGTGAGGACCGCGAGAGAATGGTGATGTTCCTGGGATCGCACTATTTTCATGAAACACACTCCACCGCCTCGGCTGTTCTGTCCATCCGAAAACAGAGAAGTTCTCCGACGGCGTCACAGCTGTCTTGAGCCATGTTTCAGACAAACAATAGATATTACAGTCTCTCATGTCCCGTTGAAAACTTATCCTGGCTCTAAGATCGCTCCATCTTATTATCCAAGGATTGAACATTTGCTAGAAGAATGCTCGGGAGAGGAGGTTGCCCTTTTCCTCAGTCTGTTACGGATACCAGCACGTTTCCCACGGTGTTTTTTGTTCTACGCCGCTGGCTCTGTCCATTGTTCAACTCGCTAAGAATCTCAGATGGCCACAGAGGATCTGTCTCAGTCCAGTGTAGAGGTAACCAATGTCCAAAAGAGTTTTGCTGTCGTAGTAGATCAATGCAGATGATAAGTTTGTAAAAACTGAGAGTAAAAGAAAGTAAAATAGGCACAGTCTTCAAGGAGCACCTGAGCGGCGCCATTTTATGTGAGTAATGCTCAAACCCCTCCAGCTGTGCAATTGGACATTCTCCCAAACAACTACACAATTTAAGAATTAAAATGCAAAGCCTTTTCTAAAAGACAGCGTTGTGTGCCACAACACCAGTGGATTGCAGCACTTGTTGTCCAGGGACATTGACTGTGACAATGTTTATATTGGGCCAACTCTCTGTCCAGCTTCCCTCAAGGAAAGACCATCATTTATGACATGGTGAATTAGGGTGGCTCTGATTTCATTTGGTAAATGGTAAATGGACTGTATTTATATAGCACTTTCAACAAACCTATGGCCACCAAAGCGCTTTACATATTGCCTCACATTCACCCATTCATACACCGACAGCGGTGTCAGCCATGCAAGGCGCCATCCAGCTCGTCGGGAGCAACTGGGGTTAGGTGTCTTGCTCATGGACACCTTGACACTTGGTCAGGTGGAACCAGGGATTGAACCACCAATCTTCCGATTTGTAGCCAACCTACATGGGCCACTGCCGCCCCAAACATTGAAACCCATTTGAAACCCGTCTGTATCCTACCGTACAAGGAAAGAATGCCCTCCTCTTACAGTTTGCTCTCCATGTCATGAATTTTCTTATCTTTCTCTTTCCACTAATACCATTGCATTCTCTTCTCCCTCTACTCTTCTTCCTACATCCTCAGCTATTCTTGCTTCTCCTAAATCCTCAACTCTCCAAAGTGAAGATGAACGAAAGTCTTATGGGTTTGGAAGGACATGAGGGTAATTCATGACAGAACTTTCATTTTTGAGTGAACTAACCCCCCTAATCTTATCATTAAATATATGATAACATGTTATTGGCAGTTTTAAATTCATTTTAATACACATGCATTTAGGGCCCTGTTTCACAGACTAAGCCAGCATTAGACCTCAGTTCAATTAGGACATTAAAGTAGCTTTATAAACGTGCCTTAGAAAAAAACATTACTGGTGTGCATCTTGAGACAAAACAATGGCACTGGCATATTTTCAGATATATCAGTACAAGTTGCTTTCAGTTAAAACAGCTCAAACATGGATTTTAGTCTGGAACTAGATTTAAGAAACAGGTGATAATGTCATATCATTTCAAAATTTACTAAATATTTGACATAAATATTGAAATATTTTTTATTATACACAATATTCAAAGTGTAGAGAGATACTTTTCTGTAATTTTCCATCTAATGTTACATTTTTTTACAGCCTTAATGACTCTCCTGGTTTCACAGACAGGGCTTTTTTCCCCGGTTAAAACAGCTCAAACATGCATTTTAGTCTGGGACTATCTTAAGATTTGTCTGTGAAGGGGAAAATCTCTTAAAAATACTGTTTATTGTAAGGCGGATGAATGGATGAATCCATAACCAGATCTTTTGGCTGTCAAATATAAAATTTTGATACAAAATTGCACATGTACATTTCTTCTTGATTGCACTCTTTATTATCATTTTCTTTCTTTCTGTGATCTCTAGATGGAGGTGGAGGAGAGGAATATCTCTTGTTCCCATTCCCTCAGGGCAGTAGACAGAGCAGCATGGAGCTCTTCAGAGATGTATCCACAAGTAATCCGTCTCAAAGTGCTGTTTATTGGACCTTATTGATGTCAAGTCACAAAATCATACAGATACATATTCACACAGTGTGAATGTTATTTTTCATCTATAGCTGCAAGATGTGACATTGCTGAGAAAAATATAGGCCTATCTGAGTAAAGCAACATATGCAACAACACACTTTAATAGCAAATTGAAATAAAATAAAAAATGTGTTTCATTGAAGCCAAATGCTATACACACTAACAAAATCACATGTTTGTGCTGTTGCAATTGTGCCCTATCAGTTTATTTGTATAAGATGTTTGATATTTTGCATTTTTGATTTCAAATCTAAAACTGACTTTCTCAAAATTACACATGAAAATGAGCACAGCAAACCAGCATCCCATACTTGATCAGCAAACCAACATCCCATACTGGTCAAGTATGGGATGCTGGTTTGCTGATCAAGTATGGGATGCTGGTTTGCTGGTCCAGTGGTCCAGCATGTGTCTGTGTGTTGTATGTTAGGCTGATGGTACCAGACCCATAATCGTTATGTTGTTATTCTCCACGTCATCAATCTGAAATAAAAACAGAAATCAGGTTTATTGTCTAAATACATTACACAAACTGCATAGAAAACAAATGTGCAACAAAGAGAGGCAACATTCTTTAAAAAAAAAATGGAAATTTAAGAACACCAGTTATATATACCAATATACTATATATATAATATATATGTATTAACACAGTTAATATTTCAGAAGGTCTACACATACAGCGTTACTTGTCATCTGTATGAGGATTGACTAGATGACAGTTGCAGCACATAAGAAAGAAAGCTTGCCTACAGTCTGATAAGTAAACCTAATCAAAAAGACTTCAAAAGCTTCAAAATGTAATTAATACCTTAAACCAGTTGTGGAGACTGACATTGTCCAGTTCAATCCGCTTCTCTGGGTTGAGCTGCAGACAACAGCAAATAAAATCGCAGCATTCTGTGGAGAAAGATTAGACTGGGTAAACCCAGCATTGTTGCTTTGTTTTATCTAGTAAGATTCAGAATTCAAATTGTCCTTTGCTCAAATTAAGATCTCACCTGGTGACAAGCCATCTCTGCTCCAGATGTTTTCCTTGAAGATCTTGTCCAGGTCTCGTCTCTTGGGTAAATGTCCGCACAGTATTACAAACAAGAGTAGGCCGAGTGAGCATACTGTTGTTTGTTCCCCGTGATACCTGCCATTTATCCATCGCTCTGGAGGGCAGAACTCTTCTGTGCCTGGAGGAAAAAAGTTGTTGTCTTATTTGTAAATTTTGACTAGAATATTTATTACCTTGCAAGAATAATTTGATGCTAACTGATTCACAACAGTGGATACTGGACCGTGCACAGACCTTTTTAGGGGCATGTGCTGAAACTGAAAAAGGGCACCCAAAGGGCAACTTGGGGTAACAGCAAGCATGTCTGTTGACCTACCCCTAACACTTTATTATTAAACACACGTTAGATGCTTTATTTCCACTTTAATATTTTCTTCATTTTTATTGCTGCCGAACTTCCGTTAATTCAGTCAAGATAGAGGGGATGGAGTTATGAGGTTTACTGACAGCCATCAAGATTTAGTCACAAGCTCTTTTTAATACCTTTCATTGGCTAAATATTTGTAAAACAGACAGACATAAAGGGTGACCAATAGCATTGATTTATAGATGAAAAGAAGAAAAAAAAACACCACCAAAAAAAGGGCACTTCACAGTGTAAGGGTAAAAAGGGCATGTGCTCTGCACAGGTTGAGCCCTACCTGTGCACGTGATTAATTCCCAAAGAGTGAAATGTAACCATCTACAGTGTTAAAGAGTGTTACTCCTCTTCAGTGTCGTTATGGGGTGCTACCAGTGTTGCCAACTCTCACGAGGCAACCGCAGCTTTAAAAAAAAAAAAAGCCCAATATTATTCATTATCATCAATATTATTTATGATCAATTATTTTTTATTATTAAATGAGCCTGCAAAATAATTGAAACCTCTCAGAGTTTGAAAAGCAAAAACAGATATGATTTTACAAAAATCATCAAATTGCAATAAAGGGCATGCAATATCCTCCGATCAGCTGTGAACAGAATAGGTTTGGATATGGAAAAAGAGAAAAAGTGACGTGAAGGACAATTATGCTAACCCATTGCCGGAGTTAGTGCACACATATTAGGAGCAGTGAGTAGTGAACACACACACACACACACACACACACACACACACACACACACACACACACACACACACACACACACTGCAAACTGTGAAAAAGACAAGCCCTGCATCTCAATGTGCATACTATCTAAATAGTATTGAAAATTACTAATGTCACATACTATTTAGGATGGATAGTTTGCACAGTGGGACGCAATATAGCCACATATTTATAATAAAATAAATATTTTAAAAATTAAATTAGCTGCCTCTCCTCCCTGCTTCCTCTCCATCTCTGTGTTTCTGTTGGTGGCATTGTTTTGTGAAAACGGATACGGCTATTTACGTCTACGTGCATTTATTACGTCACATGCCTACGTTGAACGCGATTAGGAGGCGAGATGTATGAGGACGGTTGGTCAGTCAAAGCGTGCGTCTCAATCAGCTGCTTAGTTCAGCAGTCAGGGCACTGAGCGGGACATAAGTCAATGCTGATCCCTGATCAGTGCCCTGACTACTGAACTAGGGAGCTAATTGAGACGCACCCAATGTATTGAACAAAACAGCGACCATAAATGTAAAGAAACGAAGTTGCTTGTCATATTTTCCAAACAAGCAGCCACACTTTTTAAAATAAGCCCAAAAAACCGTAACTTGCCAAAAAAAGAAGACGCCCAAAGTCGCGTGTTATACGCGGAATTGGCAACTATGGCAACAATCAACAGTGAAAGCGCAAAAAACCGCGCCGAATTGTCTTGACTCCGCCCTTTAATGACTGCTGCCACGCCAGACGCCGCCGCCATTTTATCCTGACGCGACCGAGACGGTAAGTTGGATTGCTTTTCTCTTTCTAAAATGAAATGGAAAATACATTCGTAATATGGCGGTGAACACATTTAGTGTTTTTGTCAGGATTAAGGAAGCTCGTCAAGTTCATGAGATGCAACGTTACGGAAGAATGTGATCAAGTTTCTCATGCCGCTTTGATTTCATGGATGAAGGTGATTTTACGGTTAAAAAAAAAGAAGTTGTTGGAATGTACGTACAATTTGTTATGTATACTTTTATCTTATTTCATTTTGGTTTGTCGACAGCCTTCTCGTGAAATTAGGCATCGCCATTCCCGCTTCCAGAGGCCTGGTTTTACGACGAGGATGGCAGGGAAGTTGATGAGGAGGTCTGAACTGAAGCGGCTACATTTGGGCTGTTTTCTGCGCACATGAGTCTTCAAATGGTAATTTTATATGTTCGTTGAAAACGGTAAAAGTGCCTGTGTTATACACTGTGCCGATCCTAGACTTCTGGGGGCCCTAAGTGTAACCCCTCCTGTTCGAACCGCCCCGCTCTAAGCGGGACTCGAACTCGCAGCTTGCAGCTTGATTAATTAGTAGTTTTTACGTGTCTTTTAGCGCACAGTGCAAACAACAAATGCAGTCTTTTTGCAGATTAAGGAGGGGAAGCGTTTAAAAACTTTTTATTCGCCCTCCTGCATCATTCAAATCGCATGTATGGGAGCATTTTGGCTTCCCCGTAAAAATATAACGATGACTTAAGAAGGGTGGTGGACAGAACTGTAACAGTATGTAGGCACTGTGGCACGAGAAAGCGGTAATATATCAAGCATGGCTACACATCTGACGCCCGTTTCACACATACTCCGTTTTGCAGTTCGTAAGTGGTGTGTATTTTTCTTGTCTGTACCCATGTTAACGGATTACAGCTTTCACACTGCATGCGGCTTCGGTCCGTCAGTGCGTTCCAGAGGCGGTGTGTATATGTAACCCCTCCTGTTCGAACCACCTCGCTCCAAGCGGGACTCGAACTCGGGTGCGCCGGCATGAGAGTCGGACGCTCTAACAAGGAGGCTAAAGGCTGCAACCTCTAGCGTCAGTCGCTAGAGCATATCTTGAGATCAGAGGAGTGAGGTTTACTCGCACAGCAACTACTAGCTGGCCTCCGTTACACTCACCCCCCTAAACCTCACTCTCATCCGGGTCACGGCACCAATGTAACCCCTCCTGTTCGCACCACCCGCTCCAAGCGGGACTCGAAGTCGGGTCCGCCGGCATGAGAGTCAGACGCTCTAACAAGGAGGCTAAAGGCTGCAACCTCTAGCGTCAGTCGCTAGAGCGTCTCTTGAGACCAGAGGAGTGAGGTTTACTCGCACAGCAACTACTAGCTGGCCTCCGTTACACTCACCCCCCTAAACCTCACTCCCATCCGGGTCACGGCACCAATGTAACCCCTCCTGTTCGCTCCACCCGCTCCAAGCGGGACTCGAAGTCGGGTCCGCCGGCATGAGAGTCAGACGCTCTAACAAGGAGGCTAAAGGCTGCAACCCCTAGTGTCAGTCGCTAGAGCATCTCTTGGGATCAGAGGAGTGAGGTTTACTCGCACAGCAACTACTGCCTCCGTTACATATACAGCAGTGCGGCGATCGTTTCCGCACTGAGTCTATTTTTAGCTGTGCTACACGCGCTGAATTAAAGTGACAGCGCATTGTCCGCATTAAAATAAACATGTATCGATGCGAAAATCTAGTAATTCCATCACAGATGCATATAATTTAAAGTCTACTCCGTTTCAAAGTCGACACGTGGCTTTTTGCCTTGGGTAAAGCAAGGAAAACGGCATTTAGGTAAACGATAATGGATAGCACTTGTCCTTTCTTGGGGAAAACAAAGTTCTTTATGACCTGCAGGATTTCTTGTAAAAAGATAAAAAACTGCGATCCGTTACACCCCTAATAATTGCACCATTTGACACCCATGCTTTATAGACAGCTCTGATCATAATCAATGTTTGGGGTAATCGAAATTTTATTTTTACCATGTTTACAGCCCTAATTTAAAATGTATTGCATTACTGAATTTTGGAAATACTAGCTTCAACATAAATATTTTTTAAAGCCTTTTTCTAGGGGTGTTCGATTCCAGGTTTTTTGGAGTCGACTCTGATTCCCGACTCCCACTGTAGGAGTCTATGGAATCGACTCCTCGTCGCCATTTACTTTACATCAAAACAGGGTCAGAAATAAAACAAAATTGCAGTTGTTACACAGATAATAATTTTCCCCCGACACAAAGCCTCAAAATCCCCTTATTAAAACCACACACTTTTAGCGTGACCATCCAAATTAGTCTAATTTAGCGATGATTTGATGAGTGGCTATCAACGTTTCTACCTAGCTATTGCCGATCCCTAATTTTACAGAGGAAAAAGTCAGCTGTTGTCGAGTGATGGCGCTAAACGCACATGAGCATTGTCTTAAAAGGTGAGTTAAAGATACTAAATACTAAAATGCATACAATAATGTACACTTATTGATGTGTTTCTTCTTGATATGGTTAGTTTAATGATTATGAACACCAGGTTGACCATGGAAAACCAAATATATATTTATCAATTAAACTAAAGCTACCATGGAGGAAGCCCATGTATAATTACAAACTGAAGTCACTGTGACTGTTTTCTATTTATAAAGTAAGCACTCAAAGAAATGCGTGTGACAAAGTTTCTGCGACAGCTCTCTGATGCGGTGTATTACGTCAGTGTCCAATTTCCTCGCTTCATTTTATTCACTCCTTGCTTATATAGTGCACTCAACTGCCATGAACTATATAGGGATTAGAGAATCAGTAAAGAAGTGAGCGATTTCGGACACAGCAACAGAGTCGACACCGAGAGTCGATTCCTCTGCTGGAGTCGACCCCGACTCTGAGACTCCCCATCACTACCTTTTTCAATAGAATTGGCCCAGAGCCCTGCAGTGTCAAGTGAAGGAAGCTCCTCTCATGAGATGGCAAACTGAGTCTGACACTGTTCTTCTGAGTGATGGAAGCCCTTCAAGAAAGCAACAGAATGCTGAAGATGAATCCAGAATTGTGAGTGTCATTATATATTATTCTATGTGCAGTCCAAATTTTAAAACATGATGAATGAACATGAGAGATTAAAAGGTAACTGGGCAATCACACAATATCTGCCTTTGTTCAGACCTGGAATTTACATGTGTCTGATGTGTGTCTTGATTCATGACGGCACATCCAACATTATGTCAGCGTGTTAATTCAAGACTGCAAAAAGTTAAAGGGTTACCCAAAAGTGTAAAATTGTTGTCATTTCTCGCCCTCATGTCATTCCAAACCTGAAAAGACTTTAGTTCATCTTCGAAACTCAAATGAATATATTTTAAACGGAGAGCTTTCTGTCCCTCCATTGACAGTCCATGCCATTGTCACTTTAATGCTTCAAAAAGTTCATAAAGAGATCGTAAAACGAATCCAAATGTATTGAGTGGTTTAATCCAAATGTTTTGAAGAGACTCGGATCGCTTTGATGAATAGATTGAATTTAGATCGTTTTCAAGGTCTGTCCACATCATTACTGCAAGGTAGATGATTCAGATTGGCTCAGAGAAAATTAACAGTCATGGTAAATTTTCACACATTGTCAGTAAATCAGGTTCACATGTCCATAAATCTCTTGTTGACGCTTTCACCCTGGAATTGGGCACGTAGTGACCTTCCAGGTCTGGAGCAGGCACCAGCTTGCTCAGAACAAGTCCACCCTATCTTAGGATGCCCATTGTACTTCTCAGCACTGATCTGTAACACAGAATGCTGCGCACATACACCGATACACAGTCTCTCCAAGGCTGGAGTTGATTAAGCTCCAGTTCTGACCATAAAGTTTCCCAAAACATACTGATAACATGTGCTCTCGCTCAGTGAGAGGTACAGACAGTAACACAATCTTCAACAATAAGGCAATATTCATCTTGATTCTTTAGTGTTTCAGTAAAAGGAAATATAAAATGAATAAAATATAATAGAAATGAAAGAAATCCATATTTCATATCTGGAAGCCGGGCTAAGTGAGCAAACACTGTTACTGCACTCCTGACGTGTTAAGGGTGTGTGATGCCTCAAATCCAAACACACATGTTCTGCTATCAAGTGTTCAGCGACACATCACACATCCCTAGTTACCACAGAGACCAGATACATTTACATTTAATGCATTTGGCAGACGCTTTTATCCAAAGCGACTTACATTGCATTCATTACATTACATTTTGTCAGTTCTTGCTTTCCCTGGGAATCGAACCCATGACCTTGGCGTTGCTAGCGCCACACTCTTATTGTTTGAGCTACAGGAAATACAAACTTTAGAAAACAAGAAACAATCAGTGGTTCTCTTAAGCAAAATCATAACTGGAAAGAAGCATTAAAAATCATAATAATATAGGAAGATAAATATTAATTAAGGTTTTGATTATGAATTTAATTAGGATATATACAGGTATATTGAATATTTCAGAATCCACCTTTCAGGACATAAAGGAAATGAGACTAAACTGCTTGATTTCATATTGATTAGTTTTACGATCTCTTTATGAAGCTTTTGAAGTGTCAAAGTGATAGTTGCATAGTTGTTGATGGAGGGACAGAAAGCTCTCAGATCAAAAAGATCTTCATTTGTGTTTCAAAGGCGAAATAAAGTCATGCGGGTTTGAAACGAAATGAGGGTGAATAAATAACATATATTTTCATTTTTGCGTGAACCTTTAGGAAAAGAATGTGGCCTAGACCTCATCAGAACAGTCGAATCTCAATGCAATGGTTACACCTGTACTTGGAGTTGTTCACTTGTGCGTCACCCAAGATGAATGTTAATGCCTGGTGTAAACGACACTACTCTGCGAGTACTATTCTGAACAAAATGGTTCCTGAGAAAGATATGGTTATCATTATAACTGTTTGATGTTTTGTTTTTTTGCTAGTTTAGATTTTTGGTGTGAAGACCTCAGCTAAGTTCCTGGAAAGGCTTCTCCCAAGACCGCCAAGGACCTGATTGACTACGGAATCTGCTGTAAAACGATGAAACCGATGATTCAGGTTTGACTATAGTTCAGAATAAGATTATCTATACATGTTAATGTACTTCTTTTTTTTTTTTTTTTTTTTTGCTGAAGTTGCCACATCTGTTATTTAGCATCAATTCATCTCTTACTTCGTTTGATTCCACCATCACCACAAGGCTGCAAGAGAACTGAAAAGATGTCCTCATATCAAGCTGAAAAACACCATTTCGTCTTCAAAAAGGTAAATTTAGACACGTCACACTACCTATTGTCTGCCTCAAGATATTGCCAGTTGGGTTGATTGTATTGTGGAAAAGTAATGTAAAGATGGCCAATTGGAGAGCTGACTTTGAGTGTTATTTTTTTTTTTTGTCTCTGCTCTTTAGGCAGGAACTAACATGCAACAACACCTTGATTGCATTGAGAGAATACCCAGCCATACCTACTCACTGATGGGACAGAGGAACAGCATTTAAGGATGCTACACAAGTGTCGACAAGTAGCTTTCTGCAATCTTGTTTAAATGTACCCGTCATATTTGTTCATGTCTTGGCAAATTTGATGATTTTATGGGTTTTATTATTATTTCTGTGCAACACCTCCATAAATGCGATTGACTAATTGACCTTTACACATCTGGCATATGTTCTAAATGAGCCACTTTGCCCATATACAGCTGTCTGAAGACTCTTGATTTTATGTCTGCTCTTGTACATGAAATTAAAAAACAGCAGTGACTGAGAGGAAAAACAGAGAGAGCACAGACTACTTACAACGCTGACATATTTTGCATGCTCTTTAGAGGCTAATTTCACCACCATCTGATGGACAAATTTGTGTTAGAATTCATTAATTCCAAATTCACATATTTCAGTCATTAAACCTGAACAGACAAGTACAGCTTCATACATTTTAAATTTTAAAAATTAAGAGCATGTCTGACAATTTAAACAGGACTGACATGTAAAGTGCACTAAATGGTGAATATAAGACACTAAGAGTGCTTGGATAAGAGAGAGTCAGACGAGTATAATACAACAATAATTATCTAGATAGATATTCTAAGTAATGAAAATTGATACCTGAAGGTTATCTTTTAAACGAGTCGCTGCATGAACCGTTCCAAAGCCTCCTTCACCCAGTTGAATGCCGATTTCATAGCTGTATGAACTGATGTCTGTTAAAAGAAAAATGGTGTTGACATGAAATGTCAATGTCAAGCAATGACAGCATCTACTTTATCTAAAACTATTTCAACAAGATTTGTCTGGTTCATGTATTAATTGAGTTACTAAATTGAATATTTGTGCCTTTAAATTCATTATTCATTAAATTCATAACTACAGGACTATTTAAGAAAATTTAAAAAATAATCAGTGTAAAATATACAACTTCACCCATACATACACACAAAAGTTCACCAGTGTCTTCTGGTAGATGTCATCGTCACTCGAGTCCTCATTGTCATGAGGGTCACCAGTGATAGGGTCCTCCAATGACTGGTCTTGACTCCGGTCATCATTGACTTCAGGGTCACCAGTGATAGGGTCCTCCAATGACTGGTCTTGACTCCGGTCATCATTGACTTCAGGGTCACCAGTGATAGGGTCCTCCAATGACTGGTCTTGACTCCGGTCATCATTGACTTCAGGGTCACCAGTGATAGGGTCCTCCAATGACTGGTCTTGACTCCGGTCATCATTGACTTCAGGGTCACCAGTGATAGGGTCCTCCAATGACTGGTCTTGACTCCGGTCATCATTGACTTCAGGGTCACCAGTGATTGGTTCCTTTGCAGTGCACCGTACTTCAGGGTCACTGGTGATCTCCTGATAAGAAGGCTCACCTAAAGATGGTAATGACATAAATATTATAGTATTAATAAAATTACTTTCACTGTGCTTCTACGTTTTTGACTTTAATCCAAAAAATCTTAAAACAAAAAGAAGCGTAGAGCCGGTGCATAACATGAACATCTCATTTACCATCATCACTCTGGTCCACGTTTTCATCTTGAACTGAGTGGGTGTTGACACTTTTTTTTTTTTGTTCCCGCTGGTAAAAAGCGTACAGTCCTAGTAAAGTCAACAGCACCATTTTGATGCCTTAACTAGGCTAACTGCAACATTGCAAGTTGTTGTGATTTAAGCACGAATCAAGTGAAAGACACAAGAAACACTAAGGCTGTGTGTCCACCAAAGCATTTTTTCACGCAGCTGGCTGGCGTATCCAGTTGTTTTCAATGGGAGTGCCGCATTTTTAGAACGCCATGAGCATAACAAGGCGCTGAGCGAGTATTTCATGCTCAAGCGCTGAGCGTTCAGCGTTTTTTACTGGTCGCCGATAGTTGAAGAATGTTCAACTTTGAGTAAAATGCAGCGTTCATCACTGTCACTTGTCACCCAGCTGTCCAGTCACAGTAGAGGAGGGCTGGGCAAATACAACAGACAAACCGCCACATTCTGCTTGTACTGTACAACGTCAACAGATGAAAACAAGCAGCATAATAATGGAACAAAATAATTTAAAACGAGCCAGAGCAAATACTTTACATTGTAACGGCATTTTTATATAGAATCAAAGTTACACTCTGACTCTGACAGCGGAAAAGTGCCTAATGTCTTCCCTTTTTTTTTTTTTCTCTATAGTCCAGTCTAATGAATGGAGAGGTGGGTCTTCCGTTGTGGTGACCATTGCCTTGATTAGACTGACAGGACGGCTGATTTAGGGGTTTCCTAGCAACATAAAAAAAAGAAACTTTTATAAAAAAGGCAGCGCCATAGGAAGGGTTTTATAAATTTGAGCTAGTTTGGCTGGTTTGGCCTAAATGTTTATTAAATTCATTCACAATATGTATTAACATTTACATTTATGCATTTGGCAGACGCTTTTATCCATAGCTACTTACATTGCATTCAATTTCACATTGAAAGTTACTAATTATTAGACACGTAAATTATAAAGGCCTAGTTCGAAATTAGACAAAAGTGTATTAGTTTGTCTGATTAACATTTCTGTAAAATATAAGATTTAATTTAGCTGTACTTACATCTGTCTCGCACTTTATGGCCAAAATGAAGCGTTGAGCCAGAATTCACACTGAGCAGCTTCTGTGAAAATAAAGCCTGCTTTCATTGATTTGATTGGTCATCCCAAATATTTTGACATGGACCCTTTTGACAGACTGCAACAGACTTGAACGGTCCTGCAAGGTTTCAAAATCAAATTCATTATTTTTAAAAGAGAGGGCGGATAGTACATCCAAAATATTTAATCATCTAAAAATCTTAAAGCTTTTAAGGCAATAAACTTGTTTCAACTTTTACATTTTTTTTTTTCATTAAAGTTTTATGTTCGGTTTCTTTTTCTGTGTATATAAGCTATGTATATGTAGCCTATATGTATAAACAATGCTTTGCTTTTATCTTTTCATTGTATGTAACGTTTTACTTATTTTCACTGTATACTTGTATTTTGGAAACCTTGTCATTAATTGCATGTATTACTGTTGACTGCACATTGATGTCTACCAGAAATAAGAGTTCCTATTGGCATTTTAAAGTTACTACACAACAAAAGTGTCTGTGAATTTTTTTAAGCATTTTTGGGAAACTTGGAAAAGTGAAAAGTAGATATGAAAATGTAATCCTTTGGTGGGAAACTGGTACAGCACATAAAAGGGATTTTTATCAACAATATAGGCCCTACTTCTTATTCAATGTTGTCTTCGGACTTCAGAGTGGATTGAGAAAGAAATTTGAGTCATTGAAGAGAAAATGATGAGAGATCTTTCTGCTAATTTACAAGAGTAGACTGACAAGAAATTAAAGTCAAAGGTGCTTCTGTGAGGAGCAGGTTTTTATAAATGAAAGATGGATGGGCCTACATATTTTTTTTGTGGAACATAAAAATGTACAAGAGAACACTAATGAGAAGAGGCCTAAAGCAGCTGCCAAATATGAGCTGTTTAATTTAGCTGTACTTGCACACTGTCATGAGTGATGACGCCTTTTAAGCGGTCACCAGCATCGTAAATCCTGCAAGGTTTTTTTTATATTTTCACTTAAAGAAAATAACACTATACTTTGTATTATATTACCTTTGCATCAAATCAAAGAAAGAAAAAGTGAATGCTGTGAGTGAGTTTTTATAAGTAATGTGTATACATACAAAAATACAAACGGAGCTAGTCATTCTTTTAAAACCTGATCTCATGCTTTCATTCTACACTCACCTAAAGGATTATTAGAAGAGCAACTTTGACTGAAATAACCACTCGTTACAACCGAGGTATGCAGCAAAGCATTTGTGAAGCCACAACACGAACAACCTTGAGGCGGATGGGCTACAACAGCAGAAGACCCCACCGGGTACCACTCATCTCCACTATAAATAGGAAAAAGAGGCTACAATTTGCACAAGCTCACCAAAATTGGACAGTTGAAGACTGGAAAAATGTTGCCTGGTCTGATGAGTCTCGATTTCTGTTGAGACATTCAGATGGTAGAGTCAGAATTTGGCGTAAACAGAATGAGAACATGGATCCATCATGCCTTGTTACCACTGTGCAGGCTGGTGGTGGTGGTGTAATGGTGTGGGGGATGTTTTCTTGGCACACTTTAGGCCCCTTAGTGCCAATTGGGCATCGTTTAAATGCCATGGCCTACCTGAGCATTGTTTCTGACCATGTCCATCCCTTTATGACCACCATGTACCCATTCTCTGATGGCTACTTCCAGCAGGATAATGCACCATGTCACAAAGCTCGAATCATTTCAAATTGGTTTCTTGAACATGACAATGAGTTCACTGTACTAAAATGGCCCCCACAGTCACCAGATCTCAACCCAATAGAGCATCTTTGGGATGTGGTGGAACGGGAGCTTCGTGCCCTGGATGTGCATCCCACAAATCTCCATCAACTGCAAGATGCTATCCTATCAATATGGGCCAACATTTCTAAAGAAGGCTTTCAGCACCTTGTTGAATCAGTGCCACATAGAATTAAGGCAGTTCTGAAGGCGAAAGGGGGTCAAACACAGTATTAGTATGGTGGTCCTAATAATCCTTTAGGTGAGTGTAGTTGTACATATTTTCAACATTTGGTTTAATCACAGAAACACAACAGTATGTTCTTTAGTACTTTTAACAATCAGTTCATTTGATGGCATACAATGCAATACGTTTCTTATCACCCTTATTGCCGAAACAATTACTGTACACAGGACACAGATGCCACATTACAACCTAAATTACAAAATGTACTTAAAATCTGTAATATTTGTAATGGCATCTATTCAGTGTGTTATCAAAAGGTGTGATGAAGTATGGCATCCATGAGGTTCTGTGCTAGAACAGAGTTTGCTGCCAATGCTAGACAATAATAATAAATAATAGACAAATGTATTAAACTGAACGAGAAGAGATGTAACCATTAAAAAAAAAACGGTAACACTTTACAGTAAGGTCTCATTTGTTAACATCGGGTAATGCACTGTGAACTAATGATTTTTATCGTTATTGGTATTTTTAACTAACATGGACATTTGTATTTTTTACTCCTAAAAGGTGCATATTAGTACCCTAGAGTACAAAGACGTACTACTATGAACCTTTATGGTAAAACATTTACAAATATGTCCTTTTAAGGGTACTGCCCTTAAAAAACATCTAGCCAATGAAATAATTTTTATAAAATTATTTCACATATTCCAACAAATTGTATCTTTATCCTTGATATTTCCAGCATGACTGTGGATTTTTAAACAAGCATTTCATGACAGTAGACATATCTGACAAGAATTTTTTTTTTTTTAAAAAGCACAAACGTTTATTTGAGAAATAAATTAGCATACATTGAACTGAATATTAACCCCAATCATGCATTTACAATTTTTTACATATTCTGAATATAAAAGCCTTTTCACCTAAATAAAACTGGCAAATAAAACTCTTCACAGAAAAGCAGTGCAGCCCATATGACAATGAGACCTACAGCATTTGCAATACAATTTCCATTTAAATTTGAACCCCATTTATAAACATCTTTAACTGTATTATAGCAGCACTATAAATAGTCCCTCCTGTACGTTTATCAATAAGTTGACATATTTCCAGTGATTGGTGACTCTTTAATCATTGGTGTTTGTGTTCAGTCACTGCTGTCATCGCCCACCACCATGTGGCTGTACTTCTTCTGCTGTTGTTCCTTGAGTGAATCCTTCACCTTTGCCCTCTTCAGACCCCCATCCCTGTGAAACACACACAACAACAATAAAGTCATAAACCTTTAAAGAGGACCTATTATGCTGTTTGAGCATGAAAAAGGTCTGAAAAGTTACAAAGCACTGTTTCTGAACTCCCTGAAACACCTTGATTGTGGTCTTGAGTTTATTTCCAGAAACAGACACGTCATAATATTCCTCATTTAAATAATTCCCGCTTAAGGCATAAGCAAAATGAAGGGGTGAGGCCTGGTTGAGTTGTGTTAGTAGTGTGTCACAACACTGATCCAGGCGACCAATCAGAGCACATTGTGCTTTTAGGAAGGAGGGGCTTCATAGAGACAGGAACTAAACAGAGCATTACTGACAGACTGGAAAGGCAGGTGTTGCAAAAATGTAAAATATGTAAGAAAAAAAAGTTTTTTGAAGATTCATTCATGAAAATAGAGACAGAGCACATTTAGGCCACGCCCACACCGGATGCACCCCTCTCCACTGATTTTGTATTGCGTGAAGCTGCCTCCTTGTCATTTCTTGTCTCTAACAAAAGACCAAAGCTGATGTGTGACAGGGTGTACAGCAAACAAGCCAAGCAACACAGAATTACATTTTTATAAGCAACCAAACCGTAAAAGCCAGCCTTTAAGGGGACAAAAATGGGATACAGACAATAAGATGTGAAGCATCAGCAGGAAGAATGGGTAAATTGTGGGATCCTGACACTCAGCATGCCTACGTGTGCCTCTCAGATTCACATAGGGTGGTGAAATAATCCTTTGACATAGTTAAAAATAATCAATGTTTTATTTTTTTAATTTTAGCATATCCCATCACCAATTATGTTCCCCTCCAGTGGGTGTAGTTCTCGGAGTAATATGACACGTTTCGCTTTGTCTCAGTTGCCTGTATCCACCTTTGTGTCCTTAAACAATTGTTTGGGTCGACAGCTTATAAAACTTATAACATACTTCTGATGATTGACAGTTAGCATACAGTTTGGACTGGCGGTATGGTTCTGTTCTGGGCAAGAACTCCCTAAGAGAGCAGCAATAACCCCCTTAGGGTAAACAACAGAACCAACATAATGTATTGCAGATATCATTCATGTCGATATTTAAATGTACAAAATAATTTAGGAATTTAGTCTGATTCAAGGGAAATAAGAATACCAAATCCCGACTGATGAGAGGAGCAGCTGGGGCTGGAGGAGGGTAATTAGCTCCGAAGGCACTGAAGGAGCTTATATATGTATGCTGTGATAGACGTCGTATTCCTATAGGTAGATCAGTCAGCTGATGCGTGACCTGCCAGAACTGATTTCTGTGTTTTTTAGCTTGTTTTCTGTACACCTTGTCACACATCAGCTTTTAGACATTGTTCTGTTTTTGTTATAAGTCAGAAATGACAAGGAGGCCGCTTCATTTGTCTCTATTGTAGTAGACCACAAAATCAACTTACTTAAGACATAATATAGCCTCTTTAACTTAAATTAAATCAATTTAGGAAAGGAGGTGAAGAAAATATAATTTACACACCAGGCCAAGTCCACTAAACCTCCTTGGTGTGCAATGGTTGATTTCACCCTGTTGGCAAACTGCACAGCATCCTCGTCTTCCTGTGCACACAGGAAATTAGTCAGGGAGGGTGTAATCAATCACATCAACATCGTTGCACAAAAATGCAGCAGCTCACTAGGTTTTGCAGCTACTTTACATTTTTCTGCTTGATCTCTCACCTTCTGTGTCATTGGAGGCAGATACCAGACGTTACACACTATCGCCCAGCTCGTCATCATCCGCAGCAAATAGCTCACCATGCTATATTTGCTGCTGTTCCAAAAAGCATCTCCAAACTGAGGGTCATACTATATATAAACACACACAGACATTCCATGAGGGTATCACACACACACTTTTAACAATTTATTTAAGTCCACTTAAAAGAAACGATTTACAGGGACATAAACATTATAGGTGCAGCTAAATACAAAATCATGGACCAGTGGCACAGCAGATCTTCACAAAGCATCTCTCTCAGGTGTTATGGATATAAGTAACAGCGTCTCCGCCATATATGGTGGCTGCCTATGACAGCAGACAGAGCACAGTACTTCGCTAGTCATTTGGCCCTCTTTTTGGGCATCCCAAGTTGTTGAAGCACGCACACACACACAATGAAGATTAGTGCAATATGGGACCAAAACACAGTACTCTGTTGGAATTAAAACTGTATACTACTAATTTATTTTAAATTGTATGTGAATTGAGTAGGTGTTATTTAATAATACATAATTTATTTTATTACATTTAATTATGTTTTAATTATTATTTTTAGTGTTGGATAATTGATTAATCGCGATTAATTGCATCCAAAATAAAAGTTTGTGTTTACATAATATATGTGTGTACTGTGTATAATTATGTATATATAAATACACACTCATTCATGTATATATATATATAAAAATGCTATATTTATTTTATATTTATATATAAAATATCCATATCTATATAAGATAAATTATATAAATAAAATACATGCAAATATTTCTTAAATATATACATGAATGAGTGTATTTATATATCATAATAACTATACACAGTACACACACATATATTATGTAAGCACAAACTTTTATTTTGGATGTGATTAATCGTGATTAATCGAGTACACAACATTATTATTTTGATTAATTATGCTACAGGAAATATTTTATATATAAAATAAATGAAATTATAAATAAATAAAAATATAAGCATATTAAAAAACAAATAAAAATGACAAAAACATTTAACAAAATAACTAAAACTTTAATTAAAATCAAAATTATACCAGAAAATATTAAAATAAAAACTATTAATTCAAAATATTACTAAAAACTATATCTTAATGATACTAAAATAACAGTATATGACCCCATAACATTATAATTCACTATACTAATGCATAAAAGACAAGTACTGATATATTACCTTTATAGCCACGGGGTAAATAGTTCCTCCAATTTCAAAACTTCCTTTTTAAACATCATTACTGATGTGTTATTGATGCAAGTTCCTGCAGGGGAAACCAGGTGCAAGCATTAGACAACCATTAAGCTTTAGAAACAATGTTTCTGAAGGACCTGAAATACGACTGAAACTGTATCTGTGTGTTTCTCACTATTATTATGCACTTACCCTCAGGGAAGATGAGTATTGGCAGCTTTGTTTTGTCATTTACATGATCTCTTAACCTGTGAAGGATGAGAAAACAAGAAAGATGAGTAGACCATTATGACAGGAGGAGGAGACAGGATAGGGTACGTGGTGTGACGGGATTCATGGAAATATGCATGAAAAATTGATAAATGGAAGAAATCATAACATAGCGGATATAAAAAGGAAGTCATGCCTTTTGAATTATTAGAGACAAACTCCAAGTCTATATATATATATATAGTTGGAGGGGGATAATAAGGATATAATACAAATATTATATTATATTTTTAATACATACAATACAATACATATCTTTATATAAATAATATTTAATTATTATCCCTAATAAAATGTCATTAATATATATATTAATCTTTAGAATACATTTCATTCAGATTAGGTTTACAAGCAGAATATCACTGATGATAATATAAATTGAGGATGAATTCTGTATTTGTGAAAATGTATTTTCTTTTATTCTAGGTTAAAATATAATGGTGATGAATGGCAAATGACTGATATTTAAAAAAAAAAATTTTACTTGTGAACATTATTTTAACATTTCTTTTGCATTATGCTAAACAGAGCTAAATCTTTCATGTAATGTGACTAATCTCAGTATCCTGTTCAAATGGGACACAAATGGCATTCATTTATTTTAAAGGGGTCCAGAATTGAGAAATCAACATACCCTTGAGCTTCTGATATATAAAAGGTCATGGTAGTATAAGAATATCCTGTTTCGGAGCTGAAAACGTCCTTGTTAGTCAAAGAAAAGCAGACCCAGTAAACGCTCGATCTCAGGATGTGCCAGGCTGTGACGTCAGAGTGTGGTGAAACATTGCCTCAACAGAAGAAGAACAACGACTTCTGTAGACCCGTCCACCGACTCGTACCTGACATGACATAGGCCTACACAGAGCTAAACCGGATCCAACTTCTAAGCATTAAACATACCGCATAAGCTTCATTCGGATTCCAATATTATGAATGCAGGGATGAACTTTATTTTTAATGAATATCCAGCTCACGTGGGGAAGACACTGCACGTTTGTTCCTTCATTTCTGATCACGGATTCGTTTGTAAACGAGAGACTGGATTTGCAGACAGGATGAGATTACATGAATCAATGAAGCAACACACTAATGGGAGTAAAAAACATACCTTAGCACGCTGTCAAAGGCTGAAGAATCCTTTATTTGTGGTGTTATCGGTTCATTGCTATTTGGGATCAGACTCGATCCCAGACTCCATGTATGGGCCAGGGCTTGCAAAGTCCAACATCTACGTGTTTTCCAGACGGGCTACCAAAACGTATCACCGTATCATCTTAAATAGTGAAATAACATTCCTTTCTTGATATTTGAAGGAAAAATACAATCGCGGAAGTTTTGAACAGTGAGGCTTGTGCACGCGCGCGCGTGTGTGTGTGTACGGTTCGTGGTTATCTCCATTCTGACCCTGAAGGAGTTTTGGTTCCTTGCCACCGTTGCCTCTGGCTTTTGGCTTGCTCAGTTGGGGACACCTAAATTTCATCTATATTACCGATCTGCCCGCATTGACACTATATGATACTTGAAATTAGCTGGATAACATCACCGTTTCACCAGAACGGCTGTACAAATTCTGTTGCATTATTTTCCTGTTAACAATGTGAAGCTGCTTTGAAACAACTGGACTTGTTAAAAGCGCTATATAAATAAAGGTGACTTGATTTTGATTTAGCTGCCTGGGGCACCACCAAAATGTCCATGGACTGAAATTACTTGCTTTAAAAGGCTTGATCTGGGCACAAAAGGAAACAGATTGACAACAAACCCCACTGAGATCATTGATGAGGTCATCTGTGCATGATATTCAATTGCGGCCTACATTAGACACCGTTACTATGTATGAAAATATATTTGTGTGTGTGCCTGTAATTCCCAATACTGCTTGAGTCCTCAATGCATGTCAGAACACTGTGTGTTGTTTTTAAATAAACGTGCTTCTGTAGTGCTGTGAGGCACATAGCAGCTGACTCAGAGAGACATGACCCAGCATGAAACAGGGAGGTATTTTGTCTAAAAGTATGTAGAGAAATATGCATTTGTTTATGCATGTATTCAGCTTTACGAAGAGGAAAGATGAAATTAAATAGATGTAGAAAGTTTGAAAATCATGACAATTATTTGTTTGTAGTGCTTTGTACTTGATTAACAATAATATAACATTGTTGTTGTTGTTTTACCTTTGTGTCACTAGGTGGCGGTCTCTCATCTCTGCTCTCTCAAACCAGATATGAGGGCAAGATCGCTCCATGGCACGCTGGACAACTCCCATTAAACCACCATGAACCTGCCCTACCTGTTTGGAAAAAAAGAATCTGTTCACAACATTTCACCTTTGAAGTACTAATCAGGCAGAGAATGAATTCCTCTGTACTAAAGCAGCAGTTCTAAAATGATTTTTAGATGAATGACACCAGAAAAACAACATTGAAACGAATAATGAAAAAAACACATTAAAATGGATTATGTACCTGCATTCATATCATGAATGACGAAAAAATTATACAGGATAAATAATCTTCCTTGAAAATAAAATACAGAACAAAACATTTCAAGTATTCTAAAATGGCTTTTATAATTTCTCAAAAATGAATAAACTATACTGGCTGCTTTGCAGAAGCAAACTGAAATGCCCAAAGGTTTTCGTGTCTCCAAACTCCAATGACTTTTTTATTTATTATACACGAGAATAGAGGTTTGTGAAATCACATAAAGTACCGTCTGCTTAATGTGAAAAGCAGAGTCATATTCATATATACATAGTCATATATTCACTCAGAATTGCATTCCACTCCATTCAAATGCTAGACTGGGTAAACCCAGCCCGATCTGCCGGTGATTTGACTTCGCCCTGCAGCTCAGGCTGGAAACCTGTACATACTTTTATCCTGCTTCTGTTACATATTTGCGGCTTAATCACCTGGCGTGCTATTGGCGGGTTTAACACAATGACGGATAGAGAAGCGATGGATTGTTGGTCTGATTGGTTGAAGGACTATCCAATTGCGTACAGAGTCATTTGAATTACGCTCGTTGATCACGCCTCTTGTGGTCTCATTGGTTGAAGGACTATCCAATTGCGTACAGAGTCATTTGAATTACGCTCGTTGATCACGCCTCTTGTGGTCTCATTGGTTGAAGGACTATCCAATTGCGTACAGAGTCATTTGAATTACGCTCGTTGATCACGCCTCTTGTGGTCTCATTGGTTGAAGGACTATCCAATTGCGTACAGAGTCATTTGAATTACGCTCGTTGATCACGCCTCTTGTGGTCTCATTGGTTGAAGGACTATCCAATTGCGTACAGAGTCATTTGAATTACGCTCAAGATTCAAGATTCAAGATTCAAGAGTTTTATTTGTCACATACACAGTTATATACAGAATATACAACCGGCAGTGAAATGTAAACAGGTCCGCTCCATGGACAGTGCAAATTCACAGTTAAAAACACAAGGAAGAAATTATAATAGAAATAGGATATAAAAAAAAAAGTACTATCTATATATATATATATATGTCTATATCTGTAGAATTATAAATAATCAAGTCAAGAGAAAAAAAAGGTAACAAATAAGGATAAAGTGGAATAAAATAATTGAAGTAGACTTTGCAGTGAGTAAACTGTAGACTTATAAATATGTGGTTAACAAATGTATAAAGAGTATAATGTGCAAACAGGTTTATAACAGGTTGTTACACAGTAACAACGAGAACAGAAAGTGCAGTGCAATGTCAGTGTATCGATGTTTATCCTGACGTGAAGTCACGTGATGTTAAGTGACTGAGTTCAGGAGTCTGATGGCCTGGGGGAAGAAGCTCCTCCTGAGTCTCTCAGTTTTGGCCATCAGGCTTGGGAAGCGCTTACCAGATGGTAGCAGCGTGAAATGAGGGTTTGCAGGGTGATTAGAGTCCTTGATGATCTTGGTAGCTCTACCTTTGCAGCGTTTGGTGTAGACGTCCTGCAGAGACGGGAGAGCTGACCCTGAGATACGCCTCGGATAAGCGCACTACTCTTTGCAGGGCTTTGCGGTCATGGCTGGTGCTGTTCCCATACCACGCTGTGATGCACTGAGTTAAAACACTTTCTATCGCCCTAAATAGAAAGTTTTCAGGATAGCTGGTGAAACCCTGAATTTCCTCAGCTGGCGCAGGTGGTACAGTCTTTGCCTGGCTTTTTTCACCTGTGTCTGAATGTGAGCAGTCCAGGTCAGGTCCTCTGAGATGTTTACTCCCAGGTACTTGAAGCTGCTCACTCTCTCTACTGGTGACCCGCTGATCATGAGGGGAGTATGTCCGTTGCTGTCTCTTCCTGAAGTCCACAATCATTTCTTTGGTCTTGCCAACATTCAGAGAGAGACAGTTGTCCTGGCACCATGATGTTAGATGCTCCACCTCGTCCAAGTATGCCGTCTCATTGTTGTTGGAAATGAGGCCCAGGACAACAGTATCATCAGCAAATTTGATGATAGAGGTGGAGCTGTGTGTGGACAAACAGTCATGCGTGTAGAGAGAGTAGAGCAGGGGCTCAGGACACAGCCCTGTGGAGCTCCCACACTCAGGGTGATGGAGGTGGAGGTGGACTGGCCTATTCTCACCACCTGAGGCCTGCCAGTGAGGAAGTCCTCAATCCAGTGGCAGAGAGAAGGATTCAGGCCGAGATCCAGGAGTTTGGAGGTTAGCTTGGTGGGAACTATGGTGTTAAAGGCTGAGCTATAGTCAATAAATAGCAGTCTTACGTAGTTCCCA
The DNA here is from genome assembly GCA_018749465.1 of Paracanthobrama guichenoti. Classification (NCBI taxonomy): domain Eukaryota; kingdom Metazoa; phylum Chordata; class Actinopteri; order Cypriniformes; family Gobionidae; genus Paracanthobrama; species Paracanthobrama guichenoti. The sequence continues at coordinate 681,612 of JAGHMJ010003241.1, forward strand.
CTTTTGCTGTCGATGTGAGTGAGGAGGAGTGGAGGACATGAGAGATGGCATCTTCAGTCGATCTATTGGGACGATAGGCAAACTGAAGAGGGTCCAAAGTGTCAGGAATGAAGGCGCAAATGGTGTTTTTAATGAGTCTCTCAAAGACCTTCATGACTATAGACGTGAGAGCCACTGGACGATAGTCATTTAGGCAAGAGGGTTTACTGTTCTTAGGGACAGGGATGATGGTGGATTTTTTGAAGGAGGTGGGGACCACAGATGTAGCGAGGACTCATTAAAGATAGATGTAAACAACCCGGCGAGCTGATCAGCACAGGACCGCAGAACACGACCTGAGATACCATCTGGCCCGGCAGCTTTCCTGACGTCCACACGCTTGAGTGCCCTCCGAACTTCATCCTCTGAGACAGAGATCACGTGATTGTTGCTGCTCTGAGTAATTACCTCTGACGCGCCACTAGGCTCGTTGATCACGCCTCTTGTGCAGTAGAAAATACAGAGCAGACTCCCCAGACCAGTGTTCAATCTTTAAGTCCCAGTGAACCGGAAGTAGCAAGTGAGTTTTCTTCAGTGTTGTGATGTATTTCCAAGTGAAACAGAATATTGAATAGAGGGCAGGGTTTTACTTCAGCGCTCCTCCTCCTTTACTTCATCTCTCGCTCATAGCAGACTAACGGTTGGAGGGGAGTGGTTACGCATTTTCAAACCTAAGCCGTCAAACCGACATTATCTGAGAAGGACCGTCGTTTTCAGACCGGAAGTAACTTTTCAGATTTTGATTAAAGATTACCGCGACAAACAATTTTTTCTGTGTATTAACTTGCACTGATTAATTGTTCACCCTAAGACTTTTAATATGTGCTAACAAAGTAAATAGGGTCAATTTTGATTTCATGAGGACTTTAAAAGATTGAGCTTGGTCTGGTGATAGCCAGACAATTCAAATACCCCATGCAGATATGCCTGCAGGCCTGAGCACTATATACAAATAAAAGAGATGACGATAGAACATACAAACCTAATTGGTTCTTGCGTCCATTGTAAACGTGGACAAAAAAGTGAAACAAGATTTAAGAGCCACTGCACTAAAGTGTTAATTCTGTCTCACTCACCATGGCATAACAGCCGTCATTAGCCAGAATAACCACATCAATTGGCGAAGTGTGATTAGCAACACAAATGCCTCCTCTCTTAGGTCTGTTCTGTCTGGAAAAAAAGAATTAGCATTACACAGACTCATTTAATTTACACAATTTACACATTTGATACAGTTGTTTCACCAGCCCTGGTGGTAGATGCTGCAACTACAACATTATGGGCATAAAAAAGCAATTTTCTCCACTACAGCCATTCCAAAGTAGGCATTGTACAAAAAAGCAAGCAACAGAAAAACAACATTATATTATAGTCAGGGCTTGGCATTAACTTTTTTGGCACCAGTCACTGTGTCTTTCCAAAGTTACTAGCCACACAGCATTTTCACTGGCCACAATTTTGACCGATACTACAGGGCAAAACTGCCATATAGATATTTTTAATATTATCTCTATAATTTGGCAGCAGGTATATTAGGCTGCTGTCACTTTAAGACCTGACGCACGGATCCATTATACTGTTACACATGCGTTCACTTAAAACATAACTGACTGAATATTCACCAAGACCAGAATTTTGACATTATTATTATATTATGGTGTGTATTTAACTGTTTAAGCGAAAAATAACTCTATTTAGTACCGAGAGGTGGCTATATGGAGCACAAAATCTGCGGCAATGAGTAAAAGGATGCGAAATTCAAGCCCTGTAACACCAACAATATTTATCTGTAGCAAATGAATCAAGTGAGTGAGGGGAGATGGGTTTGTTTGTCAATTTCTGTCAGAGATATGAGATAAAGAGCAGCTGGTTTTCGTGTATCTGTTCTGTGGGAAAAAAGTAAGTGTTTCAGATATTTCAGTATTGATTTGTATAAAAGACAACACTGCATTGCACTTATTTTATTATTTCAGATGCCTTTTTAAAAGACTTGAATCTAATTAAACGGGCTGAATGTTATTATATATAAGATTCATTCAGCCAAATTGGCTAGTAGGAGTGGCTGCGTTACACGCCACTGCTGAAATCCACCCACATTTGGCGGATTGGCAGGTGTTAATGTCAAGCCCTGATTATGGTAGATGCTTACTGCAAGGCATCTTGCAAGGAGTTCAAAGAGAATGATCAGCCACATAACATTTACAGCTCAGGTCGTCTTTGGATTTTGGCTTGCTTAGTTGGGGACACTAAATATTCAACAATATTACTGATCTGCCTGCATTGACACCATTGTATGCGAATTGAACTGAGCTGGATGATGACATAACTGTTTTCTCCAGAGCAGCTGTACAGCCGAAACAAACTTTGTTGCATTATTTTCCTGTTATCACTGTAAAGCTGCTTTGAAACAATCTGTATTGTAAAAAGTGCTATATAAATAAAGGTGACTTGACTCAGGTGATTGGCTACAAAATGTCTCTGGAAATGCACATGAAGCAAAGATGGCAGCATCTATTTTGGGTACATCTGCTGTCTGAACAACAGCCATGGAGATGAATGTGATTATTAGCTTTCTCCAGGGGCCGGTTGCACAAACTGATTAACCCGCTAGAAATGTTACGTTTCCAGAATGTTCTTGGAAATATCCGCACTGGTGTCAAGGACGTCGCCTGGTAACGTTCCGAGACGGTCATGATGTGGAGTTCTTCAAAGGGTTGGGGGACGTTATTTGCCGGACCTTCACGGAACATTCAGTATGTTTTTGGAATGTTCAGGGAAATATACTTTATTTGGAAATTTGATGTTCCCAGAATGTCCCTGTTAGTGTCAAGGGTAATGTTCCCAGAACATTGGGGAATGTTATTTGGCATACCTTTAGGGAACATTCAGGACTTTCTGGGAATGTTTAGGATACCATTAATATAGGACATTCCCTCTAGGTCTCTACACTACATTCCCATAATGTTTGCAGGACCTTTAGGGGACCAACCTAGAATGTAATTTTTTGGTCCTATTTAGGTCCTTCCATCATGTTTACTAAATGTTTTCAGAACATGTTTGTGTGAATCAGTGCATACACTTACGCACTTTGCAAGTGAGGGTCAGTAAAACGCAGGATTGCTAAAAAAAATGCTTCTCAAAGATGGATTAATACCAGGCACGTGCACAGGTAGGGCTCAACGTGCCCTACCACGTGCACAGGAAGTGCCCTTTTTTTGGTGGTGTTTTTTTTCCTTCTTTTCTTCTATAAATCAATGCTATTGGTCACCCTTTACGTCTGTCTGTCTGTTTTACAAATATTTTGCCAATGAAAGGTATTAAAAAGAGCTTGTGACTAAATCTTGTTGGACCCTCAAACTGTCAGTAAACCTCATAACTCCGTCCCCTCTATCTTGACTGAATTAACGGAAGTTCAGCAGCAATCAAAATTAAGAAAATATTAAAGTGGAAATAAAGCATCTAACGTATGTTTAATAATAAAGTGTTAGGGGTAGGTCAACAGACATGCAGTTGCCCTTGGGGTGCCCTTTTTCAGTTTCAGCACATGCCCCTCAAAAGGTCTGTGCACGGTCTGATCAATACCAACTCTTCGTGATCCAATGCCGTGGCATATCAATCTTCTATTAGTCAGACCTCTTCAAGTAATATGAATTCGCAGGTCAGAGTTCACCAAACTTGAACTTTGGAATGCATACAAAACTTCTTCGCATGAGCTTGCGTTTCCTGTCTCCAGCATTTACATGCATATGAATGAATGAAACGAAATGTGTAGTGTGACTGCCCCTTCAGAAGGCGGCTGACTATGTAGAAAGTAGATAACAAAACAGCTCAACAGGTTTTAGAACAGAGCCACAGTGTCTCTGTGCAAGTCATCCAAGCTTGATTAGACTGGTTGTCGTTAAATGGAGCCTTGAACTCACTTGTTGTGGTAGTGAACCGTAGCTGAGAGGCCTCTTGCACAGATCCTGTAGCACATCAAGTGGACTAGTTCACTCAACCAACCCTTCATTCTGAAACAACAAAGGATTGCAATGAATATAGTTAGGATTAAATAACACTTTAATGGACACATATAGAAAAAAAAGATAAATGTGGATAAATGAACTAAACAGGTGTTTTATTATGAGATGCCCATTGTTAAAATGTTTAAAGAGCATTTTCTAAAAAACTAAAATATTTGTGTGTGTGTGTGTGTGTGTGTGTGTGTGTGTGTGTGTGTGTGTGTGTGTGTGTGTATAAATTATTGATATCAATGCAGATTTGATAATGCACTTCTTAGCTATTGGACCTTCGGATGTCTCAACTGTTTACCCATAATCACTACCTACACATCAAATGTTTTGAGAGAGAATTTGATTTGATATGTTCATCAAGCCCACTGAGACTATACTGCATTATAGAAATGTGCTTGGCTTTAAAATCTTCTTTAAAATGAGCCCACGTTATGATGGATTTAATCGCATCCTGAAATGATGCTGGTGAAAATAGTGAAGTCTTAAAAAACTGCAATAATAGCTTATGATTTTCTAAGCATCCAAGTGGTGTAGATGCCTCAGGTTGAGTTCAGTAATTGACAAATATTCTTTTTAACTTGTTTTTGGCTAAGTAGTCTAGCAAATTTAGACATTTTATCCTAAGTTGTGTGGTTAAGAAGCCTAGTGGAGACCAGCACACCATTATCTCATGTTGGAGACATGAGACAATGAGACATGAGACAGTGTCTAAAACATAATATAGACTGGCGGTCATTAGGCTCTTCAAAATTAAGTGACATCAAACTGATGTAGTCATGAATAATTTACGTATTTGTAAGGCTGATAATATAACCAAAGGATTACCTGAAATTAGGGAGGTAACCCACCATCGTTGTGCCAATTACCAACCAGCTCAGCCCTATAGCTGCCAGTGTAACCCTGAGAAAATAACAGAAGGGAAGATGCATGGAAAAGATAATATACTATCTATATACTATCAAAAATTCTTTGACATAATTGAATCAAATTTAATTTAAATTAAATTAAATCAAATAATGACTTTGAACAAAGCACTGAATATACAAACTAATATACATTACCGTTTAAAAGATTGGAGTCTGTAAGATTTTTTATTGTTTTTGAAAGAAGTATCATCTGCTCACCAAGGCTGCGTTTATTTGATACAGTAAAAAACACAGTAAAAACAGTAATACTGTGAAGTATTATTACAATTTAAAAGAACTGTGAATGTTAAAGGGATAATTCACCCAAAAAATGAAAATTCTGTCATGAATTACTCACCCTCATTTTGCTTCAAAAAGTTCATAAAGAGATAAAACTAATCCATATGAACTGAGCGGTTTAGTCCAAATTTCCTGAAGAGACTCGATCGCTTTATATGATGAACAGATTGAATTTAGGCTTTTATTCACATATAAACATGCTCAAACATGTTCACTTGACAAATGCGAGAACCAATGAGGTTAATTCTCGTGTTACGCAGAACGTTTGAGCTTCAGCGAGAACCAATGAGGTTCGTTCTCGTGTTACGCAGCACGTTTGAGCTTCAGCGAGAACCAATGAGGTTCGTTCTCGTGTTACGCAGCACGTTTGAGCTTCAGCGAGAACCAATGAGGTTCGTTCTCGTGTTACGCAGCACGTCTGAGCTTCAGCGAGAACCAGTGAGGTTCGTTCCCGTGTTACGCAGCACGTCTGAGCTTCAGCGAGAACCAGTGAGGTTCGTCCCGTGTTACGCAGCACGTCTGAGCTTCAGCGAGAACCAGTGAGGTTCGTTCCGCGTTACGCCTTGCGTCTGAGCTTCAGCGAGAACCAGTGAGGTTCGTTCCCGTGTTACGCAGCACGTCTGAGCTTCAGCGAGAACCAGTGAGGTTCGTTCCCGTGTTACGCAGCACGTCTGAGCTTCAGCGAGAACCAGTGAGGTTCGTTCCCGTGTTACGCAGCACGTCTGAGCTTCAGCGAGAACCAGTGAGGTTCGTTCCCGTGTTACGCAGCACGTCTGAGCTTCAGCGAGAACCAGTGAGGTTCGTTCCCGTGTTACGCAGCACGTCTGAGCTTCAGCGAGAACCAGTGAGGTTCGTTCCGTGTTACGCAGCACGCCTGAGCTTCAGCGAGAACCAGTGAGGTTCGTTCCGTGTTACGCCAGCACGTCTGAGCTTCAGCGAGAACCAGTGAGGTTCGTTCCGTGTTACGCAGCACGTCTGAGCTTCAGCGAGAACCAGTGAGGTTCGTTCTCGTGTTACGCAGCACGTCTGAGCTTCAGCGAGAACCAGTGAGGTTCGTTCTCGTGTTACGCAGCACGTCTGAGCTTCAGCGAGAACCAGTGAGGTTCGCTTCTCTCGTTTCGCAGCACGCCTGAGCTTCAGCGAAACCAGTGAGGTTCGTTCTGCGTGTTACGCAGCACGTCTGAGCTTCAGCGAGAACCAGTGAGGTTCGTTCTCGTGTTACGCAGCACGTCTGAGCTTCAGCGAGAACCAGTGAGGTTCGTTCTCGTGTTACGCAGCACGTCTGAGCTTCAGCGAGAACCAGTGAGGTTCGTTCTGCGTGTTACGCAGCACGTCTGAGCTTCAGCGAGCCAGTGAGGTTCGCTTCTCGTGTTACGCAGCACGCGTCTGAGCTTCAGCGAGAACCAGTGAGGTTCGTTCCCGTGTTACGCAGCACGTCTGAGCTTCAGCGAGAACCAATGAGGTTCATTCTCGTGTTACGCAGCACGTCTGAGCTTCAGCGAGAACCAATGAGGTTCATTCTCGTGTTACACAGCACGTCTGAGCTTCAGCGAGAACCAGTGAGGTTCGTTCTCGTGTTTACGCAGCACGTCTGAGCTTCAGCGAGAACCAGTGAGGTTCGTTCTCGTGTTTACGCAGCACGTCTGAGCTTCAGCGAGAACCAATGAGGTTCATTCCCGTGTTACGCAGCACGTCTGAGCTTCAGCGAGAACCAATGAGGTTCATTCTCGTGTGTCAAGCAGATTTGTTTGAGCTTCTGTTTCTGTTCATTGATCAGTGTTTAAATGTGAATAAAAGCCTAAATTCAATCTGTTCATCATATAAAGCGATCGAGTCTCTTTAGAAAATTTGGACTAAACCGCTCAATTCATATTGATTAGTTTTACGATCTCTTTATGGACTTAAGGCGTCAAAGTGGTAGTTGTGTAGCTGTCAATGGAGGGACAGAAAGCTCTCAGATTTCATCAAAAAGAGATTCATTTGTGTTCCGAAGATGAACGAAAGTCTTACGGGTTTGGAACGACATGAGGGTGAGGAATTAATGACAGAATTTTAATTTATAGGTGAACTATTCCTTTAAATAATTCCTTTTTTTTTTTTTTTATCTTACTGACCCCAAACATTTGAACATTAATGTACTAGGTATTAAGTATTACTGAATTGGTACACTACCGTAAAGGAAGCAATATGCAGTATCTCACAACCACGCCAACCCCCCACAGTACAGTGAGCCTGAGAGAGATGTACTGGAAGTTGTTGTTGGTTCGGGTGAGGAGGTTCCAGGACACCAGCTCCTCTGAGGTGAATCTCTGCGTAACATCGTCTTCCACTATGCTCTCAATGCCTTTCCTGGTGAAGTACAGGATGTCGCTCAGAGTGAAGTCTCCGCGCTCTGCCGACTTTGGCCTGTTCTGACGCAACTCCTCAATCTCCTGCTCCAAAGAGGAATTATCCCGCTGAATTAAACCTGAGTCACACAGACAAAAGTCCTGGTTAACTTTATAATGAAATAATGAAATGCTCAGCAAGGACTGTATTTATTTGGTCAAAAAACAAATATTGAGAAATATTAAAATAAATACTAAATTTGTAATTTATTCCTGTGATGCAAAGCTGAATTTTTGAACCAGTCCTCAGTGTCACATGATCCTTCAGAAATCATTCCAATATGCTGATTTGGTGAACAAGAAATATTTATTATTATCATCAATGTTGAAAACAATTGTTTGTGGAAACTGATAAACTGTGGAAAGTTCAAAAGAACAGCAACTCTTTTGTAACATTATAAATGTCTTTACTGTTTGTATCCATTCATCAAAAGAATAATGTGAACATCTATTTTTTCTATTCTAGGAAGAAATAAAAGTCACACATGTTTGTAGCAAATTGAGTAAATGATGACTGTAACAGTGAACAGTGCTTATATCATTCTGTGCCATCTTAAGAAAGTCACTTCATAACTGGGTACAATCAGTAACGCTATCATCAGCTAAGATGTTGATTAATCAGTGAAGATCAGTGAGGTATTGATAAAGAGCATTTATAAATCTAATGGAAGGTGTAACTGATAAAGACAGACTAAAGTCCATCATGAATGTGTGAGAGAACAAGAGCGACTGTAATCATTGTGTAATGATTGCTTGGGCAGACAGATAAGCTGAGAACCCAAGAGATCTCAGAGCTCTGCTTGCGTCATGCAGCTAAACTAAAAGGCAAAAAAGATGTCTTCTTTTACAAGAACACGAGGAATGACACAGAAAAGACAGAAGCTCTCATTTCCATTGAAAGAAAAGCAGAAATACTCAATAATCCTTATACAGTGACAAACAGACTGATATTTAAGTCATTATTCAGTCATTCTGCTTCAATGATCATTGTGAGTGACTTTCTAAAGTTCAGCTTGTTCCTCGTACAAAGTTGTTTGTCATATACTTCATTTGAATTGGAATATAATATAATATAGTGTAGTTTTGTTCATTTTGAAGCTTGGCAGTGACTGTCATTGTGTTCCATTGTTTAACAATAGAATACATTGATTCTGCAAGGATGCATTAAATTGGTCAAAAGTGACAATAAAATAAAATAATTAATCAAATAATTTCTATGTCAAATCAATCAAAGTATCCTGAAAAAAAAAAAAAAAAAAAAATCACAGGTTCCAGAAAATATGAAGCAGCACAACTGTTTCCAACATAATCATAAATGTTTCTTAAGCAGCAAATCAAGAGATTCAAGATTCAAGATTCAAGAGAGTTTTATCTGCATAAATCTTAAAACAACAGATATAAATCTGCATATTGAATGATTTCTGAAGGATCATGTGACACTGAAGACTGGAGTAATGATGATGAAAATTCAGCTTTGATCACAGGAATACATTACATTTAAAAATAGAATAAAATAGAAAACAAAATTTTAAATTTTAAGAATATTTCACAATATTAAAATCCATAAGAGACTTCTTTCATAAACATAAAAAAAAAAAAATAGTGTACATTCTTGGGATATGTGGATGAATAAATGATGATTTTTGGGAGAACTATTTCATTTGCTTAACCTATTTTACTTGGTTATAGAATACCTGGCTTTAGATGTGCTTGTGACTGTATAGGGCTTTTCACGCTTGAAATAGTTAACCCTGGGTCATTCTAAACCCCGGGTAAATCGAACCTTGATTCACGTTTCACATTGCTCATAATTTACCCGGGGTTAACAGTTAATCCTGGGTATTCGTATGCTGCCGTTTCACACTGTAAATTCCTAAACCCTGGGTTAACGTTCATATTTGCGGTGTCAGTATCACTGATTGGACGAACACGATATGCTTACATAAGGCCTCTAGCACTGTGTATACACTCAGTGAGTGGGTTGTTTTAACCCAGCGACTGGGTGGTTTTAAGCAAACATTTATACCAATCGCTGGGTTAAAACAACCCATTTACTGGGTTAAAACAACCCAATCGCTGGTTTAGTCCATTTTCAACCCAACTTGGGTTGTTTTTAACCCAGCATTTTTTGGAGTGTATATATATTATGTTCTAACCCTTCCTGAAACACTTACACACCCTCCTATGGCCAGTTTTGGACATATCCAATTCATCTAACCTGCATGGCTTGACTTTGTGGGTGAAATCAAAGCACCTGAAGGAAACCCACCCGGGGTTAAAACCCGGGGTTTAGAACGATGATAACCCGGGGTTAAGCACAGTGTGAAAAGCCCTTATGTGTGTAAACTCACCATTTGATGCAGAATGTTTCAGTATTTCCTCTGCTCTACTCGCTCTTTGTATTCTGTGTGTTGCCCACTGTAAAAACAGAGTAAAGCTTAATATATATATATATATATTGTATGATTCCATTTGCTTCTGACACTAGGCTTTAACTTGCATAATGATTTGCAATTAAGACCAAAGGGCACTTATCATTGTGATGATACGGCACATTTCAGTTTAAGAAATATATACCATCTGATTATGCCACAGTGTTCATTGGTCAACAAAACTGTTTCATTTCCCCATTTGGTGGGTGTGTGCAATAGTGTAGTGCACTGGCAGATCCTAGAGTGGGTCATGCTGTACGTCTTAAAGTTTGTCTAAACATTTGTGATTAATTAAAACATATGCAGTTTTTAAAAGCTCGACAGAGAGACTCTGTGCTTTTATAAAGTAATTTGCCACGGCAGAACTTCAGGACTTTCAGGACTACAATTTGAAAAGCTAAATTATATACAGAGTGATTAAAAATGGTGACAAACACAGAGTCAACATGAACTGAATGGCTTCGCAACCCCTTGACTCCCCTACTCTGGAAAAAAATGTAGGGCATGACTTGATTTATTCTTTTGAAAGTCGTCTCAGTGATGGAGGAAGTTACAACATTTTGATTAAGGATTACATGGATTTTTTCTTTTGAATAATGTGCGTAATCAAATGTTCACATTCAGATGTTCCGTGTTTTAAGGAAGTAAATAAGGAGTTTTATCTCATTTACATACACACAGGTCATGGATATAATATACCACTAATTTATATGTCTGTAAATATGGTCTAATATGTTATTTTAGTATTGTTTATATACTATTATAGGTTTTATCTTTATATTTTTATTTTTCATAGTAGTTTAATTTTTTTATTTTAGTTTAATATGTAGTCATTTTGTTATCTGATTTCTTCATTTTAATTTTATTTATTTATTTTTTTCAGTTTTATTTAGTTTTACTGTTAGTAATTTTTCCAACTTATTCCAGTTACCAAGGCAACATCTTGTTTCACCTAAAATAGGCTAAATTCAATCTGTTCATCATATAAAGCGATCGAGTCTCTTCAGAATATTTTGGACTAAACCGCTCAATTCATATGGATTAGTTTTACGATCTCTTTATGGACTTCTTGAAGCGTCAAAGTGTTGTGTAGCTGTCAATGGAGGGACAGAAAGCTCTCAGATTTCATCACAAAGATCTTCATTTGTGTTCTGGAGATGAATGGAAGTCTTACAGACTTGGAACGAGTAATTAATGACAGAATTTTCATTTCTGGGTGAACTATCCCTTTAACAAAAATGATTTTTAATAGTTAACAATAGCAACACTGGTCTTACGCACCTCTAAGGATTTGATAAGGAGCTTCATGTAGGTCTCTGTGATGCCCAGAGAGATGCCAAACATGGCAGGCAGCATGATCAGGACCACCACGCTGGTGAACCAGATCCTCAGCACAGGGAACACCACAGCCCAAAAGTCCTCCATAACCACACGTACTACACCACTTTCAGTGTGCACTACAACACTGGGGTGAAATGAAATGCATTTAGGAAACTGTTGATACATAACAGTAATGTTTATTTAAACTAAGTATAGACATTTATGATAATAGTAAAACTTGACTGGAACAGACTTTTGATGATGTGATACAGCCTTTAAAATGTCATTTTTAAACGTCTGTCAGTCAAGGCAACATGGAATTTAAGCCATAAAGCAATATAACACAAACAAATCAGTCAGATTAGCTATTGTTTTCTCAATAAATTAAGCTCAAACTCACCTGGTTTCATGAAATGACAGCAGCTCTACAGGTCAGAAAGCAGAGAATGTACTCCTCTGACCCTTAACATGATGGCGACTGTAACCTGAGGTGTTTAAAAGTCCGTTTAAGGAACTTCTGCAGTCTTTACACAGAGTGATTGGGAAACAGTGCTGGAAGACGTCCTGTAAAATGTAGGACAAAGTTCAAGAGCAACAATAGAAAACTGCGCCATCGTGAGGAAATGATGTGTAGTGCATTTATGCACAGATGTGGGTTAATAACAAAGGTAGTTGATAGGGACATGACCTTTTCTCTACATCAACCAGTTAGAATATATTAGGAGAGAGTGGGGTAAGATGAGCCATTTTTTACTTATGTTGTCCTCAAGATAAGAGAAAATAAGACAGAAGTACAATGAAAGTATCTAAAGTAATTTCAGGATGTTTGCTATCATTTTAAATGATCAGAATGCATCTATGACAAAGGGTTCTAAAAATATGGCTTCATGTGGCTCAATTTACCCCAGGTTAGGGGTAAGTTGATCCAAATCAGTGGGTAAGTTGCACCATCTGGGTGTAAAGGGACCATCTGATTGAATCTGAATCAAACCCATGTGAAATTGTAAAGATAATTTACCTCTTTTTACAAATAGTCATATTTCTTTTCTTAAAGCTAATTTAAACAACATAAAACCAACCAAATTAAGTTGAAATTTCAATATCTTTAATTGTTTCAATAACTGTATGTTGAACACCAAATGTGTAACTTTCCAAAAAACAGACTAAACAGAGTTTGAGTCAAATTAAATAAAAATAAAAACTGAATTAGAATGAATAATGTCATTGAAACTAATAAACATTTTTGTCAAAAGGTTCTTGGTATGGTAGTTTCTTTGCGATATTGAACATGTTATGTCATTAGGGAGTACAGGTGGAACGATATATATGATTAAGCATCTTCTCAATTCAAAGCCATTACATCTGTAGCCAAAACTGTTTTTAAAGTAAATGGGTGCCTTCCACTCCTCCCACGTGCTTCTCATTTTCACAGTCTAGTAGAAATGATTGGTGGTTCCAAAATATATGGTCACATGACAATAAAAGTGTACATTTACCAAGATAAAGGGGTGTGTCAACTTACCCACTGGCTCATCTTACCCCACTCTCCCTTAATATATGTTTTAACATATAATATATAATATGTGCATTTACGTTCATTCACACTTTTTAACCACCTTAAAATAGAGGAAATTTTGTCTCAGAATAATATTTGTAGTCTACAATCTTAAATAATAATAATAATAATAATAATAATAATAGAAGCAATAATAATAAATCTATGGTTTTCATTTTTCAGTATCCCAAAACTTTCTATGTTTAAATAATATGTTTAAAATATTAATATAATAATTATTTTTAAATAATATTCCATGTAGTTTCTCAGTTAATATAAAGTCATAAACGGCATGCCTGATTAGACAAATGTTTAAACTGGTTTTATATGACGTTTGGCTGCATGAGACACTTCTGTCACTGCTTGAAATGTCACATTTACTTGGTTGGTTAAATGAATGAATGAAAGAAAGAATACAGTGAAGGAAGAACATAAGAAAAAATGTAGGGAATTAAAGGGTATATAAAGTTAAAACATCTTAGTGCTCTTGATGGAAAATAAAATCTGCTTGCAACAACAGAGCAATTTCGGTTGGGGTGCGAGAGCATGTGTTATCCATATGGATATGAAATCTTCTCTAAAATTAGGCAGTCTTTAATTAAATAACCATATCAAGATGAGACAAAGGAACTAGCCCAAAATAGTTTTCTTCCCTGTAAAAGGATGTGTTTAAAACAGGAGAAAGGGGATTTGCCTTTGGATATTTGTTCAATTTAAGTCAAAATATATTAGAATGTTCCAAATTTAAATTCACCACATGAGCAAAATGTGACTTATCCTGTAGCTCAAACAGTACAGTAATGCTAGAAGTTTTTAAACTCTGGAATACTTCATTCTGATTGGTCAATGGCGCCATCCAGCGGCCAAATATTAGATATTCACTGTCGTCCGTGGTAACGCGGTATACAGCTCAGTTACTCTTATATATATATATATATATATATATATATATATATATATATATATATATATATTTTGTATTATATATATATATATATATATATATATATATATATATATATATATATATATATATTATATGGCGCTGAAGTCAGATACGTTCTGCTTCCCATAGTGGAGAATAAACACAAAACACACGTGATCACTGTCATGCAGGAATCCGGCCAATTGTGGAACAGCTGTGACATCATCAGAGCCCGTGCAGCAGCTCTGGCAGCCAGTTGCTCTCGAATCGCTCTTGCATACTTTGATGGCATACGTCACAGTCACATGGCATCGGCGCAGCGCTGCATGAAGTCGAACAAGCCTATTGTCACTTGGCGGCCATCTTTGAAATGCCTCTCAGGCATGCAAGTGCAGCTCTCTTTGAATGGGGACATGTGAAAAATCGAGTTCTCCAAAACTGCTCACCAAGCTTACGATTAAATTTCATGTTTGAAATCACCAATGAAATCTGACAACAACTGTTACATAAATGTTGTTTCTAAATGCTTGAGTTATAACAAAAAAATATTTTTTCAGCCTGGACAAAGCATGCACAATCCTAAACGTGCGTCTCAGAACACTGCCTATTTCTATAGCAACCGGAGCTTCTAACGGCAGCTGCAGTAATGCGATGACTTTACTAATCAACGATTGGCTCTTCCATTTAGAATGCGCAATTTATTCCGCCATATTGGGCGTTGCACTTTCTCCCATTCATAAGAAATCGGAGTGCATCTTCTTCCTATATATAAAGTCTTTGGTACAGTAGGCCTACAGTTTACTGCAGAAGAACGCATCGGTGTGAAATAAACAGTTATGGAAATTTAGAAATTAAGTTAAGTTAAAGTTAAAGCTCCAATCTCGTTTGGTCTGTTGCTCTGTCTGTTGCTCACTCCGAGAAATGTCAATCATGACATAACCCCGTTTTTACACGATTCTAACCAAATTTATTTAAAAATAGACAGGTGAGCACCTGTTTGGATACATTCATTGACAGAAAACTAATGATTGTTATATAGCTCAACACAGTTGTTTAAATCTCGTTTTCTTTATTTACAGCAAGTACCATGTTTTACCATGCCTAATATCGATCTAGCTCTCATAGCAGCTCCAGAGCGAACGCACAGAGTAGCATTATAACATAACTTTCAAATGTATCTAATATGATAAAACAGCGCTGCGTTATGACCAAGCGGCAACCTCCCCCAGTTTCTGTTGAAGCCAATACGGAAGTGACTTAAACTGCAATTCATCGACTGGCCACTAGGGACAGGCTCCAGAAGGGAGCAGAATCTCACTGATGTTCTCACTGAGAACATGTTAAACTTTACAGCAGAAAAAAACATGTTTATAGCCTGGTACAAATTGTGGTTTTGGTCTATACGGCTAATTTTGCCCTTCATGACAACTGTGAGGAGGGTGAATCTTTTTATAACTCATTTGTTTACATTATATAAAGCCTTAAAGTTCTGCATAATTAAGGGTGTGGCTACTTTGAGTGACCATTTATCCACTTGATAGCCATTTATCCACTGGCTGTTAGTCATCGCATCACCTCAGCTCCACCCACGTCCTGCCTCTTTGCCCACTTGCTGTTATCTGGGCGTGACGTGCGATGACAGGCTGCCAAGATGGCAACGGCCAGCTTGCCTCTACTTTACGCTTTAAAACTGCTCTTCAGAATCCTATGGGTGACTACGTCCATATTTTTTTACAGTCCGGAAGCGCGCGCCTGCGGCATAATAAAAGCTCCGCAAAAACAAGGCGTCATCAAGCGACGCCTTTGTTTTGAATAAGTGACCTCTAGCGGTGAAAAATTACATATTGTGCCTTTAAAGGTGCAGTGTGTAGCCTAGTTATGAGGATATATTGACAGAAATGCAATATAATATACATAACTGTGTTTTCAGTGGTGTATAAAGACCTTACATAATGAACCGTTATATTTTTATTACCTTAGAATGAGCCATTTCTATCTACATACACTGCGGGTCCCCTTACAGTGAAATCGCCATTTTGCACCGCCATGTTTCTACAGTAGCCCTAAACAGACAAACTTTTCTACAGAGTGCTATACATTCTCTGCTGTCTCCGACAATGACATTTGTGTCCTGTGTCGGCCCGTAACACACAGTTATGTGCTTCGAAAGGGAGGGGCGAGTGGTTTGATTGCAATTCCCAACCTCACCGCTAGATGCTGCTAAAATTCACACACTGCACCTTTAACTTGAGCGTTTGCTGCTAGATAAGCTCTACAAAAGCGGCGAGCGCTTAAACACGCCTGCCTAGTATGTTTACATAGCTGTGTTTATTGCGGTATCTCCAAGACAATGTAAAATGATAAACAAAATTAAAATCAAATCAATATTTCATATCAACGAATTTGGTGAGCAGCCGTGGAGTAAGCGGGATTATGTACCAGTCAGCTGGTCATTATCGTCATAATAAACCCCTAAGGAATAATGACCGGTAGACCGTACATTATCCCTTACTTAGACACGTCCCAAATTCTGGGTTGCACCAATAATTTCTTATGTAAGGCACCATGCATTTACAGTCTATTTTTGAAAAATCAAAAAGTTCCATTTGAGCGTGCAGTACCTCCTCCCTTCGCTCCTGCAGCCCGTTGTTTCTCCTCTCTCCTCTCCTCCTGCGCGTGGAAACAGAATCTCTCCTCCCACTCCACATCATATTCCTTCACTCTCCGTTCACTTTCTTTCTCCGTCTCGCTGACCCCACAGGTCTCCTGCTTTCACCAGAAACTCCCCTCAGGACTAACTTTAACCAGCTCTTCGGCTTCAATGCCGCAGAGCGTTTATTTACCGTTTTCACTTTGCGTTGCAGAAACATGCCAACTCGGGTCAGCGTTGCGATTTTGCGGTTGAATTGTGTTTTCTTTCTGGCTGCGAGCCACGTCAAGAGCTCTGAACCGGACTACCTCTTTCCAGACACAGAACAAGGTTTGTGTTTTCATGCATATGAATTATACAGTTGTGTTCAAGCATATTTGACTTAGGCTACAACTTTTAGGCTATTTTAGTCCCTCTGATATGTCATGTCCTGTTTCTGTAGTCCTGAACTTTACACATCATCTCATTCTATGAAATTTGACCCTTTAATGCACGAATTATTCAATTACAATTTTTTTTTTTTTTTTTTTTTTTTTACTTTAATATAAACATTCTCAGTCTTGTATATGCATTTGGTGACATTTGCACACCTATTCATTGCAGTAAATAAAGACACTTGGTGCATCAAATAAATACAAATAAATTATATTATAAAGTATATTAAAATAGAAAAATATTTTAAATTGTATTTCACAACATTACTGTTTTTTGTTTTTTCTGTATTTTTGATCAAATAAATGCAGGCTTAATGAGCATAAGAGACTTCTTCCTAGAGACTAAAAAAATGTTTCCAAACGTTTAACCGGTACTGTATGTATAGTACATTTTATATATATAAAATAATATTATTATAAAATAGTAACCCAATTCCAAAAAAGTTGGGACACTGTACAAATTGTGAATAAAAAAGGAATGCAGTAATTTACAAATCTCATAAACTTATATTTTATTCACAATAGAATATAGATAACATATCAAATGTTGAAAGGAGACATTTTGAAATGTCATGCCAAATATCGGCTCATTTTGATTTCAATGAGAGCTACACATTCCAAAAAAGTTGGGACAGGTAGCAATAAGAGACTGGAAAAGTTAAATGTACATATAAGGAACAGCTGGAGGACCAATTTGCAACTTATTAGGTCAATTGGCAACATGATTGGGTATAAAAAGAGCCTCTCAGAGTGGCAGTGTCTCTCAGAAGTCAAGATGGGCAGAGGATCACCAATTCCCCAATGCTGCGGCCAAAAATACTGGAGCAATATCAGAAAGGAGTTTCTCAGAGAAAACTGCAAAGAGTTTGAAGTTATCATCATCTACAGTGCATAATATCATCCAAAGATTCAGAGAATCTGGAACAATCTCTGTGCGTATGGTCAAGGCCGGAAAACCATACTGGATGCCCGTGATCTTCGGCCCTTAGACGGCACTGCATCACATACAGGAATGCTACTGTAATGGAAATCACAACATGGGCTCAGGAATACTTCCAGAAAACATTGTCGTGAACACAATCCACCAGCCATTCGCCGCCGTTGCCGGCTAAAACTCTACAGGTCAAAAAGAAGCCATATCTAAACATGATCCAGAAGCGCAGGCGTTTTCTCTGGGCCAAGGCTCATTTAAAATGAACTGTGGCAAAGTGGAAAACTGTTCTGTGGTCAGACCAATCAAAATTTGAAGTTCTTTTTGGAAAACTGGGACGCCATGTCATCCGGACTAAAGAGGACAAGGACAACCCAAGTTGTTCTCAGCGCTCAGTTCAGAAGCCTGCATCTCTGATGGGATGGGGTTCATGAGTGCGTGTGGCATGGGCAGCTTACACATCTGGAAAGGCACCATCAACGCTGAAAGGTATATCCAAGTTCTAGAACAACATATGCTCCCATCCAGACGTCGTCTCTTTCAGGGAAGACCTTGCATTTTCCAACATGACAATGCCAGACCACATACTGCATCAATTACAACATCATGGCTGCGTAGAAGAAGGATCCGGGGACTGAAATGGCCAGCCTGCAGTCCAGATCTTTCACTCATAGAAAACATTTGGTGCGTCATAAAGAGGAAGATGCCACAAGGAAGACCTAAGACAGTTGAGCAACTAGAAGCCTGTATTAGACAAGAATGGGACAACATTCCTATTCCTAAACTTCAGCAACTTGTCTCCTCAGTCCCCAGACGTTTGCAGACTGTTAGAAAAAGAAGAGGGGATGCCACACAGTGGGAAACATGGCCTTGTCCCAACTTTTTTGAGATGTGTTGATGCCATGAAATTTAAAATCAACTTATTTTTCCCTTAAAATTATACATTTTCAGTTTAAACATTTGATATGTCATCTGTGTTGTATTCTGAATAAAATATTGAAATTTGAAACTTCCACATCATTGCATTCTGTTTTTATTCACAATTTGTACAGTGTCCCAACTTTTTTGGAATCGGGTTTGTAATTGAATAAAAATATTTAATGAAATGTCATAAAGATGCAAAAAGATTTAATGGTGCTAAAGGTCCTAGTCTTCATGCTAAATATACACTGTTAAAAAGTTTAGTGTGAAATTACGGTATATTCCAAGTTAATAATTGTATGACTTCCACAGTAGGACTTCTCTTGTATCTAACCGCACTCTTGGAAATTTCTTGTAAAATCTACAACATCATACTGTATTTGTACAGTGCATATGTACTATGAAGGTACTCAGCATGCAGTGCAGCATGAATAGATTCTGCTGCGTAGTTTCTTGATTCCTGTTGGTTTTATCTGTCGTGCTGAACTTATTTTTGGTTCACTTTTAGCAGTTTGTGTTGTTTGTTTATTTTGCAATCTTCAGAATTTTTTATTATTATTTGGTGAGTGTCACCGTTGTTGTGTTTTGTATGTCGAGTATTGATGTCTGTGCATCATAAGGGGATGAGAAAAGAAGTCTTGTGCTGCAAAGATAAATCTCAGCAGCTGCTTTACTATTGTGAACAATCTACAAACAATTATGAATTTGAAATAAAATATTGGTAAATCTTTATGCTGAAATAACGCTAATAATAGTATAGTTTGACAAAAAGAATTTTATATTCTAGCTTGTTATTGCTTTAGCAAATATTTTAATTTGTCACACTTCTGACTTGGGTAGATCAAGTTGATTATGAATACACAAGGCCCAAGATCCCAAGCTAATGGAATACTGATCACCATTATGGTGACTTCAAAACAATTACTGCACTAAACAAAATTATTTCTTACAGCATGAAAAAAGAGAACTTTATAATGTGAATTCACAGTAAAACAAGAGCAGCATCATTTTGCTGCTGATTAAAAGTAATTCGTAAGAAAATGACCCTGCATGCATTCATTTCACTGTAGATATCTGACTACAGTCATTTATTGTAAAATAATACAAATTCCTGGCAATTTTTTACAGTGCATATTATTTATTTATTCTTTATAATAAATAAGATATTGTTTTTTTGTGAGATGTGCCCTTAAGGAAGACACTTATCCTCTGGTAGCTCCAGAAATGATTGTCTGTTGTAATATGTACATGAACTGAAAAATTTTAAAGTATTTAAAGTGAACTGTCTTGTTTTCATTCCTAGACCTCTTCATCAAGCAACACTCTGAGTTTTACATTGATCATCCTGAAAAAGTGGACGGGGATGGGAAATTCATCTCATACGCTTTATCACATCACTTCACCGACAAGCGACATAAGAGGGACCTGAATTCAGCGGTGAGGAGGGTGTATTACAAACTTAACTACAAAGGTCGGGAGTTCACTCTCAATCTAACCACTAATGACAACCTACTCACCAATGAATATGTGTTGGAGAGACACAACGGGAGTTTAATGGAAAAGTGGCCACAAACATCTGGGAAAGGTGCCTGTCACCTTCTTGGCACAATAATGGATGAGAACGTGTCCGGGACCGCCGCCATCAGCACCTGTGAGGGACTGGTGAGAAATATCTGTCTTAATCTGTCTATTGTCAGTTAACTGTCAATTATCATGAAGTTCATTTCTGGGTCCGGTTGCATGCTTAGACTAGTCTTAAAAGTTTGTCATCTAATTTTTTTCTTCAAGACTTGTCCTAACTTTTTAAAGTCAGTTACATAAAAAGGTAGATCTGTCTAATTTGAATCAGAAAAGTAAGTACCTCTTGACTGGTCGATTGAATTTTGATGTTAACTTCAACAGCCGATGACAATATCTGCACTACTTAATGTGAATTTACACCAGTGGCATAAACTCACCCACTATGTCTATGGCTGAATACAATAATACACAATAAACCCTCAAATAGGGCATTATTTGAGGAGACAGCCATTAGTGGTGTCCGAAACCATAGTGGATGTTATCATGTGCACTCTTTCTATCCCACATTGCACCGCAAGAGCGAGTGTACAGCCGATGTAAACTCATCAGCTGTCCGAATTCACTCACTCGTTTTAATTCACATTCAAGTGAACTGTATTAGTGGACTAATGTAGGGAATAGGGATTGAGGGTTTAGGGGGCGATTTCGGATTCAGCCACAGCCATAGCGGCAAAATTCAATTGACTTCATTACTTTCTTAATGGATATTCCTGTACTAATTCTGAACAATTCATCACTGCACATTTTAAAGACAGCAATTTCTTTCTCTGAACAACACAATTCAAGTCACCTTTATTTCTATAGTGCTTTATACGATAGAGATTGTTTCAAAGCAGCTTTACAGTGATAAACAGGAAAGTAATGATTCAATGATGCAAACAGAATTCAATTCTTCTGTAATCAGCTACACTACACAGTCATTATTCAGTTTAAATCAGTTCAGTGTTGATTCAGTTTGGTTTAATAACTGTGTAAGAGTTCAATTCATCTATAAAGCAGCTCTGGAGAACACCGGGATGTCATTGTCTAGCTCAGTTCAGGTCTCATTTAATAGTGTCAGTGCAATATATAAACTAGCCCTCCTATTCCCAAATTATCGTAGTTTTACAGTGTTCTTATCCAGCCTTACATTTTTATTTGGAATATTCCGTTTCACTCTGAAATCTGCCACGTTATGAAAGTAGAATGGGTTGCTAATGCAGTTTCATGTATTTTAAATTAAAGGGATAGTTCACCCAAAAATGGAAATGATCCCATAATTTACTCACCCTCAAGCCATCCTAGCTGTATATGAGTTTCTTCTTTCAGCCCATACACAATCAGAATTATATTAAAAAATACCATGGCTTTTTCAAGTCAGTGATTATCGTTTACTAAGTTATAAATATGGATATTTTTCTTACAAAAATGCATTGCTTCGCTTCCTTTATTAACCCCCTGGAGCCGTATGGATTACTTTTATGATGGATGGATGTGCTTTTCTGGGCTGCAAAATCTAGGGTACCATTCACTGAAGCCAGGATATAATTTAATATAATTCAGATTGTTTTTGCCTGAAAGAAGAAAGTCACATACACAGAGGATGGCCTGAGGGTGAGTAAATAATGGGATCATTTTCATTTTTGGGTGAACTAACCCTTTAATCTTTTCTTTCAGAGGCCACTAGTAAACAATGTTATTTTAGTTTTATTTAAGCCTAGTCCCAGACTGAAATCCATGTTTGAGCTGTTTTAACTGAAAGTAACTTGCACTGACATATCTGAAAATATGTCAGTGCCATTGTTTTGTCTTAAGATGTACATCAGTAATATTTCCAAGGCATGTTTATAAAAGCTACTTTAATGTCCTAATTGAACTAAAAGGTCTAATCCTGGCTTAATCTAAGCCCTGTCTGTGAAACCATATACTATTATATTTTTATTTTAGTGATTTTAGTACTTAAACATATAACATTTCAATATTTATAATTTTCATTTATAATTTTTCAGCGTTTCATCTTATATGCATGTTTATTTAAATTAACGAAAAACAAGTTTTAATAGTTTCTGTTACAGTTAACAATAACCACACTGCTGGTGAAGAGCTCCTGTAAAACCTGGTGGTCCCAGACTGAACAAATGCCTGTCTGGAGCGACCTCGACTGGTTGTTAGACGCTTAACTCTTTGGCCCCTGTTTTGTTTGCAAAAAGAAGTCAGTGTTTGGCCCTCAGAGTGACTCTACAAAGAAACATCAGCGTGTGGGCGGACTGTGTTTATAAGAGTTCATATTTTCCGATAATGACCGTCTGACTGTAAATCATCCCACTTAAGACACGACTAGTTACCAAATAGATATACAAATGGATATGAGCTATTGATCTGAGTTTAAATGATTTTACAGTCTAAGAAAGGGGATTGTGTGGGACAACAGTCAATTATACTACAACAATATTTCCCTGCAGAATGCAGCGATTGACCAATCAGAATTAGCTGTTCCACAGACCTGTGTAATAAGATCCAATAGTAGCCTGTTATTCAATGTGGAAGTTCATAAAAAGCAGGGAACTTGAGAAGAACTGTAACCAGGTCAGTGTGTCAGCACATAACATGAGTCATTCTAACTTGGCAATTGAACAAGAAGTTGCAAACGGGGAAAAGAGGAGAGGCAGAGTGAACCGATTGTTGGTGAAAGCACAGGAACGAGTTCTGGACTTGAAAATGAGCTTTGATTTATAAAGTGCATGCATAATTTTCAGAAGTATGCATGCAGTACTTGCACTAAATGCTCTTTCTGTCTGTCAGTCACTGCCTGAGCATGCATGCCCCTCCTGTAAGGTCGCGTTTATGTCAATCAACAGTGCTTCATTCCGTTCTCATGTTATCTTCCCCTAAAAACATTCTCTCTCAGTCTCGGGTGCTATTACACTCGCATTCCATTAACTTTTATGCATTCACTCCTCAGAGACTCATTAAGAGGTGATTAATGTATGAATGAGAGAAGTGAAAAAGATAGACCTCTGTAAAATTGCTGTTCAGGATGCTGAGACGATGCCAGGTGCTTTTGCTTTTAAAGCAGATGAAGTCAGGATTCTTTGTGACCAAACTAAAAATATAATGAGGTGCAAATGATCAGTACAGAGCGTTTATGCACTACAGCCATGCAAAACAATGTGCTAATGTTTTGTGCAATGCATTTGCTGTTGGAGCAGAGGCTATAAACTACACGTTCAACATTGCAGAGTTTGAGGAAAGTTTGCTGTACTTTTTCAAGGAATAGTTTACCCAAACATACTAATTCTGTCATCATTCTTATAATTTTTTTTGTGTAACACAAAATTTAAAGTTTGTCATTTTTTTCTATACAAGGAGAATTTATAGCGATCACCGCTAGTTTGCAAAAACATTGACTGTGTTAAACAGTTTTCCAATCTTTTGTTTGTCCTGCCCCAAATTCACACCATTGGTTGAGCCAGAAGTTGACATTTCCAACCACTCAAGCAATGCACTAGTGTTCAAAAGTTTAAAGTTTAATCAATTTAAAATAAAAATAAAATATAATGAATTCCTGTAATGCAAAGCTGAATTTTCTGCATCATTACTTCAGTCTTCTTGTCTGGCTATCACCAGACCAAGCTCAGTCTTTTAAGACTGAACATTAGTCTGGGGAGTCTGCTCTGTATTTTTACAAGAGGCGTGATCAACGGGCATAGTTCAAATGACTCTATACGCAATTGGATAGTCCTTCAACCAATGAGACCACTGATCCATCGCTTCTCTATCCGTCATCGTGTTAAACCCGCCAATATCGCGCCAAGTGGATAAGCCAATTTATGATTGGTCCCCGCAGATTTGTAACAGAAGCAGGATAGAAAAATGTACAGGTTTCCAGCCTGAGCTGCAGGGTGAAGTCAAATCTCTGGCAGATCGGGCTGGGTTTACCCAGTCTACCAGTCTTCAGTGTCACATGACACAGTTCTCATATGCTGATTTGCTGCTCAAGAAACATTTCTTATTATTATCAATGTTGAAAACAGTCTTAAAGTTCATTTGCACGATAAACTGAACTTTAAGACTGTTTACTGTTTGGTTTATGGTCCTTGTGAAAAACTCATTAGCACTGAACTCTGTTGACTCCATTTTTGTTCAACTTTTATTTCAAACCAGAGCAGTTACAGATAAACAAAACTACCCTTCACTGACCTGCTCTGCATTAGTCGTTAGAGCCATACATTCTTCCTGCCCTCCAGAGGATGTATGGCTGGTTTTGAAGTACTATACTATAGTTTGAAGTCATATATATCCTGTTTGAAGTCCTACCAAAACCTGCAGGAACTCTGGAAGCCGAGCAACACACACATGGCTTCTGTATTTAGCAGTTCAGCTTTTTGTTTTCACAATGCCCCCTGACACCAAAGCTCACGTTTCTGCTTTGAGGCGCAGATGAGGAGAGAGAAAGAGAGGACTGGTCCATAAAACACAGAGATGGAATTAAATGTCTTATGTGCATAATATATACAACATATACTCATACACTTGCTGATACACATTGGTCATGGTATTTTGACAGTACTAGGGTGCAGTTATAGCATCAAATGGCAATATCATGGTACTGTTAGTATACACTATTTTGCCAAAAATTCTGGGACGCCTGCCTTTACATGCACATGAACTCTAATGACATCACATTGTTAATCCGTAGGGTTTAATATGGAGTTGGCCCACCCTTTGCAGCTATAACAGCTTCAACTCTTCTGGGAAGGCTTTCCACAAGGTTTAGGAGTTGCGTTTATGGGAATTTTGTACCATTCTTCTAGAAGTGCATTTGTGAGGTCAGGCACTGATGTTGGACGAGAAGGCCTGGCTCGCAGTCTCCACTCTAATTCATCCCAAAGGTGTTCTATCGGGTTGAGGTCAGGACTCTGTGCAGGCCAGTCAAGTTCCTCCACACCAAACTCACTCATCCATGTCTTTATGGACCTTGTTTTGTGAACTGGTGTGCAGTCATGTTGGAACAGGAAGGGGCCATCCCCAAACTGTTCCCACAAAGTTGGGAGAATGAAATTGTTCAAAATGTCTTGGTATGCTGAAGCATTAAGCGTTCCTTTCACTGGAACTAAGGGGCCAAGCCCACGCCATAAACCCTGAGCTCCTGAGAGCGACCCATTCTTTCACAAATGTTAGTAGAAGCGTCTGCATGCCTAGTGCTTGATTTTATACACATGTGGCCATGGAAGTGATCTGGAACACATGAATTCAATGATGTGGAGGGGTGTCTCAATATTTTTGGCAATATAGTGTATATTATACTGTATTAATTATTCTGTATCATCATATGATAATACTAGTATTATCATGGTAGATGCCAAAAAACATGGTATGTCTATGGTACATGTCCAAAATCTAGGTACTTTTTTGTAGCATGAAGACTTAAAATAATGATTTATTTTGGCTATAGGACTTGTATTGAAACTTACTCAGCTGTTGCTCATTCAAGATGAATAATGTTTTAACTTTGTCCCAGACATTAAGAGAAATAACAATAGACACAAATGAGACACTTGTTGACATACACTCACCTAAAGGATTATTAGGAACACCTGTTCAATTTCTCATTAATGCAATTATCTAATCAACCAATCACATGGCAGTTGCTTCAATGCATTTAGGGGTGTGGTCCTGGTCAAGACAATCTCCTGAACTCCAAACTAAATGTCAGAATGGGAAAGAAAGGTGATTTAAGCAATTTTGAGCGTGGCATGGTTGTTGGTGCCAGACGGGCCGGTCTGAGTATTTCACAATCTGCTCAGTTACTGGGATTTTCACGCACAACCATTTCTAGGGTTTACAAAGAATGGTGTGAAAAGGGAAAAACATCCAGTATGCGGCAGTCCTGTGGGCGAAAATGCCTTGTTGATGCTAGAGGTCAGAGGAGAATGAGCCGACTGATTCAAGCTGATAGAAGAGCAACTTTGACTGAAATAACCACTCGTTACAACCGAGGTATGCAGCAAAGCATTTGTGAAGCCACAACACGCACAACCTTGAGAAGGATGGGCTACAACAGCAGAAGACCCCACCGGGTACCACTCATCTCCACTAGAAATAGGAGAAAGAGGCTACAATTTGCACGAGCTCACCAAAATTGGACAGTTGAAGACTGGAAAAATGTTGCCTGGTCTGATGAGTCTCGATTTCTGTTGAGACATTCAGATGGTAGAGTCAGAATTTGGCGTAAACAGAATGAGAACATGGATCCATCATGCCTTGTTACCACTGTGCAGGCTGGTGGTGGTGGTGTAATGGCGTGGGGGATGTTTTCTTGACACACTTTAGGCCCCAATTGGGCATTGTTTAAATGCCACGGCCTACCTGAGCATTGTTTCTGACCATGTCCATCCCTTTATGACCACCATGTATCCATTCTCTGATGGCTACTTCCAGCAGAATAATGCACCATGTCACAAAGCTCGAATCATTTCAAATTGGTTTCTTGAACATGACAATGAGTTCACTGTACTAAAATGGCCCCCACAGTCACCAGATCTCAACCCAATAGAGCATCTTTGGGATGTGGTGGAACAGGAGCTTTGTGCCCTGGATGTGCATCCCACAAATCTCCATCAACTGCAAGATGCTATCCTATCAATATGGGCCAACATTTCTAAAGAATGCTTTCAGCACCTTGTTGAATCAATGCCACGTAGAATTAAGGCAGTTCTGAAGGCGAAAGGGGGTCAAACACAGTATTAGTATGGTGTTCCTAATAATCCTTTAGGTGAGTGTACAATAAGAGTATAGCAGCTCAGATTATTTGATTTTGGAAGTATTCAATGAGAAATGAGTCCAAATTGAGATCTTTTGTTTTTGAGGCCATACTTTGGTATCTTGGTAAATATGAGCACAGTTTGAGATCTCTTCTGAAACTCTAGAGGAGACACGTGAGATTACTGGGTTCTTTTCTCCGGAGAAAAATCAGAGAAGGAGGAGATGTGGACAAATCTATATTTACTCTCCATTTTTGTCTAAGGGAAGCAATTGAGACACTAAACAGATCTCAATTTTTTTCTGTCATTTGAGGAGATATGTAAGAGTGCTTCTCACGCCATACCTGTAGTGTGTGTTGCAGTGGTTAGTATTGTTTAGACTTTGTGGATGATCGACATGGCTGAGTCAATATTATGACTGTGACTCCGGCCCCCTGGAGAATTCATGGTGTATTCCTCTGTCTTTCCACTAATCCTAGTATCTGTTTTGCATTACATGCAGCCCAGTTTCGAAACATTTGGAATGTTTTTTCTGTCACAGTTTATTTAGTTTGTACTGCACACACACACACACACCTGTTTTTGGCCCGTGGGACTGATTCATTCAGCTGAATCACTGCAAGCTGGGATTTCACTGCAGCTCGAATGGCGAAAAGAGAAAAATGGCACGTTTCAGAGATGCGTTATTTGCCAAATCAAGTTTACAGAGTCCAAGACATACAGACAAACACACTTTAAGAACAATGTAAAAAAAAGTGAACAACCTGATCTAACCCTTAAAATGTGAGTTTAACAGTTTGTTCAAAAAGTAAATAGCAATGGCAATGGTGCTTAGGATTGAATTAAATTGATAAAAGTGACAGTAAAGACTCTTATAACATACACAAAAGAAATTGAAAGAATTTATTACAGTTTCCACCAAAATATGAGGCAGCACATCTGTTTTCAACTGATAATGATAAGAAATGTTTCTTGAGCAGCAAATCATCATATTAGAATGATTTCTGAAGGATCACGTGACACTGAAGACTGGAGTAATGATCACAGGAATAAATTACATTTTAACATATATTCAACTAGAAAAGTAATGATTTGCAATATTTCACACTGTATTTTTGATTAAATAACTGCAGCCTTGGTGAGTATAATAGAATTTCAAAAACAAAACAAAATCTTACCGACCCAATGGTGCAAATAGGATTGAATTCAATTTAAAACTTGCATGTCAAAGTGCATGGATGTTTGGCATTTAACGGATGCATTGAATGTGTTATAATGTGTACGTTTTGTGTTTTAGCATGTGCACGTGACACGTTCTGGCGCACGAGGTGGGTAATCTTACTAAAGCCCCCGCAGTGGGGAGAAAATGTCAGGACTGGCAAGAACTTGCAGGGGAAATTAACAAACAGTGGATGTGTGACAGGGAAAATACCTTCCCTGCATTCAGCGGAATTCCAACAGATCTAAATAATGAGACCTGACACCTGAATTGGCATTACAGTACAAACTACTCTAAACGATTTGAACAAACCCTTAACCCTAAGTTTTAATTGTTAATGCATAACACGTCCCACACTGTTTGGGTTACAGGCATGAGTGACCTCAAACTGAGTAGCTTGTTGAGGAAAGTTGGGCTGTAAATCTGTTGGGTGTGCCATTTTACAAATTAAAATAAGTGTGAACCCATGGGACCCCTAAATCATAGGTTCAGGAGAGTAGGCTCTTTTGTTTTTGCGCAATGTACACAGACTCAAGGTGGTGAGTTTGGAACTTTAGAATTAAAGAGGCTCAAAACACAAGACTGTTCAAATATTTGGGCTCGGTAAGATTTTTAAATGTTTTTGAAAGACGCCCCTTAAGGCCTGTTCAAATGAAGAACGATAACTATAAATAAATATTTATATAATGATAACTAGCGTCCAGGCCAGTGGATGATATTGTTTTGTTTATTCTAACTGTGCTGCGTCTGCCGTTTTAAATGCTCAAGCTCTTTAAAGCAGGATGGATTCTGATTGGCTGTTAATGTTTTTATCACTCATCAAGTGATTCCAACAATATAATTTCTCTCTGCCGTTATCGTTATAGTTGTGATGTGGACTCTGCTATTGTTTTTTATTTATAACGATTTTTAGAATAGTCCTTGGTGTAAACTGACTTTTATGCTTATGAAGGCTGCATTTATTTGACCAAAAATACAGTAAAAACCATAATATTGTGAAATATTATTACAATAGCCAATTCATATGTGAAAATGATCATGCTCCCTCCCAACCATTCTTTCACAATTTGAGCCTGATGAATCTTGACATTTTCATCCTGGAATATGGCCATGATATGTCTTCCTAAATGGTTGTTGAAGAAATGAAAAGCTACACACTCCATAAATTATGGTTAGAAGAACTGCTGCCAAACATAATGATCCACTTATAGACTCTTTCCTATTTAAATCCAAACAGTAACTTTTTGTTGTCAGTGTATACATTATATATAATGTATAAAATATAATTTATTCAAAGATAATTTATTTATGATGCAAAGCTGAATTTTTCGCGTCACATGACCCTTCAGAAATCATTCTAATATGCTGAAATGCAAATATTTTGCAACATGATAAATGTAATTTCTGCCACTTTTGATTAATTTAACACATCCTTGGTGAATAAAAGTATTAATTTCTTTAAAAAAAAAAAAAAAGAAAGTACTATTTAAACATTAGTATAAATGACATCTGTTATGAGTTATGACTAACTGTCTTGTTTTTTTACTTATAGAGAGGGCTGTTAAATTTACCGGAGGGGCCGTTATTGATCGAGCCGGTCCGTGGCCACACCCCAAATGTCACTCATCCGCGACACCCGCATGTGATCTACCGGAGTGTAACCTGGAGCAGCCTCAGATGGCGACGCAGCACAGATGCGCACAGCGTTCACTATAGTCCCTGTGGGGTTAAAGGTCAGATAAACAAGAAATGTATTTGATTATGTAGGATGCATAATCTTTATATAGTATTTAAAGTATATTTCTTATACTTATTTCTTATAAAAACTTTTCCTGATTTAACAGACAAGGTTTAGGCCTAGTCCCAGACTAAAATGTCTGTTTGTATGTTTGATGTATGTTTGAGCTGTTTTAACTGAAAACAACTTGCACTGATATATCTGAAAATACGTCAGTTTTTTTGTCTCAAGATGCACACCAGTAATGTTTTTTTTCTAAGGCACATTTATAAAAGCTACTTAAATGTCCTTATTGAACTGAGGTCTAATCCTGGCCTTGTCTGTGAAATAGAGCCTACATTTTTTTAACATTTACATCATTGTAAGCTGTGGTGCATGAGCAGAATTTATGTGTATTTGTGCAGATGGTTCCAAGTATTCCCAACAGGTGGAGCAGGAGAGAGAGCGCTGGGAGCAGGAACAGCAGGGTGGGGAACGCAATGACGATCCAAATCGGCAAGGGAGTCAAGAGAGGGAACGACCTCGGAGGATCTCCCCTCGCTCCATCAGCAAAGAGCGCTGGGTGGAGACCATGGTGGTGGGCGACTCCAAACTTGTGGACTACCATGGAAGTGGAAACGCTGAGTCCTACATCTTCACCATCATGAACATGGTAAGTGATTCAGTTTGAACTAAGACTTTCATTGTATAGAAAAGAGCAGCTTGGTGAACTGTTACTTCGATTGCACCTCTGACTAAATATTTTGTTTTACTTTCTTGTAGGTGGCTGGGATTTTTCACGATGCCAGTATCGGTAATGCAATCCATATTGTATTGGTCCGGCTCATTCTGCTACATGGAGAAGAAGTACATATTAATTTATTTTGATATTTATAGATTTATTTTGCTGATTTTTGATTTTTGCTGGTTAGTGCTGGTCCAACTGATGAGGCTGGTTAAACATGGACAATGCTTAAGAAGTCTGAACATACACTCACCTAAAGGATTATTAGGAACACCATACTAATACTGTGTTTGACCCCTTTCGCCTTCAGAACTGCCTTAATTCTACATGGCATTGATTCAACAAGGTGCTGAAAGCATTCTTTAGAAATGTTGGCCCAGATTGATAGGATAGCATCTTGCAGTTGATGGAGATTTGTGGGATGCAGAACCAGGACATTTTAGTACAGTGAACTCATTGTCATGTTCAAGAAACCAATTTGAAATTATTCAAGCTTTGTGACATGGTGCATTATCCTGCTGGAAGTAGCCATCAGAGAATGGGTACATGGTGGTCATAAAGGGGTGGACATGGTCAGAAACAATGCTCAGGTAGGCCGTGGCATTTAAACGATGTCCAATTGGCACTAAGGGGCCTAAAGTGTGCCAAGAAAACATCCCCCACACCATTACACCACCACCACCAGCCTGCACAGTGGTAACAAGGCATGATGGATCCATGTTCTCGTTCTGTTTACGCCAAATTCTGACTCTACCATCTGAATGTCTCAACAGAAATCGAGACTCATCAGACCAGGCAACATTTTTCCAGTCTTCAACTGTCCAATTTTGGTGAGCTCATGCAAATTGTAGCCTCTTTTTCCTATTTGTAGTGGAGATGAGTGGTACCCGGTGGGGTCTTCTGCTGTTGTAGCCCATCCGCCTCAAGGTTGTGCGTGTTGTGGCTTCACAAATGCT
This sequence comes from Paracanthobrama guichenoti, assembly GCA_018749465.1. NCBI lineage: Eukaryota > Metazoa > Chordata > Actinopteri > Cypriniformes > Gobionidae > Paracanthobrama > Paracanthobrama guichenoti. The sequence continues at coordinate 713,385 of JAGHMJ010003241.1, forward strand.
TTGCTGCATACCTCTGTTGTAACGAGTGGTTATTTCAGTCAAAGTTGCTCTTCTATCAGCTTGAATCAGTCGGCCCATTCTCCTCTGACCTCTAGCATCAACAAGGCATTTTCGCCCACAGGACTGCCGCATACTGGATGTTTTTTCCTTTTTACACCATTCTTTGTAAACCCTAGAAATGGTTGTGCGTGAAAATCCCAGTAACTGAGCAGATTGTGAAATACTCAGACCGGCCTGTCTGGGGCCATGCCATACTCAAAATTGCTTAAATCACCTTTCTTTCCCATTCTGACATTCAGTTTGGAGTTCAGGAGATTGTCTTGAGCAGGACCACAGCCCTAAATGCATTGAAGCAACTGCCATGTGATTGGTTGATTAGATAATTGCATTAATGAGAAATTGAACAGGTGTTCCTAATAATCCTGTGGGTGAGTGTATGTACAAAATAACGGGCCTTTTTAGCAGGGTTCCTGGACACCAGAGAAATACAATTATTTTGGACTTTTGTGTGTTTTCAGAAAGGCCTGAAGATCATTCACCACGCTGATACGACTCTCAGCAGCTTCTGTACCTGGCAGAAAAACCTCAATCCTCAAAGTGACACTCATCCTGCACACCATGATGTCGCTATACTCATCACACAGTAAAAACATTGTTAATATCTTTTATATTTAGATCTTTTTTATTAATCATTTATATTTTATTGCAGTAATTTCAAAATTTCTTTACAGTTGGATGGTACCTAAAATATTTAGTATAAATTATAATAAATAATATAATAAATAGACAATAATATAATACATAGTATAATAAAGTCAATAAAGACATCAGTTGTGGTAACATTTATATATTATAAATTGTTACCATATATATATATATATATATATATATATATATATATATATATATATGCCATTATATATTTTATTAATATTTTGAATTGGCTTTTTATTTTTAGTTTGCATTTTAATAATTTGTTTAATCTTTTAGTAATTTTGTTTTGTGCTTTTGTCATTTTTTTTTTTTTTTTCTTAAAATCATTTGTATTTCAGTTTTAGTTTTATTTCAGTTAGTCATTTTAGTATTTTAGTATTTATTTCACTTAGTTGCCATGGCACAATTTCACATTTTCATTTAGTTTTTGATTTAATACTTATATTTTATTTTATTTCTGCTTTATTTCACTTAATGAAGTGATTTCTGATGGATCATGTAATCAGTAATGATGCTGAAAATTCAGCTTTGATCACGGGAGTAAATTACATTTAAAAAATATTAAAATGTAAAAGTTTTTTAAATCATTTTAAATTAAATAATACGTTTATAATTCAATTCACATTTATTTGTATAGTGCTTTTCACAATACATATTGTTTCAAAGCAGCTTCACAGAAAATACATGTCAACATTACAATTTAAAGTGATTTGTTATCAGAGGAGACCAAGTTCTGTATTTCAGAAATGTATATACATGAGCAAAGCACATAGTTAGCTAACAATGTATTATTAATCAATGTAAAAAATAAATTAAGGCACAAACAATGGGTTAAGTGAAATAAGACTACATGTGGTTAACAATGATTAGGGTATATAGAAAATTGAGCATATAGAAAATAAATGCGGCATTGGTGAGCATAAGGGACATCTTTCAAAAACAATATATATTCTGATGTCTGTGCATTTTTATTGCATTTTACACACACACACACACACACACACACACACACGTTTATATATGAAATAAAAAATACTTAAGATGCATGTAGGTGTCACATGTCTGTCTGTTTAGTTGATCTTTCAGCTGTGTTTTCATCCTGTCACGTGTTCCTTTGTCCACACGAAGCCAGAGCTTTCCCTATCCAATCTTTTTTTCCCCTTGTTTCAAGAAATATCTGCGTACACACGAGAGCAATGAAAACGACTTAAAACGATGTAGTATACATGCCAGGCCAGTGTGTGGCGCTGTAATTCTGCCACAGAAATACAGTAAAAACGGAGAAGAAGAGTTGTGGCTAGAAGGGGTACAGCAATAGTAGGAAGTTGATAGTCAATAAAATAACAATAAATAAATTAGCTACTTATCAGATGTGTTTTATTAACGCCTACACCCTAAACCTACCCTTACAATAATGCAAATACAATTAAATTAAATTCAGTTAAATCACGCAATATTGATGTGCGCAGTTGTATCCCTTTCTAGTCTTTCCCAAACGGGACGTGGTGTTATAGCATCACCGTTTCACAAAATATACGGATTGGCTGTACACACGAAAACGCAAGGGTGTCGTTTTCAGATTTATCCACTCTGGGACCCGGTTTCAAAAAATATTTGTTTTAGGCTCCCAAAACGCTGGATCTGTGTGGATGAAACGCTGACACGATCCAAAAGTTTAACGTATACAGCTAAACACGTCTCCGTGTGGACGTGGCCTTCGTTTCCCGCCACTAGTTTGTTCCTATGGTTACCCTCATTAGTTCATTTGTCCCAGCTGTGTCTTGTCAATCATCTCGTTTCTGTTCACTATTTAAGTTACACCCTCAGTTTCAGTCTTTGTCACTGTTATGTTCATTTGGATTCCTGTTGCCTGTTTTGAGTTATTTGAGAAGTTTTGATTAAAGTTTATGTTTGATTATTATCTCCTGAGTCCTCATTCTGTTCCTGGTACCTCCAACCATTACAGTAGGATTACATACACATGAATAGTGTGTGTGTGTGTGTGTGTGTGTGTGTGTGTGTGTGTGTGTGTGTGTGTGTGTGTGTGTGTGTGTGTGTGTGTGTGTGTGTGTGTGTGTGTGTGTGTGTGTGTGTGTGTGTGTGTGTGTGTGTGTGTGTGTGTGTGTATATATATAATTACACTCATTCAATACACATATATTTATCCTTATGCTTGTATAATGTATTGCCAGTTGTCAGTATCTAAATCATCCAAATCTGAATATCTTTAAATTAACTGGATTTATTCAAGTCCATGAAATTATGTAATATTCCTATATTTAATATTGCTGACCTAAATACAGTGGAAATGCACCACTGAAACAATTGCACATATACAGGTACCTAAAACATAATATTACCATTACCAAGGGGTAAAGTGATGTCAAACGTGCACGTGAACTCGCTCACTCTCATTTATTATCATAAATGTCAGTTTCTTGGTTACAGTAAGGGAGCTGTCTGTCTCTGAGCTTTTAACAGCCCCTAAACACTCTCTTTTCACCCCAGAGCTCCACAGATTGAATGACCTCTTCATGTTCTGCATCCAAGGCTTTGAGATTCTCCAGAGCTATAAAATGGCAAAGAATTCAACCCAAGGCCATAACTCTTCTTCAGCAGTTTTAGCCCTGCAGCACAACTTTAGTAGCCTATAAAATGAATAAAAGCAGCTGTTGTGCTCTTTTGTGTCTGACCTGATGTGATCTCTCCTCTCAGGAAGGATGTCTGCGCAGGCATGAATCAGCCGTGTGAAACGCTAGGCTTGTCTCACCTGTCAGGCATGTGCCAGCCGCATCGCTCCTGCAATATCAACGAGGACTCAGGGCTACCGGTCGCTTTCACCATCGCTCATGAGCTTGGACACAGGTACGTTTGTATGAAATAGTGTCATTGTTGTCTGAATGTGGCATTAATTTTTCATCCATCTTTTGGAAAGGTAGGAAATATTTTTTTCCCTTCTCAGGCCCAATTTTTGTGCCAAAAATATTTTTTCTTTTGGTTTTACGATATGATGCCATTAAATATTTAATTTTAAATAATTTTTTTTATCTTATTTTATTAAAGATCAACATTGCAAATTGGGGTTTAACAATGGAAATGTCACATGTGGTTTAACAGAAAGTGAAAGACAAATGCATTTTCTGAAAAAACAGATCCAAAGCACACACATCAATGGCAAAACGATTTTTTGCTCAAAATGGGTGCTCAACAAGAAAAACCATAAAAAACAGGAAAAAGTCGGCACACCACGGCTCCAAAACATGTAAAAATGTAATGCTAGACTCCCACACAGGTGGTAACGTTTCGTAGGCTCTTTGTCAGTTATAATATAATAAATGCATGCACATGTAGTACATCTTTATAAAATAAAATTGTTTTACATTGCACACCAAAACTATCAAATAATGTGACCACATTATTTTACTTTTTAAATGCATTTTTCTAGTGTTTTGTCACTATTCATCTGTGCATGTTATTCCAAAGAAATAAAGGTTTGTTTTCATAATCTTTCATTAGAAAACTTGCTTAGCCTCTGAAAAGACTTAATTTCACAATCCAAACAATTCCTGATCCAATCATTCCCTCTATTTTTTTCCCTTAAACGCTACCATTCAAAAAGTTTGAGGTTGGATTAAAAAAACAACAAAAAAAAAAAGAAATGACCAATGATGCATTAAATTATTGAAGCTTGTTTCTGCCACATAATAAATTGAATTGTGACTTTTTGTCTCACAGTTCTGACTTATTTTCTTGTAATTGTGAGTTTATATCTCGCAATTCTGTCTTATCTTAGAATTGCGAGATGTAAACTCGCAACTGTGAATAAAAAGTTGCAATTATCTTTTAAAATGTCTTATTCTGTGACGGAAACAAGCTTCCATATCAAAAGTGACAGTTAAGGCATTTGTAATTTTACATATAATTTCTATTTCAAATAAAACATTTTTTTACTTTCTATTCATCAAAATATCCTGAACAAATGTATGACTGTTTCTGCAAAAATATTAAGCAGCACAACTGTTTTTAACATTGATGATAATTAAAAAAATGAGCATTAATTCCTCATATCAGAATGATTTCTGAAGGATCATGTGACACTGAAGACTGGAGTAATGATGATAAATCCAGCTTTGATCACAGGAATACATTACATTTGAAAAAATATTCAAATAGAATTTTCTTTTTTTAACAATAAAATAGTTTTAATGTGTTTTTGATCAAATAAATGCTGCCTTGGTAAGCATAAGAGACTTCTTAAACCTTCAAACCTTTGAACTGTAGTATACATTTGACTGTTTTTAGTTGCTTCTATTGCTCTCATTTGTAAGTCGCTTTGGATAAAAGCGTCTGCTAAATGACTAAATGTAAATGTAATGTAAATGTACATTTGGAAAAAAGGTGCTGTGTGATTTAAAGAGTGATTCACCTCGTTTTGTGTTGTAGTTTCGGAATCCATCACGACGGTCAAGGGAATGACTGTGAGTTAGTGGGGAGACATCCCTTCATCATGTCCCGCCAGCTCCACTACGACTCCTCTCCTCTCACCTGGTCCTCCTGCAGCAAGGAGTACATAACACGCTTTCTCGAGTGAGAACATGCACTCATGTACAGGAACATGTAATTGCATGCTTTATATCTTGCGTCTTACCACTAATTTTTGAGTATTCCAGACTATGATCTTCATTCATAAAGCTCTGTTATCTTCCTCTCACCTGCTCAGTCGTGGTTGGGGTTTCTGTCTGGATGACCGTCCATCTAAGAGGGACCTCAGCAGCCCGGTGGCGGCACCTGGAGTGCGATACACCCCCCAGCACCAGTGCCAGCTGCAGTATGGACCCAATGCCACCTTCTGCTCAGAAGTGGATGTAAGGAGTGCATTGTTTAAAAACAAGATAAAAAGAAAGGGCAAGATCCATATATATTTATATATATTTCTTTTATCTATTTATGTCTAACTTTATCCTCATACATAGATTACCATATAGCAGATTTTAGAGACAGTGACTATTATTGCCCAGCTCTAATCTGCTGAACGCAACTATAAGGCAGGAAAATCTTATTATAAACATTAACATTGTGAATTTCTGTTAAGCTGCTTTGAAACAATATGTACTGTGAAAAGCACTACACACAGTCACCTAAAGGATTATTAGGAACACCTGTTCAATTTCTCATTAATGCAATTATCTAATCAACCAATCACATGGCAGTTGCTTCAATGCATTTAGGGGTGTGGTCCTGGTCAAGACAATCTCCTGAACTCCAAACTGAATGTCAGAATGGGAAAGAAAGGTGATTTAAGCAATTTTGAGCGTGGCATGGTTGTTGGTGCCAGACGGGCTGGTCTGAGTATTTCACAATCTGCTCAGTTACTGGGATTTTCACGCACAACCATTTCTAGGGTTTACAATGAATGGTGTGAAAAGGGAAAAACATCCAGTATCACGGCAGTCCTGTGGGGCGAAAATGCCTTGTTGATGCTAGAGGTCAGAGGAGAATGGGCCGACTGATTCAAGCTGATAGAAGAGCAACTTTGACTGAAATAACCACTCGTTACAACCGAGGTATGCAGCAAAGCACAACCTTGAGGCAGATGGGCTACAACAGCAGAAGACCCCACCGGGTACCACTCATCTCCACTACAAATAGGAAAAAGAGGCTACAATTTGCACGAGCTCACCAAAATTGGACAGTTGAAGACTGGAAAAATGTTGCCTGGTCTGAGTCTCGATTTCTGTTGAGACATTCAGATGGTAGAGTAAGAATTTGGCGTAAACAGAATGAGAACATGGATCCATCATGCCTTGTTACCACTGTGCAGGCTGGTGCTGGTGGTGTAATGGCGTGGGGGATGTTTTCTTGGCACACTTTAGGCCCCTTAGTGCCAATTGGGCATCGTTTAAATGCCACGGCCTACCTGAGCATTGTTTCTGACCATGTCCATCCCTTTATGACCACCATGTACCCATTCTCTGATGGCTACTTCCAGCAGGATAATGCACCATGTCACAAAGCTCGAATCATTTCAAATTGGTTTCTTGAACATGACAATGAGTTCACTGTACTAAAATGGCCCCCACAGTCACCAGATCTCAACCCAATAGAGCATCTTTGGGATGTGGTGGAACGGGAGCTTCGTGCCCTGGATGTGCATCCCACAAATCTCCATCAACTGCAAGATGCTATCCTATCAATATGGGCCAACATTTCTAAAGAATGCTTTCAGCACCTTGTTGAATCAATGCCACGTAGAATTAAGGCAGTTCTGAAGGCGAAAGGGGGTCAAACACAGTATTAGTATGGTGTTCCTAATAATCCTTTAGGTGAGTGTACATTAAAAAAAATGCCACATAAAAAATAGGGTTATTTGCCCATGCAAAAGTGACCACCATGGTGATATTGACTTTTTGTGACAGTAGCCCTGAAACTGTGGTCCATTTATTTTTTTGCACTGCCCATTTGTAAGACAGTTTTGGCAAAATGTTTGTGATTTTATCACAAAGAACATTGATGGTCAATTTGTGTTGTTTTGGAAACATTTATTATTTGGTCTTTTGGAGAACTGTAGAGAAAAGCGCACTCGGGTCTATATAATACATTTTATTCTTTTAATGGCAAAATTCCATGTTCACAAAGGTAGGTTTTCCTGTAAAAAACCCTGTTTTATATAATTCAAGAAACAAATGGAGCATTATATTGAATCAATCAAATTTTCTATGAAGATCTACATTGATCCCTTCCCTAGTGTCGGTTACATTTATGATGTATTATCTTGTATTCTGTCATTTTTGTAACATACTGTCTTTTGTTAATAAAAAAAAATACATATGAAAAAAAAAATAATGAAAAAAAAAAAAAATAAAAAAATATATTAAAAAAATAAAAATATATATATATATATATATATATATACCACCATGATACTAGCATGTTGTGGGTAAATTCCAGGGCGTTGCAATGCGGTTGATAGGCGGATTTTAGTGGATTGCTATGCAGCTTCCAAGGTGTTCCTGGTGGTTGTTTATTGCCTCTATTTAAAGGAGTCTATGGCCACGTTTCTGTGGTATTTAGATCCCTAGATTTGGATTGGGACATTGTGGAATTTTTTTGGCCATTTTTTTTTTCACCCAGGCAAAAATTGTCCAATCAAAACATTGTCAGATTTTCAGAACAAATACATTGAATCACTTAAATAAAAACATTTCACGCCTCTCTTCAATAAGATGCATGATTTGGTGCTTTTACACCAGAGTTTAATGCTTTAGGCATTTGCTCAATTTTTTGCTTGTTTTTACAAGCTGAGTGGTGAGTTGAAATACATTTTTATGGTAATGGACAGTTTAGAATTAATTTAAGATTATTTTGATTTTCTTCTAAAATATAATGTATTGTCTTTCCTTAAATAATGATCTTCAGGTTGTAAAGTAAGTAATTAATTTTGGCCCTTTTGTTTCCAGAATGTGTGTCAAATTTTGTGGTGTGCTGTAAATGGATCATGCCGCTCCAAACTGGACTCACCAGTAGACGGAACCAGGTGTGGACATGAGAAGGTAGGAAAGATTTACATGTGGAAAAAAGTTTACTTAAAAGGTTAGTTCATCCAAAAATGAAAATTCTGTCATTAATTACTCACCCTGATGTCGTTCCAAACCCGTAAGACCTTCGTTCATCTTCGGAACACAAATTAAGATATTATTTATGAAATCTGAGAGCTCTCTGACCCCTTTTTGTTTGTTTTTTTGCCCACAAAAAGTATACTCGTCGCTTCATTAAAAAGACGGTTGAATCACATGGACGATTTTAACGATGTCTTTACCTTTCTGGACCTTGAAAGTATTAATTAAATAGCTGTATGTAGGGGTCAGAGAGCTCTCGGATTTCATCAAAAATATCTTAATTTGTGTTCCAAAGATGAACGAAGGTCTTATGGGTTTGGAACGACACCAGGGTGAGGAATTAATGATGGAAATTTCATTTTTGGGTGAACTAACCCTTTAAGTATTTTTTTGTGTCACTATATATTTAATGGTGTATATGTGTGTCAGTGGTGTATCTCTGGTGAGTGTGTCATCGTAGGGAAGTTACCAGAAACAGTGCATGGAGGGTGGGGTCCCTGGACCACCTGGTCCTACTGCTCTCGGACCTGTGGAGCCGGCGTCCAGTCAGCTGACAGGGAATGCAACCAGCCCAAGTACCACAGACACGCTCTTCTGCTCTGCATTATTCCTCAGTGCTTTTCTTTTATTCATTCATGTTTTGTGGTCAGAGAATTTTTTTTTTTTTTTTTTTTTTTTTTTTTTTATATAAAGAAACCACTTTTATTCAGCACAGGATGCATTAACTTGATCAAAAGTGACAGTATCAGAAAAAGCAATTTTGTGTTTAAATATCCATCCAAACACAGCCTGAACGTCTAGGCTAAAACAAGGCAAAATGTGGGCTGTCAGTGAAAATTGAATAGATGTCTAACCATAGCCCAAGAATAGACGAGTCAAGATATGAAACCAAACACCTTGTAATCACTGTTGACTTTTGCTTACATTCAGTTCAAATTTATTTGTATAGCGCTTTTCACAAAACATATCGTTTCAAAGCAGCTTCACAGAAAATGCATGCGTCTACGTTACAATTTAAAGTGATTTGTTATCAGTTACAACACAGAAGGGACGGAGACAAGAGATGCAGGTAACTGATGTTTATTTTAACAACCAGAAGAGTTGACTGCAGTGCAGGTGAGTGAGCTTAGAATATGCGAGGGTCTGATGAGGGTGATACAGTCTTTGTACTCGCAGGTGTAGCGGGCTGGAGACAGACCGGAAGGAAGGAGACTTTTAGGAGGATCAACACGAGACGAGGTAACACGATGGAGACTTGGCAGTCCTTAAGGTGTGCATGCAGGTAAGCACTTGATGCTAATGAGACCGGACAAAGCCTGAGTGCGTGAGTGTGTCTTTTGTACTGCTGGTGATGACTGTGCAGATGAGGTGCAGGTGTTCGTGATCAGTACTCGGGTGAAGTAGTGCACTGTGATGGAGGAGCCTGGTGTGTCTGTAACATTCAAGGAAGGGGCTTCAGTGGCTGCGCCAGGCTCTGTGGAGACAGAAACAGAGGGGTAGTTAGGTTTCAACAAAGAGACATGGAAGGTGGGATGGAGCCTGTACTGAGGGGGTAGCTGGAGTTTGGTAAGTGGATATGGTAAGGTTGGTAAGGTTGATATACTTCACGATGGGAAAGGGGCCAATGAACCTGGGACTTAGCTTCCTGCACTGCAGACGCAGCCTGATGTCCCTGGTGGACAGCCAAACCTTCTGTCCTGGTTGATACCTGGGAGCGTTGGAGAGACGAAGGTTGGCTGTCATTCTGTGTCTGCGCAGGGCCCGTTGAAGCTGGTGGTATGTGGAGTCCCAGACCCTCTCGCTCTCGGAGCCAGTAGTCAATCTCTGGAACATCCAACATTTCCCCGGACCAGGGGAACAATGGGGGTTGGTAATCAAGTACACACTGGAAGGGAGTAAGAACGGTGGTAGGTTGATGTAGGGATTTCTGTGCGTACTCGGCCCAACCCAGGAACTGGTTCCAAGAGTCCTGGTGGCCATGACAGAAGGTACGGAGAAAGCGACCAATCTCTTGTATCTTCCGCTCTGTCTGCCTGTTCGACTGTGGATGATACTCAGAGGAGAGGCTGAGGGTCACACCTAGGGGAGAATGCCTTCCAAACCTTGGAAATGAACTGTGGCCCTCTATCTGATACAGTGTCCTCTGGAATACCATAATATCTGAAGATATTATTGAACATAAGCTCAGCAGTTTCCATGGCTATGGGCAATCCTTCCAAAGGAATCAGACAGCAGGACTTCGAGAATCTGTCAATCACCACTAGGATACAGATATGGTTATCAGAAGCAGGGAGGTCGGCAATAAAGTCGACTCCTAGGTGTGACCAGGGTCGGTTGGGAACAGGCAGAGGATGGATCTTCCCTCCGGAAAGCTGTCGAGGGCTCTTGGAGATGGCGCATTCCTTGCAACCCCGTACGTACCTTCTGACCTTCCCCAGGTGATGGGACTTACAAAGAGTTTCTCAGGGAGAATGGGCTCAGATTCCTTAGTCATTTCCTAGGGACAGTAGAGACTGGATAAGGCGTCTGCCTTAATATTATTTGAACCAGGTAGGAGATGGTGAAATTGAAATGAGAGAAGAATAAAGCCAAGTGGGCCTGTCGTGGATTGAGTCATTTAGCGTCTCTGAGATACTCAAGATTCTTGTGATCCGTTAAAACCAGGAATGGATGTTGGGAACCCTCCAACCTATGCCTCCACTCCTCAAGAGCCATCTTGATGGCGAGAAGCTCTCGGTTGTCGATGTCATAGACCTCCGCCGGGTTGAGTTTGTGAGAGCAGGCGCATGGATGGAGTCTACTCGGAGTCCCCTGCTGCTGGGACAAGACCGCTCCCACCCCTGTGGGCGAAGCATCAACCTCGACGATGAAGGGTTTGGCCAGATCTGGATGGACAAAGAGGGGAGTGGTGGTGAAGGCTTCCTTAAGGGTCTTGAAGGCTTGGGTGGCGGTGGGGTTCCAGGACAGAGGCTTCTTACGTAAGAGGTGAGTAAGTGAACAGGAGATGATACTGTAATCTTGGATGAAACAATGGTAGAAATGGGCAAATCCTAGGAATCTCTGGAGTTCTTTGATGGTTGTGGGCCAGTTACGAATGGCATCCACCTTCGTCCATATGGTGGCAATGTTCGGCCATACTCCGGGAGTATATTAGGTTGTCATCTATATAAACCAATACGGACCTGTGGAGGAACTCCTGGAGTACCTCATGAATGAAATCCTGGAATACGGAGGGAGCGTTGACCAGTCCATAAGGCATGACGAGATATTCGTAGTGTCCAGTAGGGGTCACGAAGGCGGTCTTCCACTCGCCCCCCTCACGTATCCGGATGAGGTTGTAAACGCTGCTGAGGTCCAACTTGGTGAAGACAGTGGCACCACATAGATGTTCCAGCGCTGTAAGGAACAGAGGAAGTGGGTAGCGGAATTTAACTGATCTTGTTGAGGGATCTGTAATCAATACAGGGCCGCAAGCCTCCGTATTTCTTAGCCACAAAGAAAAAGCTGGAAGCAGCAGGGGAAGTAGACGGGTGGATGTAACCTTGTTCTAATGCCTCCTTGATGTATTCCTCCATGGCCTTCTTCTCCAGTAGTTACAGGGGGTAAATCTTCCCACAGGGCACTGACTCACCCGGAAGTAGATCGATGGCACAGTCCCATGGCCGATGTGGAGGCAGCTTGGAGGCTTGCTTGGGGCAGAAGATGTTGCTGATGGGGGGCGTAACAGGGAGGAATGTCCACTGAACGATTCTCTATGGGGCTCTTGATGGATGTGGCGCAAACCGACAGCTCTTCAGAACATGGAGAGGATGATACTGGGAGAGCAGAGAAGCAGTTCGGGAAGCAGCTGTCGCCCCACTTCAGGATCTCCCCGGTCTTCCAGGAGATGACGGGGTTGTGTTGCTCCAACCATAGGTGACCTAGAATCATGTCAGCAGTGGATTCCTCCATAACCAGCAGATGTTGTTGCACCACATGCAGGATACCCACTTGGAGTTGGACGGGATCTGCACTGGAATGCACTTGACTTTGGCTGAGGGGTTTACCAGTTACCGGGTGGCTTTGGTAGGAGGACGGCGTAGATGTTGTCTTGAGCTTGTGCTGACGGCAGAGGGTGCCAGAGATGAAGTTGCCGGCTGACTCAGAGTCAAGGAGGGCACAAACTGGAATGATGATACCAGCAGCAGTTAGGTTCACAATAGTGGTGAGTGGCTTCATTTTACTAGCAGAAGGAAAAAGGGCACTCACCATGGGACGAGGAGGATGAATGGGACACCTGGAGATGAAGTGCTCCGAGGACCCACAGTATATACATTGACTCTGGGTCAGCCACCTCTGCCATTCAGCCTGGGTCAGATGCGTGCTTTCCAGTTGCATGGGTTCGTGGGCTGGTTCGGGAGGGCTGACGGATTCTGGTCAGCGGAGGGAAGGAGAGAATAGTGGCTGGCCCTGGTGTTCTTCGATACATGCCTGCATACGAGTGGCAAAGCGGACTCGCACTCGGGGATCCAATCCCTGTCGGTAAGTGGTTAACAGGGACTGCTCGTTCCATCCGCTGGCAGCAGCAAGTGTTCTGAACTGAAGAGCATATTCATTCACACTCATGGTATTTTGTTTTAAGTGATACAATTGCTCACCAATCGATGAATCCCAGGCTGGCTTTCCGAAAACATCCTTGAAATGAGAGATGAAACTTGGAAGAGACTGAGTTATGGGGTTATTTTGGGACCAAAGGGTTTCAGCCCAGCAAAGCGCTTTGCCACTTAACTGTGAGATTATAAATGCTACCTTAGTGCGATCGTCAGGGTACAGGTGCAGTTGCATCTCCAGGACCAGTGAACACCGTAGAATGAATCCGTTGCAATTCTCCGGCGAACCAGAGAAGGGCGCCGGTTTGGCCATGGGACTGGTGTAAACAGGAGGTGAAGGAAAGGTGGTGGTGTTTACGGAGGTGGTGGAGGTGCTAGTAGACCCTCTTGAAAGGGATCCGGGGTGCTCATACTGGTGTTCAGCGGTGTTGGTACGGTGTCGGTACTGTGTCTTCTGTTACAACACAGAAGGGACGGAGACAAGCGATGCAGGTAACTGATGTTTATTTGAACAACCAGAAGAGTTGACGGTAGTGCAGGTGAGTGAGCTTGGAATATGCAAGGGTCTGATGAGGGACACTGAGTGATACAGTCTTTGTACTTGCAGGTGTAGCAGGCTGGAGACAGACTGGAACGAAGAAGAGGATCAACACGAGACGAGGGAACACGATGGAGACTTCGAGAAACACAGCAGACAGGTAAAAAGAGGTTGGCAGGCCTTAAGGTGAGCATGCAGGTAAGCACTTGATGCTAACGAGACCAGACAAAGACATTTGCGAGAAGACGAGTGCATGAGATTGGCTGCGTCCGAAAACCTTGGCAGCTGATTCGTTGCCTCACTGCCTTATCAATGACTCTGCAGGCAGCGTTTTGTGCATGAAGGCACCTCACAAAACTAATTTTGGACAGACTTCTAAGGCAGTGTAACAGTTTAATGACCTACAGCAGAATAGAAAGAGCTTTGGTGAGAACTAAACACGTATTTAATTACTACAGTAGTAATTTCTCGCTAGAAATGACGACATCAGAAGTGGAAAATGTTGGTAAAAAAAAAAACATATTTAAACATACATTTACACACATACTGACCTGCAAATGCAAATTTCAAACTCCATCTTTTTTCCCCAGCTCAACTGTCACTGATATCCCACAATCCTGTGCTTTCCATTCTAAGGCAGCGAAGGATACATGTATGCTGCCTTCAAAAATTGATCAGATGAAGGTCTCTCAAGAGACAGGAAATGAAGCTAACATTAGATTTGGGTGTGGCTTGATGCCTTCCTGCCTTGAAATGTGTCCTTCGAAGGCAGCATTTCTTTCAAAACTTCTTTCAAAAACATAAATCTTACAGATCTCAACCTTTTGAGTGTTAATGTGTTCATCTGTGTAAATACATAAATGTATATATATTTAAAATTAAAAAGTTAAAAATCAAATTATTCATTTGTCACACTTGAAATGAAAGGTCAAGTCGGGCACATATATCTGGGATATACAGTATTCTGTGTGCAGTGTGCTCATTATATCTTGCACATTTTTGCAAATGTGATTAACCATTATTAGGTGGATATTCTATGCATACAGATATACATACGGGCTATTATAAACACACTACATAAAAAGTACTGTGATAGCCTATCCTGACAGCCTATTCATGTATTTCTGCATACTACCTTCTGTACTGCCAGCAGAATACACTAGAGGGCACACCTGTACCTATTTTGCAAACGGCTGCCTTTAGTGCTGTCATAAGTTCATAAAACCACACCATTTTGAGTCTTTAACCATTTATATCTCCCCATTTCAATTCTTTCCCCTTCTCAGTCTTTCCTTGTACATTTTGCTGAACATATGATTTGTAGCATGATTTTTGTTTCTATGTACAGACCTGAGTTTGGAGGGAAATATTGTACGGGTGAGAGGAAACGCTACAGGATTTGCAACACGAAGCCGTGTGCCAGAAAACAGCCCTCCTTTAGAGAGATGCAGTGCAGTGAATTCAACACAGTGCCTTACCACAATGAACTCTACGAGTGGATACCGGTTGCGACCACCTGTAAGATCACTTAAAATCAAAATATTAAAATTCAAATATGTATATGTGCATGGTACAAGATCAAGATTTATGGTCAATTTTCCCAGAAGAGAAAATACACTACAGTTTAAAAGTTTGGGGTCAGTCAGATTTTTTGCAGGAAGTCTTTTCTGCTCACCATGGCTGCATTTATTTGACCTAAAATACAATCAAAATTATGAAATATTATTAACATTTAAAATGACTGTTTTCTATTTGAACATATTTTTAAATGTAATTTTCAAAGCTGTATTTTCAGCATCATTACTCCAGTCTTCAGTGTCACATGATCCTTCAGAAATCAGTCTAATATGAAATGTCTGATTATTATCAATGTTGAAAACAGTTGTGCTGCTTCATATTTTTGTGGAAACCATGCTGCTGCATTTGTTCAGGATTCTTTGATAAATATAAAGTTCAAAACAATAGCATTTATTTGAAATAGAAATCTTTTGGAACATTATAAATGTCTTTACTGTCATTTCTAACAAATTTCTTTAAAAAAAAAAAAAAAATCTTACTGACCC
Source organism: Paracanthobrama guichenoti (assembly GCA_018749465.1). Taxonomy (NCBI): domain Eukaryota; kingdom Metazoa; phylum Chordata; class Actinopteri; order Cypriniformes; family Gobionidae; genus Paracanthobrama; species Paracanthobrama guichenoti. The sequence goes on from JAGHMJ010003241.1 coordinate 728,905, forward strand.
CCAATTTTTACTATTGTCTTAACTTTCATTAGCATATTGAAAGCATCAAAGCTTTCATGGGTCATCAGGATCTGTTTCAGAAATAATTTTATGTAAACCTCTCTAGCTTATTTAAAACTTATTTTTCCTTTTAGTCGTTCGTGTACAGTGCTAAAACTGTAAGCCATAGCATAGCATGTGGACTAAGCCACACCTAGTTGACTCTAGGTTTTTGGCCTGTAAGCAACCATCCCTGCTTCTTTGATTTATATTTCTTCTCAAGAATTGTTTAAATAAACACGACTTGCTTCACAGCTGTAGCGCTATTAATGTTTGTTACACTTGAGAAATGAAAACATGTGCTCTCTACAACTGAACAGCTGAGCCAAGACACTGAGTTAATGCACGCTGCGTCGGGTCGAGGCCTGTTGACATGAACATAAAACGTATTACACGTGGCTGCTTAGTTTTATAGAGTTTGTTGGTTCACTTTCAAGAATGCCCCACTTTTATTAGCCAGCTTTAGAGGCGTGTGGATTCCTGACACAAATGTTTAGTCATTGTTGTTTGCTCTGTTTAAGCAGTTGGAGCACAGCAGGAATTTTGGATTGTAGGTTATAGCCTAAAGACCATTTGATGTTTGCATGGTAACAATATCTATTAATTATAAACTTTATATGATTTTTCTGAGATTTATAAAAAAAGGTTCTGTGGCAGTACCATGGTATCTATGCCTAAACTACTGTTCAAAGGTTTGGGGTCAGTAAGATTTTATTTTTTTTTAAATAAATGTATATTTTTATTCAGCAAGGATGTATTAAATTGATCAAAAGTCACAGTAAAGACATTTTATAATGTTACAAAAGATTTCTACTTCAAATAAATGCGGACAGAAAAAAGAAATGATCTCTCTCCTAAAAAAAAATTCCACAAAAATATGAAGCAGCACAACTATAAAGATGTTTCTTGAGCATCAAGTCATCAAATCAGCATGATTTCTGAAGGATCATGTGACTGAAGACTGGAGTAATGATGCTGAAAATGCAGCTTTGAGTACAGAAATAAATTACGTTTTAAAATATATTCAAATAGAAAACAGTTATTTTACATTTTAATAATATTTCACATTTTTATTTTTAATAAAATAAATGAAACCTTGGTAAGAAGAAGAGACTTCTTCTAAAAACATATATTCACATATAAAGCACTTATAAATTGTAAGTAAATTGAGGGATTGGTTGAGGTTAGTGTAATTATGCACAATTTACTGTTATTACTATGGTAAATATGTGTAACATATGTAACAAGGACACTGTAAAATAAAGTGTTAACTACCATGGTACTTTTTTTGTATTTGCCAAGATATTAAATCTATTAGTATCAATCTATAACGTATTAGTATAAAGGATTTTAAACAAACACGAGAATAAAATGCTTCACTGTATCATGCAGTAAATAACAGGCCTGTCTCTCTCTCACAGCGCGCCAGTGCGAGTTACACTGCAGGCCTGTGGATGAGGACTTTTCTGAGAAGATGTTGGATGCGGTCACAGATGGAACGCCCTGCTTCATGAACAACAACAGCAGGAACATCTGTGTCAATGGTGTGTGCAAGGTAGTGTGGCTGGGTATGTCTTACTCAACCCATTTCTGCTTGTGTGCGCGTCCGTGTATTGATGTTTTGTCTGTTCTGTGGCTGCACACCAAGTTTATAACAAAGTATTTTGTGACGCTTTTTCATGTCTGAATGTCATTACATATTATCAAAGCAAGTGCTTGCATCTGTGCTGCACAAGCTTCACTAACAATTTTCTTCATTATTCTTGTTCAATGCCAGCTGGAGCTGGTGTTTAGGTGACTTTTAGTGGATGTATGAAGTAACTACAGGTCTAGTTCATCATATTAACTTGAAACATGTTCCACTAACATTTCACAAACTAAAGTGGCGCAGTACTTTTTAGCTTCATTTTGAACTATGCACCATTCAAAAGTTTGTATTCTCTTATGCTCAGCAAGGCTGCAATTATTTGGTCAAAATACAGTAAGAACACTAATATTGTGAAATATATCATATATTTTCTATATTAATTATAATCTCTTTGATGAACAGAAAGAACAGTAAGTTAAAAAGAACAGAATTTATTTGAAATAGAAATCTTTTATAACAATATAAATGTATTTATCACGTTTTATCAATTTAATGCCTCTTGCTGAATAAAAGTATTTCATTTCTTTCAAAAAATGTAAATCTTACACGTACTTATATTATAGTGATGACAATTTCAAAACGCTGCTTCATGAAGCTTCAAAGCTTTACGAATCTTCCGTTTCGAATCAATTGGTTTGGAGCGCGCGTATCAAACTGCCTTCAGTTACGTCATCACTGTTCGAAATTTTACAAAACACTTCGAAATGCCAGTGGTTCACCACTAGGGGGCGATGATCTCTGTGAACCCATGAAGCATGAGCAGTCACTGAGAACCATTGAACAAGTGTTTGTGGGTTTTACCTGATCTCAGATCAGTTTTATACATTTGTAGACATTTTAATTAGACATTAGTATAATTAAAAGGAATAATAGTAGTCAATAGTTGACTCGTACTGGCCTGTTTATCGGAGCCATCCATGGAACAAACAAAACAAGCCCTGACAATTGATGAAGAACATATAGACCCTTAATATTTAATTTATATTAGATGATTAGTTAATTGCATTTGAAAGATTTTACTTTCAATAAAACATTTGCAATAGATTTGTAAAAGGTGTTTTTATGCATGTTTGGCCTGGGTTTTTGTTGCATTTACACTGTTCTTACCAGCAGGGGTCGCCGTGGACACGTGTCAGATTGATTCAAAGCTTTGACACAACACGGCACATTTGCTTCAACTGTTTCAGCGTTTCACGAAGCCTCGGTCTGCCCATCACTAGTATATTATACATATATCACCTACAGGTCCATTTACTGCTAAATCAACCTTAAAGGTTGTCTGGCTATCACCAGACCAAGCTCAATTTAAGATTGAACACTGGTCTGGGGAGTCTGCTCTGTCATTTCTACTGCACAAGAGGCGCGATCAACGGGCATAGTTTAAATGACTCTGTATGCAATTGGATAGTCCTTCAACCAATCAGACCGCAAGAGGCGTAATCATCGGGCAAGGACTCATCGCTTCTCTATCTATCATTGTGTTAAACCCACCAATAGTGTGCCAGGTGGATAAGCCAGTCTGTGATTGGTTCCCACAAAAGTGTAACAGAAGCAGTAGAAATGAATGTACAGGTTTCCAGCCTGAGCCGCAGGGCGAAATCAAATCGCCGGCAGATCAGGCTGGGTTTACCCAGTCTAGCTTAAAGGGATATTTCATCCAAAAATTTAAATTCTGTCATCATATTCTCGCTGTTCTGATATGAGACTTTCAACCAGCATAACAAAAAAGTTTCTGCAGAGAATCACCTATACAGCACCTTTAAGAAATCTGATCTGAAACACGGATTGAAAGCTTTTATTGGGGCAATCCAGAATCATAATCCATAAGACAGGAAATAGGTCAAAACCACAGAGCAAACCATACAGATAATAACAACAGTCCAAGGCACAGGCAGACCATGAAACAGAAACCAGAACTAGCGCTCAGAAATGCAGTGTAACCCCAACAAGACTTTGCAATGAGTGAATAAACACAGCAGGTTTAAATAGGCAAACATAAACGAGATAATGATAAACAGGTGGTAGTAATCAGAACTTGATAAGTCCATGCAAATGGGTTCTGGGAAATGTAGCTCTTGAAGTGGTGGCAATGTACTAGGGAGGTACATTGTCTCCAGCCGGTGACAATTATGACATTTTCTTTTTTGAGTGAATTATGTCTTTATTGTTTTTACAAGTACATATATTGGTTGGTCAACAGCATTTAGGTGCATTTTGAAAAATTGAGTTCTGTTTTTGTGCTATAGAGAACAACTATATTGTGTGCGTGTGCGTGCACGTGCGCTGGTGTTTTTGTATGTGTTTATGTGTAATCTTTCTCCAGGAGGTGGGTTGTGATTTTGGCATTAATTCTAATGCTAAAGAGGACAGCTGTGGTGTTTGTCTCGGTGATGGATCCACTTGTGAGACGGTGAAGGACAACTTTGTGAAGCAAGATGGATTTGGTGTGTAGTAAACTTGACATATATTTATATGTTATTGATTTAAATTAGATTTAACAAATGATAAATAAAATGATATATGTCCAGGTGTATGTACTGTGTGTTGAAACTCCAATGTTTAAATGATGTCTTATAGGGTTTATAAGTGAGATCATGTGATTTAGGTTACATGGACCTGGTTTTGATCCCTAAGGGAGCTCGGGATATCTTCATACAGGAAGTAGAAGAAGCTGGGAATTTCCTTGCTATCCGAGCGGCTGATTCAGATGAGTATTACCTCAATGGGAATTACATCATTCAGTGGAACGGAGAGTATGAGGCAGGTGGCACAAAGTTTTACTACGAGCGGAGCGGTAATATGGAGAATCTCACCTCTGCAGGACCAACAACTGAACCTGTCATGATCCAGGTACTGATCCTCACACATGCAAACACATCTGCCTAAATGCACATATATTAAAGGAATATTCTGGGTTCAGTATCTTTTAAACTCTATAGAGACCATCAAGTTTATAAAAATGGCGTGCTTACATCTGAGGGTTGCAATGTAAAGTAAAATAAAACAATAATTAAAAAAATTTAAAGAGTGATTATGGATAGTTGCATCACATCCTTTTCTGACACAGATATGCATTTTTTGTTTGTATTAACACATTGAGTAAAGATTCGATCTTATTTACTGTGGTAATCAAACAAAAACAGCCCATTATATTGAACCTGAAACATTCCTTTGAACTAATGGACAATTTGCCCAGAAAGCATTTTTGTTAGAATACCGCATTTTTTAATTAATTAAATTCTCTGGTGAAAAATAATTTAATTATTGCAGTAGAAACAAAGAGTGATTTAGATTTATCACTTCTGACATTATTTATGTGAGAAAGCATAAAAAATGGCATGACAAATAAAGGACTGGCAGCACTTGCAGAACAAGATGATTTCTTGAATACTGTCATTAAATGATGGATGTTTTTGTTTTAATTTGAAATGTTCAGTTGTTGTTCCAAGAGCTGAATCCTGGTATCAAGTATGAGTACACCATTAAGAGGAGTCGCCCGCTTGGAAACGAAATTCTGGAACCAGAATACATCTGGAAATATGGAGCCTGGACTGACTGCAGCACCACCTGTGGGCTTGGTATGGACAGTTTTTTGACTTTTAGCATGAATATGTTAGTCTTACTGTTATCTGTATGCTAGTGTGATCCAAAACAATGACAAAATTCGCATTGAGAAGAAATTAGCATTCAAAACTTACAGTCTCTCACTTCCACTAATATGGATCAATGATTTTAATGACATCACTTCTCATCAGATTTTCTGTCCAATCAAATGAGTTCTAGAATATAAAGCGTCCCGTCCCCTACTTTATAAATAGACATTGAAGCTGCGAAATCAGTCACTTATTCACACATTTACTATTTTCTACATGGTGAATGGCACATAGTGCACTATATAGGGAATAGGGAACGATTCAGACTGTAAAAATGCTTTCTATTGGGGTGAATGAAGTCTGGTTTCACGTTAGTGTCACGTGAATCGTCGCAGCACACACACACACACACACACACACACACACACACACACACACACACACACACACACACACACACACACACACACACACACACACACACACACACACACACACACACACAGTATGCTCCGGTCCAGAGACACGATGGCACAAAGCAGATCATATGCGCGATTCGGCGCAGACCACAAAATGTATCCGACATCATTTGTATTTTAAAGCGATATGGAGTTTAGGAGGAGAAACGGTTAGAGATTGGGAGGAAACTGCAGCTTTACTAAGCTCAATTGCTCTGGTCGAGCTGTGATATAAATGAAATGCTATTGGCTTTTTAAAAAGGGGTGGAGCTGCACGATATGTCCCGCCCTGTCTTCCTGTTTCAGTGGGAATTCCGTCAACACATTGAATAATGCTGCGGGTTTCAAGGCACTTCAGTGGGCCTTTAAATTGACTCATCATAATCTTTTTTTTTTTTTTTTTTTTTTTTTTTTTTTTTTTTTTTTTAAACAATTGAATCTTTGATAGCTGGTATGTCTTTTTTTTTTTTTTTTTTTTCTGTATAGGTGAGCAGCATCAACCTGTGCGCTGTTTTGAGGCAGAAGTTGGTGTGGTTGAAGAAACACTGTGTGACCCCAGTACACGTCCTGATGACAGGCATCGCAAGTGCAAGAACATGGACTGCCCTGCACGGTACGATACTATATAAATAATGGCTATGTGTTAAGAAAAGCATCTTATTCTTTCTGCAGTGTGTGGTATGTTTACTATAGTTACTATAGTATGTTTTAAAATAGTTTTCTTGAACCTAGATTACAAATGCTATTTATTTCCTTAAACGGGAAACTTTTATCTTTGCATATTGCATACAGTTTCACATAAAATATACACCATTCAAAAGTCTGAATGGTAGTCTCAGCAAACTTCCAAGGGGGGCCTCAAGATGATTTAAAAGGATATATAATAAGACAAAACACACATTAAAATAAGCTAAAACGACTAAAAAGTCAGATTTGTATTATTATTTAGTTATGTTTGTAACGAATATACATCTTTCTAGTTATGCTAAGCTCTAAAAATATATTTTATTGGGTAGAAACTGAATATTGTTGTGGACAATAGACCTTAATCAGGGTATCACCATATTTAATTTGGACAGGAATGAAAACAAGGCAATGAGGGATAGAATACAGTGCGTTCAATTAATTGTACTGTTGTTTAAAGGGGTAATCGGATGCAAAATCCACTTTTATATATAATATGTAACACGTTTGCATATAAATGTGTCTTTGCAGTGTGTGGACACAACCACCCTACAGTGATAAATTCATTCACTCCTTTGTTTAATCCTCAAAAAGCCTAAACGCTCTCAATAATCAAGCCATTTTAATTTTCTGAGCAATATGATGTCATACTGCTCATGCTCCGCCCACGACCGCTGACGGACTGTCCCATATTAGCATATTTCTTTTTGGATTTAAGTTTTTTTTGGAAGGTTAATAGGTAACAGAAGTACAACATTACAATAAATAATTGAGGATTTCTACATGCACATTTTGACCGCAAAGTAAAATATAGTACAAGACAAAACACAAGGTGGTTATCTATTCATTTTGAGAGCTTAATGTAATATGTGTCCAGAACTCTTCCCAAGGAGACAGTCCCTCCTCTCTAACATCGTTTACTCGATTAAGCATAAATGTATAAGATGCAATTTCTACCATTGCATTGGCCTACTTTCACTGACTTCCAGTGTCTCAAAATAATCCTACTAGCCATTGTAATGCATACCATGATAACAGAAAATACACGCTTTGAAACATTAGATATTTGAGACTTGTCACCTAATAGACACAGTTTAGGAGATAATGATATTTTGGAGCCATACCAGCAACTTAAAACATCCATAACTTATTTCCAGAATGGTTTAACAAGACTACAATCCCAAATTAGCATATTTCCACCCTCAGCCAGTTGTGCACTGTCCGCCAAGGCAGCACTTCACGTTTCTACACGGCCCACGGAAGAGAGGGGTGGGGTGAGCAGTAGCTTATTATCATTTAAAGAGACATGCACCAATCTTTCTGGAAAAAAAAACTTTTAATAGGTAAAAAGTTGTGAGTTTTAAAAAATTACATGATCTAGGATCTTTATTCAGTGTGCACAATTGTAAAGGCCCCTAAGGGGACATAATGGTGGAAAAAATATGAGGTGAGAGGAAAAATTATAAGTCAATGCTTTTTTGTTCCCCCGAGAAACTTGCAAAACTCGCTCACAAAACTTTTGCATTCTCTCGCAAATACTTTTGATTTCGAGAACACAAAAGCATTGCCAAATAATTTTTCCTCCTGTCTTTTTTTTCCTTCACAATGTTTCTTTAAGGGAAGTCTATCCCTCACAGCCTCATTTTCATCCGTATTAAATCCAATATGGCATCTAACCTGACTAAGGTCTATGGGGGGTCGTGAGGTCAAAAAGGTTGAGATACGCTGGCCTAAACTCTGTGCTGACTTCAGGTGGTGGGTGGGAGGATGGCAGACATGCTCAGCTACATGTGGTCCAAACGGAGTGAGAAAGCGTACCATACTGTGTGTGCGTACGGTGGCCGGAGAGGAGCGGGTTCTGCACCCTGGGGACTGTAAGCAGCTGCTCAAACCCAAACCTGTGGTACCTTGCAACCGAGATGTACCATGTGGGTTAGAATGGACTGTGGGGAACTGGAGCGAGGTGGGCTGTTTTATTGCTGTTTTATTTATATAAGAGCTCTTAGAGTCCTTAAATGGACATGGGAATTGTAAAAAGATGGAGATTGCATTCACTCGCAAAACTTTTGTCATCAAAACATCAAATAATGACGTGGGAAGGAAATATTTCAGTGCTTTTGCGAGCAAATGTAAAGTTTGTCGGGGGAATGTGATACTTTTGCAAGAGAATGCAACAGGTTTGTGAGTGAACGCAACAGTACTGAAATATAATTTTTCCTACCATCTCATACAGTTTTCCCATTACCGTATCTGTTGCATGTTTTGTGGATTTTTTTTGGAATTGTGCAGGACCCTGAAAATTAATTCTGTTAATACATGGATGGATGGATGGTTGTGCAGGATGGATGGATGGATGGTTGTGCAGGATGGATGGATGGTTGTGCAGGATGGATGGATGAATGGATGAATGGATGAATGGATGGATGGATGGGTGGGTGGATGGATGTGCACTATTCAAAGTCTTCTGAAGTCATGCAATAGCTTTGGATGCGGACGAGACCATTTTTTTTCAAAGAAAATCTTTTGCCTGTCAACTCATTCATGCATGTGCATATTTATAGGTCACTTTTGCATAGTAATTAGTTGCATTGTCATATTTCATTTTTGTGTTACTGGAATATATGATTGTCATCCCACAGTGCTCTCTGTCTTGTGATGGAGGAATAAAGTCAAGAACCGTCAAATGTGTGGCAAAACAACCCAGCCAGTGCAGCCCTTCCAGTCGACCTCGTTCCACAATCCTCTGTAACCTCCAGAGCTGCTCGTCCACTAACAGATGGACGGGTTCTCCGTTTCGACCACGATTCCGACCTAGAGTCCCTCCTAAAATCCCAACGCAGGCCCCTGGGACACAAACACCAGGATATAGCACCACTATCGTGCCTCCAAACACCCCTACTTCCATTACGACACACACCAACACTTCCCCAACATCCACAACATCTGACATTATCCATGAAGATGACCGTGACTTTATCTTGGTGAGGGATGGTCACAAAGATGGTGGTCGGGGAACGGTTCCCACAAATACTAAAGATCAGGGAACTCCTGAGGATGAGGAGGGAAGCACAGACCTGCAGCCTCCGGATAAAAGCTACACAACGGGTTATGATTATATAGTAGAAGATCCAACTGGAGAAGAAAGGGCACGTGATGTTGATGTGTTTACCAGTACTCCTAAAGAAGTCCCCACGTCCACTGTCAGACCAACCACAACTCAAGCACCATTGCATACTAACACTGACAAAACAAAACCAGCTACTACCAGTAGAACCCAATACATAGATCTGACAACACAGCAAGGCACTAAAACAAGCCCATACGAACTAAATACCACCCCAAACCCAAAAGTTACACATATGAATACTCAAAGTCCACAAGTAACTTTTCCCACAGTGAAGATACTGAGAAAGGCCTCGCAAACACCGAAAGGACCCAACAAAGGCAAGGCACCTAAAGCTCTCAGGCAGAGGCCAGAGACGGCGACCACCACTGATGACTATGGGAACCTGAATGCACGAGATCCCGTCAGTAGGAGTGCATTTTGGGAAGTGGGCAACTGGAGTGATGTAAGAATGCAAACTTTATTATTCAATGTCTAAGGTGATCACCTGTCTCTCGTTGCATTAGCTGCAAAGAATTATCACTAGATGCGCATTTCCAGAAGGAAACACTTGTGTGGTAGCAAAAGAATAGTGTTAAAGGTTTATGCAAGTTCAGGTTGTAGACTTTGAATGACATGATGCTGTTGTCATTGTCGTGAATTTCTTCAGTATTTTTGTCTTGTTTTTAAGTACCAATATCTGAATATTCTTGAATCAAGATATGAGAAGCAAAATGACATAAGATATTAAGGGCCAGATTTACTAACAACTTGCGCCAGCACAAACCCTCTTTTGGATTTAAAAACTACTGTCAGGATTTACTAAAGACACGCAGTGATAAATTAGTGCTGAAAAGACGTGGACAGAGTTATTTTTGTAGGAGTTTCCCTTTCAAACACAACATTTATGGGAGGAGAGTATCATGCAAGGTGATTTACTAAGGTTTGTGCTCGTAAGTTTACTGGTGTTTGTGCCATTATTTACCGCCCAAAAGAAGCATGTCTTAAACCAGATGCTAATTTGCGCTGCTCTTGGTGGATTGTGTTGGTCATTATGGAAATGATCCGGCTGGGTCTGTGTTCTTTAATTTGCTCGTCATCAGTAGATCACGAATATTATATATAAAGATTAAGTGAGTTTATTCTTAAAATGAGAGCAAATATCTGCCAATTCAAGAGTTTTATTTGTCTCACACACAGTTATATACAGAATATACAACCGGCAGTGAAATGTAAACCGGTCCGCTCCATGGACAGTGCAAATTCACAGTTAAAAACACAAGGAGGAAATTATAATAGAAATAGGATATAAAAATAGTACTATCTATATATATATATATATATATGTCTATATCTGTAGAATTATAAATAATCAAGTCAAGAGAAAAAAAAAAGGTAACAAATAAGGATAAAGTGGAATAAAATAATTGAAGTAGATTTATAATTGGGTAATAAATAAATAAATCTTTCCCTTTGAATAAAATTAATTTTTCTTACCCCATGGGTAATTATTTTTTCTTTTAAAATTAAGTTTAGTTTTCTTATCCCATTTGTAATATTTTTTTCTTGTTTTAAGCACAAACACAATATTGATATTTCTCAGAAAGCAAGAATTGTTCCAAGATATTTTGATAAATAGAAAAGTCGTCACTGTCACTTTTGATCAATTTAGGAATACAATATAAATTTTCTTTCCAAAAAACTAAATGAAAAATAATTCTGACCCCAAACTAGTGTACCTATTATTTTCACTTACAATAACCCATGTCCATCTGAGATAATAAAATGCAGTTATGCAGTACTAATAATGCATTCAATGCACTCATAGTCTCTGTTATATATTTTTTGTCCCAGTGCTCCACTACGTGTGGTCTTGGAGCGGTGTGGCGCTCTGTAACCTGCAGCTCAGAGCGTGAGGAAGATTGTGCCAGTGAAAAGAAGCCAGAACCTGCCCGACGATGCAACCTGCGACCCTGCGCCACCTGGAAGAGTGGTAACTGGACCAAGGTAAAGCCACGTTTTCAAACGAGACCTTAATTACTGTATGCTGTTCTGAACTGTGAGCGCTCCCTCTCCTTAGTGTCCTGAAGGCTGCGTGTCTGATATGAAGCATCGAGAAGTGCAGTGCATCGACACTAAGAGCAGACGTCCATTGAGGCCGTTTCACTGTCAGGCGCTTTCATACAAACCACCCAGCAGTCTGCCCTGCAACAGTCGGCCCTGCCTGCAGTGGACGTACTCACCCTGGGGAGAGGTACTAAACTGAGGATGCACAGTGCAGAAAATTGTCTAGTCTAGATTAGGGATGTGACCGTATCAAATTTTAATATCACTGTAATTGCTGACGCTTTTATTGAAGGAAGTTACAAAATTGAAAGGGTTAGTTCACCCAAAAATGAAAATTAGCCCATGATTTACTCAAGTCCTCCTAGGTGTATATGACATTCTTCTTTCAGAGTTATATTAAAAATGTCCTGGCTCTTCCAAGCTTTATAATGGCAGTGAATTGTTGCTCCGTTTTTTGAAGTCCATAAAAGTGCATCAGCAACGAGGGGGTGACTAACATCACTGTTTTTGAAGGAATTAAACTCACAGCTTTGAGTCGGGTGGTTCTTTACCTCCATGTTGTGCATTAAAATCATTTAATGCACAGCTAGCCATGGATCCTTACATAAAGAATTGTTCACTGTATTTTGAAGTGCCCACAATAATAATAGCGTGCATATTCATGCATCATTTGGTATATTGTATTGCCGTATATCATCACATGTCTAGTCTAGATCAATGTTTTTCATCTGTGATTGACAGTGCTCTAAAAGCTGTGGGCAGGGAGTGAAGGAAAGACTTGTGTACTGCCCAGAGTATCAGCGCTGCAATGTCACGCTCAAACCCACCCGCACTGAGTCCTGTCATCGGCAGCCCTGCACCGGCTGGGCGACTGAAGCCTGGGGTCAGGTAAAACACTGCACAAACCTCACTCTTCATTTAAAGAAAGGAGTAACTGTAGTGTTTGGCTTGAGATCATGAGGAATGCAATGTGTTGACACCCTGTTAGTAAGATTTGATTAGTAAGAAGAAATGAATGCTTTTATTTGGCAAGGTTGCATTAAACTGATCAAAAGAGACGCTTTATGATATAAAGACATTTATGATGTTACAAAAAAATTCTAATTCAAATCAATTATGTTCTTTTGAACTTTCTATTAATCAAAGAATCATGAAAAAATGTATCATGGTTTCGATCAAATATGAATCAGCACAACTTTTTCATCAATGATCGTTCTAAATGTTTCTTGAGCAGCAGACTATCATATTAGACTGATTTTTGAAGGATCATGTGACACTGAAGACTGGAGTAATGATGATGAAAATACAGCTTTGATCACAGGAGTATATTACATTTTACAATATACTTGCATAGGAAACATGTATTTTAATTGTTATAATATTTCACAATATTCTTGTTTTAACTGTAATTTTGATTAAACAAATGCAGCCTTGATGATCATACGAGACTTCGGTAACACTTTACAATAAGGTCCCATTTTTTTAACATTAGTTAACATACAAATTGGAGCTAACATGAACTAAAAATGAATTGTATTTGATTGTATTTTTATTAACTCATAAAGACAAAATGTATTGCTCATTGTTACCTAATGCATTAACTATTGTCACCTATAAATGGGACCTTATTATAAAGTGTTACAGAGACAAAAACATTAGATCTAACTGACCCCAAACTTTTGAACAGTAGTTTATTTCCTTTTAAAACAGGAAGTTGGGGCAGGACGTATCAAAAGGGCCTTTTGTAAAAGCTAATTCAGGTTTAATTTACAATCCATGATGTGCATGGTATTTATAATAATGTGGGCGGGATGTTCATACAAACCCGATTCCAAAGAAGTTGGGACACTGTACAAATTGTGAATAAAAAAGGAATGCAATAATTTACAAATCTTATAAACTTATATTTTATTCACAATAGAATATAGATAACATATCAAATGTTGAAAGGGAGACATTTTGAAATGTCATGCCAAATATTGGCTCATTTTGGATTTCATGAGAGCTACACATTCCAAAAAAGTTGGGACAGGTAGCAATAAGAGGCCGGAAAAGTTAAATGTACATATAAGGAACAGCTGGAGGACCAATCTGCAACTTATTAGGTCAATTGGCAACATGATTGGGTATAAAAAGAGCCTCTCAGAGTGGCAGTGTCTCTCAGAAGTCAAGATGGGCAGAGGATCACCAATTCCCCCAATGCTGCGGCCAAAAATACTGGAGCAATATCAGAAAGGAGTTTCTCAGAGAAAAACTGCAAAGAGTTTGAAGTTATCATCATCTACAGTGCATAATATCATCCAAAGATTCAGAGACTCTGGAACAATCTCTGTGCGTAAGGGTCAAGGCCGGAAAACCATACTGGATGCCCGTGATCTTCGGGCCCTTAGACGGCACTGCATCACATACAGGAATGCTACTGTAATGGAAATCACAACATGGGCTCAGGAATACTTCCAGAAAACATTGTCGTGAACACAATCCACCGTGCCATTCGCCGTTGCCGGCTAAAACTCTATAGGTCAAAAAAGAAGCCATATCTAAACATGATCCAGAAGCGCAGGCGTTTTCTCTGGGCCAAGGCTCATTTAAAATGGACTGTGGCAAAGTGGAAAACTGTTCTGTGGTCAGACCAATCCAAATTTGAAGTTCTTTTTGGAAAACTGGGACGCCATGTCATCCGGACTAAAGAGGACAAGGGCAACCCAAGTTGTTCTCAGCGCTCAGTTCAGAAGCCTGCATCTCTGATGGGATGGGGTTCATGAGTGCGTGTGGCATGGGCAGCTTACACATCTGGAAAGGCACCATCGATGCTGAAAGGTATATCCAAGTTCTAGAACAACATATGCTCCCATCCAGACATTGTCTCTTTCAGGGAAGACCTTGCATTTTCCAACATGACAATGCCAGACCACATACTGCATCAATTACAACATCATGGCTGCGTAGAAGAATGATCCGGGCACTGAAATGGCCAACCTGCAGTCCAGATCTGACACCCATAGAAAACATTTGGCGCATCATAAAGAGGAAGATGCGACAAAGAAGACCTAAGACAGTTGAGCAACTAGAAGCCTGTATTAGACAAGAATGGGACAACATTCCTATTCCTAAACTTGAGCAACTTGTCTCCTCAGTCCCCAGACGTTTGCAGACTGTTAGAAAAAGAAGAGGGGATGCCACACAGTGGGAAACATGGCCTTGTCCCAACTTTTTTGAGATGTGTTGATGCCATGAAATTTAAAATCAATGTATTTTTCCCTTAAAATTATACATTTTCTCAGTTTAAACATTTGATATGTCATCTGTGTTGTGTTCTGAATAAAATATTGAAGTTTGAAACTTCCACATCATTGCATTCTGTTTTTATTCACAATTTGTATAGTGTCCCAACTTTTTTGGAATCGGGTTTGTATTCCAGAGAGCATTTTATTGGACAAAAATTGGTATATGTCCCTCCCTGTGCACCCATGATGTCATCAAGGTTTTTAATGATTGACAGTGCTCCAGAAGTTGTGGTGGAGGGGTTCAGAAGAGAGAAGTGAGGTGCGTAAACCAGGAATCCGGCGAGGAAGAAAAGACGTCACTGTGTGCAAATAGCAATAAACCCGACGGTGTGCAGAACTGCAACCCAGAGGAGTGTAAAACTGAATTGGGTAAACTCCGTTATATAATATCCCATCCTGTTTGTTTCATAATTTATGATAAACATACAGTGTCCCCTAAATGTATTTGGACACTTAATAGTGCCTGAATGTCATTGCATTAGATACTGCAAGATCTTTTCCATTCATCATTTTTGCTCAGTGTCTTTTAACCAGCTGGTGTTTTGTTGATTTTTGTGGCTGTATGATGTTGGCTCTCCTCAAACAAGTGTCTAAGCAGAGGAACCACAGGTTTAGTTCATTACATTAACTATCAGAATGATTCACTAACATGCTGATCCGCTGGCCACATACACACTGCAGTTCAATTCGGTTATCAGTTCATCTTTAAGTGCTTAATCCTGTTCTGTACACACAGTTCAGTCATTTACAGGAGTGACAACTGCATTCTATAACGGAATTAACTCTCGAAAAATGCAGGTAGTGACAACCACATTTACAAAAAACTGAACAACTAGATGTTAATGATGTATTTAAATGCGCATCAGGGATGTGTCTCTGTTCTGTATGCACAAGAAAACCACAGGGAACGAGGTATGTTGCAGCTCTTGCTAGAAAAAACAACAAACAAGAACAAGTTACTTCAATCTTAAATTGTTACGTTTTCATTGTTACTACACCCTAATTTTTACAAAAAGAGCCAATTAACACAGACATTTGAGTTTAAACTACAGACAGATATTAATAATGTTTGCAAATTTAGGTTTAATTTAAAACAATAAATTAGAATTTTTGACTTGCAACCATGCATTTATTTAAGTTGTGTTAACAGGTCCCCAGAATTACTTTTTAGAGTGAATATGTAGCTGCGCACATTTAGCCCAGCATAGCATTGTTTTGGTTGTTCGGTAAGTTCCGTCGTGAAATTATATGTAATAAAAAGTTCTGAACATACCCCTATGCCTTTAGGTTCAGTATCTTTAGGTTCTGTGTTAAAATGCCAATGTGAACGCTAGCAGACCAGGACTAATTTGTTTTGGATATTTTTGATCCGGACCAAACAAACAAAAGTGTGAACACACCCTTCAAAAACTTTACGTTATTTTAGTGAAAACTTATTTTTGTAGAAGGATTTGCTTGAAAAGAGTGCTTTCTTACTGTAAAATAAGTTTGTTATAGTCGTTTGCTATCTAATGCAATGACAGTTTATACATTTTTAAGCATGGCTTATGTGTGCCCTTATGAAATCTTTTTTTGTGTATAGAGACCAAAAATGTATGTTTTCCCCAGACATATCCAAAAAGACATTCTGGAAAATATGATGTGTTGCCATAGATGTGTTTCTCAAACCTGTCCTGGAGGCACCCCAGCCCTGCACATTTTGTGTGTCTCCCTCATTTATCACATCTGATTCAACTCATCAGCTCGTTAGTAGAGACTGCAAGAACTAAAGTGTGTGTCTGATAAGGGAGACTTACAAAATGTGCAGGGCTGGGGTGGCTCCTGCCATAGATCACTTATTTTAATGTGCCGTTCCATGTCTTTATAGTTTAGTTTAACATTAAAAGCCCCTTAAATGTTTGTTGTTGTTTTATTTCTCTTCTTTGCAGGTCTGGTCTGCAAGAAAAACAGCATGTCGACACGTTTCTGTGAGAAACTCAAGCTGCTGGGTCGCTGCTCCCTGCCCTCCATCCGCAAGCAGTGTTGTGTCACATGTATGATGTAACACTTGCAGAGGTCAGGCTTGGGTCATTGACCAAAAGCGCAAACTGCTGGACATGCTGCAGGCAGGGTTCATGGTGCTCCAGAAATGCAGACGTCCCTCTCAAATATATGAACATATGAGGTTTTTACTTGAACAAAGAATCCTGGACATGTTTCCCTCCATTTGTTTCAGTGCATCATGAAATGCATCCGGATACATCAAGCTTTAGTTACAGGATTCATCACCATCAGCAGTTACCCTATATATTATTTTTTGCACTTGTTTTGGAAAATGTCATTCTTTTTAACCCAAAAAGGTGTTTTGAGAGGTTTACCAGTCAAGAACTGGTTGAACACATAGCAAGACACCTGTTTAACCATTATTTAAAAATCATGGATTGGTTGGAAACTGCCATGAAGGGAGCGAAACTTTTGCACGTACAGACTCATATTCAGGTTATTCATTAAAAACAGTAGTTATTATCTGATGTATCATGTGACCACTGTCTGAGGAACATTAACGTTTTCACAGTCTAATGGGAACATGTTTTTCTATGTAAACGCGTGCTAGAAGGACATGTTTAACAGTTGCGTTTGCGTCTCAAGCATGATACAGCATTCTAAAAAGGCACCGCTCAACTTTTTAAAAACTCGTTCTTTTTGTTGTTCCACTGACCTTGTGTTTTTAACGGCTAAAACGCGTTCTATATGAATGGCCCCTAAATGTGCAGTTCTTAAAGTTAATACAGGGTTTCTTTCTGCAGGTTTTATGAATGTAAATTTAAGACCAGGTAAGGAAAATGTAATGAATAAATAACTACTAGAAAATGCCTTTTACTGATCACACTGCAAAAAGTCATGTTCTCCTCAGTATTTTTGTCTTGTTTTCCAGTGTAAATGTTGAAAGACTCCTAAATCAAGATGCATTTACTGGAGATGCAAAATGACTAAATAAGTTCTAGAAAAATGACTTCATTTTACATTTGCATCTCAAGTAACTTGATTTAAATCTGCAGTCCATAACTCTTTTTTTTTTTTTTTTTTTTTTTTTTTTTTTTTTTTTTTTTTTGGTTAAAAATGATCCAAAATCACTGTTTGAGCAAGTACATAACCAGCCAGTGTTCTCCTTACCCTAGCCCGGTGTTATAATTTGAGTGGTACTGGTAGCTTTCCGTGGGAAATTCGTGTATGGCGCCGTTTGTCTTCGTGTCATTACGTCACATCTGTATAAAGGAAGAGTCCGGCTAGTAGGCTATCGCATGTGAGGATGCTGCAGGTGGCGGATCATTTATAGCCTTTTCTCACAGCAGCTGGAATAATTAAACGTATCATTTTGATGGCGGATTGTAATCCCAAACAACAATCGTCAGTGACAACTGGAAATTCACCCGGAGTAAAAAACAAAAGATTAGACTGTACAGAAAATGAAATCTACAGGTAACTCTAATACACACTAAATACATGTAGGGGATGCTTTAAAATGTTTATATATATTTGTATTGGAAAACAGGACAAAAATATTGAGGAACTTATTAATTGTTTGCAGTGCATGTAACATTTAATGCCATTAAGACTTTCTGATTTAGGACCCTTTTTAAGGCCTTATTTTGTGTAAGCACAAATTAAGACATTTTTAGAGACCCTGTAATACAATAATTTGTGAATATGTGAATCAGTTTGTGTAGAATTATTAACAGATTAATCCAAGATATTATTATACAGCATATTAATAGGCTGTATGAACAATTGAGGACATGCATTTGATTTCAGAGTTATGGTCTTAGGTTGGGTTTTGTGTTTTATTTGTTGCAAAATTGCTTTGAAAATTTGCATGAACAAAGCAAATAACGTCACTAACGTCTCAACATAACTTGAGAATTTTAACACTTTTTTTTTTTTTTTTTTTCATTCGGTGAATGCTTTTATAAAATCTTCATCCAAGCAGTTTCTATTTCCTGCTATAAACAAATGATGGCCTAAGATTGATAATTATAAATTCACCCAAAAAACACAAAATGTAAATGACTGTGCAAAAAATGCAAAAAGCAAATGACTGTGAAGTAACATGCTGTTTTAAAAGAAGAGAAATGGTACTTTAACTTCATTCTCCAACCTTTAAGATGTTTCTAAATGAACAGCTTATGAGTTCTTATCCAGTGAATCTTCAGGTACAAAAAAGGTTAGTTTTGTTTAGCTAGAATCTAATTTCTAGATT
Organism: Paracanthobrama guichenoti; assembly: GCA_018749465.1. Taxonomy (NCBI): domain Eukaryota; kingdom Metazoa; phylum Chordata; class Actinopteri; order Cypriniformes; family Gobionidae; genus Paracanthobrama; species Paracanthobrama guichenoti. The sequence continues at coordinate 748,021 of JAGHMJ010003241.1, forward strand.
TTTGATACGTTGTTGCAGGATATAAGGTAGATTTGGGTTATCTGCACTGTGGTAGGTTTTTCTAGTTGATATATTTTAGTTACAGTCATTTGAAAATATGGATCAAACTGTGTGAATATTGTATTCCTGTGGCTCATGGGAGCTTCGTGGTGCTGTAAACTGTTGGTGCTCAAGCGTTTAAGACATTGTTAAATGCACATTACACTGAGGATGGAGGTGTTGCAGGTCAATCCTCTTTGGCCTTTAAAACAGGCCTGAACTTTATACTGCTCATCTGCACTGCTGATATGATTGTAAATAAATGCAGTCATGATGCGTGCAATATCTGTTGTTTGATGATTTGCCTGATTGCTTTCAGATCATTTTGAGATCATGTGTGAAATCCAAGATCTGTTTCAAAACCAGAAAATGGAAAGATAAATGTTGATCGCAAATATATTTAAAAGTACACTATGTAACTTTTGGCCATCTAGCGGATAAAAAACAAAACTGCATGGATTTTGCAGACAAACATTGTTTTGTTTGTGCTTCGGCTCTGCGTGACACTGCGGATGAATATGGTACTGTGCATAAAACATTCACTACTAGGCTTAAGAGATCAAATCAGTTTAGATGGAAAGGATCTCAAGCTAACTAGCTGAAGACATTACTGTATCTTTACCCATTAATATACACGGTACTTCCTTGACAATAAATTCCAGCACAGCACTGCAACACCCATAATGAAATGAGCCTTCACAATAAATAATGCTTTACAATGAACTCTGTTAGAGAGATACATATGAATTTATCTGTTCAGTAACACCTTACTCACCTGTTGGGTAATAAAAACACCACATCCGCGCAAAAGTGCGCTTCGAGGGCGCAATGGGGGTGCTCGCGAGCACCCTTCTGAGACCTAAAATGACACATTGGACACCCTACAGTCTCATGGACTTAACGGACACACGCACACAGCTGCCATTGTAAGTCCACAAGACTGTGCATAGGAAGTGTGACATTTGGGCCAGCGCTGAACTTTTCTCTATGCATATGATGGGACACGGACAGGCGAGTGATGCATGTACGCAATTTCCCTTGAAAGCCATCCCAATAGGTCTAAAATACACTGCTCAAAAAAATTAAAGGAACACTTTGATGGAAATAAAAATTATCAGCCTGCAGAGAACTGAATTCAAAGACACCCAAAAATCAAAGTGAAAAAATTATGCAGCAGGCTAGTTTACTGAAATTTCATTGCAGCAACTCAAAATGGTACTCAGTAATTTGTATGGCCCCCATGTGCTTGTATGCATGCCTGACAACATCGGGGCATGCTCTTAATGAGACGACGGATGGCGTCCTGGGGTATTTCCTCCCAGAGCTCCTGGACAGTCTGAGGTGCAACCTGGCGACGTCGGATCGATCGAAACATAATGTCCCAGAGGTGTTCTATTGGATTTTTTGGTGGCCATTCAATGGTATCCATTCCTTCTTCCTCCAGGAGCATTGTCGTGCACCAGGAGGAACCCAGGCCAGGACCCACTGCACCAGCATAAGGTCTGACAATGGGTCCAAGGATTTCATCCCGATACCTAATGGCAGTCAGGGTGCCATTGTTTAGCCTGTAGAGGTCTGTGCATCCCTCTATGGATATGCCTCACCTGACCATCACTGAACCATCACTGAACCAGTCATGCTGAACAATGTTACAGGCAGCATAACGTTCTCCATGGCTTCTCCTTTCACGTCTGTCACATGTGCTCAGGATGAACCTGCTCTGCTCTGTGAAAAGCACAGGGCCACAGTGGCAGACCTGCCAATTCTGGTGTTCAATGGCAAATGCCAATTGAGCTCCACGGTGCCGGGCAGTGAGCACAGGGCCCACTAGAGGACGTTGGGCCCTCAGGTCACCCTCATGAAGTCTGTTTCTGATTGTTTGGTCAGAAACAGTCACACCAGTGGCTTGCTGGAGGTCATTTTGTAGGGGTCTGACAGTGCTCCTCCTGTTCCTCCTTGCACGAAGGAGCAGATACCGTTTCTGCTGATGGGTTAAAGACCTTCTACGGCCCTGTCCAGCTCTCCTAGAGTAACTCAAGTCTCCTGGAATGTCCTCCATGCTCTTGAGACTGTGCTGGGAGACACAGCAAACCTTCTGGCAATGGCACGTACTGCAAAACCAGATCACAAATGCAAAACTAGTGAAAAACTGTCAGAAAAGGTGATTAAGAAAAAAATGTCAGTGGCCTCCACCTGTAAAACCATTCCTGTTTTGGGGGTTGTCTCATTGTTGCCCATCTAGTGCACCTGTTAATTTCATTAACACCAAAGCAGCTGAAACTGATTAACAACCCCCTCTGCTATACTGACCAGATCAATACCCCTGGAGTTTAACTGACTTGATGCTATTCTCTGATTATAAAGTGTTCCTTTAATTTTGAGCAGTGTACAAACACTTATAATAGGCTTACCATAGTGAATCAGGGTAAGACAAAAACACGTTTTGGAAAAAGGATTGATGATGCATTGACTATATTTTGTAAGTTTGAACTAGTTAGTCTACCTTTACTATCCAGTATTAAAATATTTTCTAAAAATGTTAATTCCTAAATGAAATGGATAATCTCTATTATTTCTATTTCAAATTAATAATGTTCTTTTAAATTTCTATTCCACAAAAAAATATTAAGCAGCACAACTGTTTTCAACATTAATAATTATATGATTTTTCATTAAATTAATGATTTCAGAAGGATCATGTGACACTGAAGACTGGAGTAATGATGCTGAAAATTCAGCTTTGATCACAGGAATAAATTACATTTAAAAAATATATTTAAATAGAAAACTGTCATTTTAAATTGTAATAATATTTCACAATATTACTGCTTTTTCTGCGTTTTTAGATTGGAATACCTTTACCTGTGTGCTAGGATCAAGATAATCCTGTTGTGTTTTGTTTTTTGAAACAGGTCTATCCCAGTTACTAAAACATTTTGAAGAACTCACTGAGGCTTTGAACCAGATCAAAACCACGGTTGATTTTTGTAATCTAATCCGATTTCAGAATCCTTTTTTTCTTCTTTTGAACGACCCATTTGATCTGAAAATCTGATCGTATTATTTTTGAACAACAGGTCTAAATAAAAATGTGATGTGGTTTCAGACCTTTGGCCCTAATGTAAGGCCGGTTTCACACTACACGTGTTGGCAGAGCATATTATGATAATATTATTACTACGCTGAATTAAAGCCACAGTGCATAGTTCTTGATCAAATTGACCCGATTAACTTGAAAAATAAAACATTTCACCATGAAATCATGCAGTGAAGTGTACCGTGTGTATCACAATCACCACATGACATCCAGCGCTGTGAAAAAAATTTAATAAAATACACGAAAACACAACACTGCCAGAAGTTTTTGCCCCAACTTCAAAGGCCCGTTTAAATGATTAAAACTAAGGTATATCTTAACTTTAAGGTTACTTTTATCATGTAAACTATCTATATACAGCATGTTATATGCATGTGTGTTTGGGACAGAGGGGAGCACGGTCGCATTTGCAGCAGATATCTGCTGCCCATCATAAATCAAACGAGACAGAGACAGGGGTCGGAGGAGAACACCGGAAAATGTGACAGAATGGACGATATTTATCTGTATTTGCACTACACAAGCCGTGGTTCAGCCGCAACAAACGCTGTCTGTGTGAAAGCACAATGGGCACGCGCTGCTCCTGCTCTCCATACACACCGCACTGCTTGTGTGTGCAGTGTGAAACCGCCCTAAGTATTGATAACTCTTAATGTCTAGGGGTTTGGACAGGACATGCAGAAATATTGTGCTTTTAAAAAACATAGTGCACTATAAAAGTAGCCTGCCACTCACCCACTGTTTGTTCTTTACTAACACTTTTTCAGGTCACCCGTAAAATGGGAAGAGGTGACTCTGCAATCCAAACCATGCCGAATCAGTCTCCATTACAGAGGTCGGGTTAAATTAGGCCAGATTTGGCAGGTTCTTCTATCCCTTATAACTTGAAACCAACTTGGCACCGCAGCGTTGTCAGCTAGGTCACAGAACGATCAAATTTGTCAGCAGTGTCACACCATGTTAGTGCTCTAGATTTCATGCACTTCATGACAAAGCGCATTACTTAACGTTGATTTTAGCTCAGTTATATAATCACACATTACCGTAATGTTCCTCCAGCAAAAGAGGTCCGAATACAGAGGTGCGACTCTTGAATGGCAGTGAGGCGACTTCCCTTTCCTGTGTACCACTAAATAATTCAGACATCTAGTCAGAGCAAGAGACCCGATTCAATAGTCCTGATTAAACTAAAAGCAGATCACTCCATAATATTAGTTAACTAGAACAACTTGTCTAGCTTTACACCTTGGGCCGAATGGTGGCACGTCAGTGGAGGCGCACACACCGCAATATCATGACCACATAGCGCCCTGTAGAGTCAATGAGTTCAATTCAGTGATAAAAGACAGTTTGCAGGCTATAACTTGGGTTAGGATGAGTTTATGTTACATCTGATGATTTACAGATGATGTAAGTTCAGGTCAACTGATCAGTGATTTCATGACAAGCATGTCCAGAAGCAGGAAAAAAAGAAAACATCGGTGCAAACCGACACCCCGACACCTTCAGTGGACACTCGCCTCATAAAATATTTACATTTAGTGACTGGCAAAACTGCTCACAGCTAGAATGGACGAAAACAAACAGTGTGCAAAGAGACAGAGATTTCAGAGCCAGGTTCATACTGAATATAACATTAGAAATTTGAACAAGTCCCTTTTGTGTATAACTTGAATGTTTATGCTACAAACATGGATGACACCTTAAAGGGGACCTATTATGCCCTTTTTTTACAAGATGTAATATAAGTCTCAGGTGCCCCAAGAATGTGTCTGTGAAGTTTCAGCTCAAAATACTCCATAGATCATTTATTATACAATGTTGTAAATGCCCATTTTTGAGTTGAAGCAAAAATATGCTGTTTTCGTGCATGTATCTTTAAATGCAAATAAGATGCTGCTCCCCATCCCCAGATGCTGGGGTGCATTTCCCATACAATGACATAACTTGCTGCTTAACTACCATAGTACAATGCATCATTGAAGAACTCAACTAGCTAGTCACGACTGTTTCCCGAAACCTAGAGCACATACGCACATGCACACCCTTCAAAAACTTGACAAACTAAAAGCAAATGACATTTGTATGTATTCAAAATAAAAGATAGACATTACACTGAATGTCAGCTTGCTTATTTTGCTCAAGATAATGATAAAAATGTAAGCAAAAATTGCTGTTTTCATGCATTTATCTTTAAATGCAAATGAGCTGCTTCTCTCTGACCCCCTAGCCAGAAGAGGCCGGAGCCTTTACAGCTCCTGCCTCCGATACTCTGACAAATACTACATGTGTTTGATTTTGGTCACACTCACGTGATATTGCAGTTCTTCTTCAACATGAAAGTTTATTTGCTATTTGCTATACATTTTAAAGCTATATCTGTCTAAACTTCTGATATATGATTTTCTGAGCGCACACATCCGAAGCACGCGTACAGAAAGCTGGCAGTCAGGCGGCACGTCTCCTGACTATAAAGTATACTTCGGCCGTGACCATCTGTGTGATGTAATTTTTGTCATCAGGAGGATCCGCGGACGTCGGCACGCAGCCCAGTTGTACAACAGGGCATGTGTGAGTGACTTGAGAACTTAAAAACAAAATCCACTAGATGTGAAATCCACTAAATGTGTCTTTCTGTACTCACAACCAAAGGAGTATAATTTGACAGAGCAGAACACGGAAAATTAAGTATACCCAGGTCTTTAAACTGCAGGTAAATGTGGCCCAAATTTGATTTTTTTGCCCACATGTGACCTGTTTTATTTTCATGCAGCATATATTCTCTGGCTCGTAAGGCATTTTACAACAGTTCCAATTTATAGATTATCATAACAGAATATGCTAATCAATGACTTGAAGACAGTTAACTCCACATCAGCTACATAAATTCATCAACTAACCATTCAGAAACATCCTGTTGCATTCTACATGTTGACACTTCTTCGTGACGTGAGTCTCTCCAACATTGTTTGACTCCGGTTTGAACATAAAAGGCTGAACAATTTCTGACATTTTCAGTGCTTGACTGCATAATCAGAGCTGCTAACACAAGCTCTTTAAGCTCCTCCCTCTTTTAGAAAGGGGGCCAGGAGCAGCAGCTCATTTGCATTTAAAGACACACACACACACACACACACACACACACAAACGGCCTGTTTTTGCTCAGTGACAATTTTAACATGCTATAAAAATTATCTGTGGGGTATTTTGAGCTAAAACTTAACATACACACTCATCAGAGACTTATTTTACATCTTGTAAAAAGGGGCGTAATAGGACCCCTTTAAATGCTCTGGCGAGGAGCTAAGCTAATAAGGAAGATTCCTTTGCCAGTTGTGGGCGGGGCCTGTTCCAATGTGATGTCACTTTGGAGCCCATTCCTGAACGGCTCATTTTGAGACACTAGGTGCATCCAAAATCGCGTACTGTCTGAGTAGGTACTACATTTGAATTTGAACATTCTATATAGTATGCAATCCGGATGTAGCTTACTACATCTGGCATATTGTCATGATCATGTGACCTACCACAGTCAGTTGTGTCGCTTCACCTCCATTCACAAATCCTCTCCCGTGGCCTCATGGGATAGTAAATTGTCCATCGAATGCGCAGAATCTCGACAAAAGTAGTAGTTTATCCGGTTTTCGCCTACTTTTTCGAATACTATGTATTTGGACATACTACTCTGTTGGCGTACTGTTTTTCACATTCTATATAGTAGGGAAGTATTCGATTTCGGTCACAATGACAGTTTAAGATTTATGGGGAAAATAACAAATGGAGTGGATGGATTTTTACCACAACTGAGTGGTTGTGAATGTGTACACACACTGCAGACACGTAATTATGTTAAAAAACAATATAAAAGTGAATTCTGCATAATAGGTCCCCTTTAAATCATGTCTTTTAATAATACTTAAATAAAGGATGAAGATGTTCATTTTCCAAGCCCTTTTTGGCCACGACTGTATAGGCTATATTATATGTAGGAATTTTTTTTTTAATGTATTTATAGTTTTATCAAAACAAACATGTTGTACTGTCATTCAGTGTTCTTTGTAAGCATGCTCTTATTTAATACAAGTCTCTCACTGGAACTCGAGTAACTTTGCTGTTTCTAAATCTGTGCTTGGATTTGAGGTGCATTACCATGAGATAGATCTACTGAGATAAAACTAACCGCTAAAACCCAGATCACAGAGAAAGATAAAACTCTAGCTTCCGCACAAGTCCCCTAAATCTTCCTTATATTACATGTGGCCCAAAAAATGAGATGGGAAAGGCCACATTTCAATTGCATTGACTCTATTGCACGTTTTTCAAATAAAATCCATGACCGCCAGATCGCATACGAGGCGGTTCTTGGCTACTGCAGCATTTAACTTTATTTGAGTTTTATCCGTGGGTTACGAAAACAAAGCCTCACAGAAAGCGAATGCTGCACACTCACTGCATGTTAAAATGCAGGAATGTGTGACTAGGACTGGATAAGGTTTACGGCACTATGACTTTTTATGATTGCATAATTCAAGAAAAAATAAACACATTGCAAGTCAACCTCATTTCCAGTGATGAATCCAGCAAAGGCTTTTAGGGGTGGGCGGGGGCAGGAAATGCAGATAAGATAGTGATGTTTGAGCAGATAAACCAAAACACACAAACCATTGGTCACTGGAAACACTTCAGTTCATCAATACTCCATAAATATCTGCTGGGTGGGATCAATGCGACCTGTGTAGAAGTCACACAACTTTTCCACTCAGCTGAGAGCAGGAATAGAGGTGTTTAGTTCTTGTTTTGAAGAGATTTTACAGAGCAACAACTATTTCTAAATAGAAAGGCAATAGAACAGTCTTATATTAAGCTATAATTCGCTGATAAACAAGGGTAGAAGAATAGTTCACCTGAAAACAACGGTCATTATTGACTTTTAATTATTTTTTGTCAAACTGTATGTTTAAAAAAGGACCAAGACACACTATTAAAGCAGCATAAAGGTTTTTCATATGACTTGCAGTGTGGAGGAAAGTTACTTTTAAAAGTGTGTTCCAATATTGCGTTACTCCCTTAAAAGTAACTCATTTACTTAGTTACTTTTTATGGAAAGTAATGTGTTGCGTTACTTTTGTGTAACTTATTCTCAACTGGGCTGGGCTTTCTTGTTTGTTTCTTAATAACAACTATTTGGGCAAATATAAAGGCCCTTTCACACCAAAAGGAAATGCAAATTTCACGCCTGAACAGTAGTGAAACTTTCAGCTGTGCTGCCATTCACGATTTCAGAAGAATTGGACGCAGAAAGTTCAACACACTGGCTGCATCCGAAATCGCATACTTTCCTACTATATAGTATGGCCTAAACGGGTCCAAATTTTATATCATAAAAGAGTAGGCAAAAAAAGTCCCCGGATGACCTACTACTTCCGGCGAGATTCTGAAGTGTGCATACGATGGACACTTTACTATCCCATGAGGCAACTTGAGGGGATGTGAAGCGACGCAACTGGCGTTGGTAGGTCACATGATAATGACATGGCGAATGTAGTATGTCCGGATTACATTCATACTACACTCATTCATAATGTATAGTACTTTTTTAGTGGCTGTGAAGTAATTACTACAACGTTTATCTAAAGTCATATTTGCTTATTTGTATGGTTGAAGTGGATCATCGAAGGTCAGCAGCAAAGACATCGGTTAATAAAGTGAGATTAAATACATAAAGTAAATTTGTATTATTTAACATTTAATTATTTTTGCTGCTTTGCGTAATATTCTGAGTTGGCATTTCACTGTTTTTATCCATTTTGAGGAATGCTGAATTTGTTTTTGTGCAAGTGAGATGAGTAAATGCATGCTGACATTTAGTCTTGAACTTCAATAACCATGTTCACACAGCACACACAACGCCTCTACACTGATTTCTCTCAACATGGGGACAGGAGAGCTGTCAGTCAATACATAGAAAAAAACTAAGGATTACGTAACTCAAGTTACTTGTAATGTGTAAACCCCAACACTGCTGAAAACGATTTCCATTGCTTACTTTTCTTTTGATATAGGCTATTTCAGGTTTCTGAATTCATATAATGTATTTTGTGTATGAAACAACGTTTACAGTAAATGTGTCTCTCTGCTGAAGCTCTGAAATCTCATTCTCTGCTCTTTATGTTTGAACTGGTGGCATGTTATGTTTGGTCGGCAACATGTATGAGAAACAATTGTTCATGTGTCAATGACGACAAACCTGTCGTGATACTTCAACTTGAATGAGATTTCAGATCTTCGATAGAAGCGAATAACTCTGTACCTCACACAAATCTATACTGTTTGGCTCCAGAGGAATATAGTGCCTAAGTCATATGCACTACTTTTATGATTCTTTCATGGTGGTTTTTGTAATTGTTGGTGCTTGACATCTCCAGTAACCATTTAGTTTACTTGAAAAGGGGAAGAAACTTCTTTTATGTGAGAGCATGCTTGTTTTATGTCTTTATTTTAAGCACACTCACTCACTATGAACTGTCACTGTATGGACAAGATTATTCTTGAACAATTATTCTTCAAAACATCTCGTTTTGCGTTCAACTGAAGACCAAAGTGGAACAACATTCCAATCAACCAATCAGATTTGAGGAACACATTTACAGTTTATGTCAAGTTTACACTGAAACATGTTTCAACAAGTTGGGTTGAAAATGGACAAACCTCAGCAATTGAGTTGTTTTAACCCAGCGAATGGGTTGTTTTAACCCAGCAGTTGGGATTAATGTTTGCTTAAAACAACCCAATTGCTGGGTTTGTCCATTTCCATTTTCAACCCAACTTAGGTTGTTTTTAACCCAGCATTTTTTGTGCAGTGTAGGCTTACAACCAGGGTTAGGTGCTTCTACATCAGCGTTATTAACCATCATTTCCCTCTGATTTCACGGATAACTTATGGTAGGGTTAGGTTTATGGGTAGATATGATTACATTTTCAGACAGAAATGTTTTTCCAGGATCGACAAAATATGTTGACAAAATCATGATGACCAAATGAATATATACTTCAATAGATGTGTTATTTAACCCTAAAACACAACACAATGCAATGTGTATGTAATTCAAAATACAGGTTCAACACCTGAAAAATGCCTTATTTTTACGGACTCTTCTTAGAGTGTAGAATCTTCTTTAAACCGCAAAAGAAGCTTTTAGAATCTTCCTGTCCTTTGAACTTCTTGTTCTGAAGACAATTTAGAACTTTCTAAAAGTTCTGTGACTGTTTGAACTACATCGCTTGCTTTTGATTCGTTTCTTCACTGGAATGTTAATTAAATGCCTGTGGCAAAAATTCATAAACCCGTTCCACAGAATAATAATGACATTTAATGTGTAACAGACAAAACCAATGTTGCTTTTTAGACCTCATATCATACGAGGTGAAAGGGACATGATCCACGGCGAAAAGAAAATAAACTTTATCCAACTAAAAGCTTCTTATCATCAGATGGGACCAATCAAGAGTGGCCTCTGGTTAGGTTTGTTCATCTTTTTCAAGCGTCTGTGCTTTTTTCCTAGTCGACTATCAAAGAGCTCCAGATAACAGCCATTCACAAAAGCCCTATCAGACAAACTCTGCACCTAGGGAATTCAGCAAGGAGGGGCAAACGCTGCCCCTCACGAGTGTGAGAATGGAGGCAGGGACGAAGAGTGACAGACAGGAGTAGGGAGGGGTGAGGAACCGAGAGAGAGACAGCTGCATTTCTATGACCATCCTGGAGGTAGGAGATCACATCAGGAGACAGGATGCCAGGAACAGGGTCGTTTTGACGTGCATTCCCTGGAAACGCAGGAGGAATAAGTGTTGCTGTGATAATGGTTCCCAAATGGGATTAATAAAGCGCTCTATCTCACCATCAGAAGCTTCACAGACTTGCTGCTCAGCCTAATTCCACAACTTCATGCTTTCTTCACTGGTCTTATGTGGAGTTCTCTGGAGCGAGAGGCATCCATGCACATTCACTGAGCAGCATGTTCCATGAGGAGTACCATGAGGAGATGGACAGTGAGTAACAGTGTGTCTGCATGCTGGTCGGTGTGTGTCGTGTATCTTCTCGCCGTCTCCGTCACCTGTGGCAGCGCATGTCCCGGGCAGAGGGCGCTCAGGGTCGACAACTCCTCATCCGCCTCCACCTCCGGCCGGCATGTGCGCAGCTACGTGCACCTCCAGGGAGACGTGCGCCAGCGGAAACTCTTCTCCTTCCAGAAGTTCTTCCTTAGGATCGGGAGAGACGGGAGAGTCAACGGCACCAAGAGAAAAGACGATCCCTACAGTGAGTTCCATACGTTCAGTTTAGTCAGAATCACGTCGGTAATGGCCAAACGTTGAACGTCCATGTGTACATAAACTAATCTGTTAAAATAATATAGCTATTAATAATCCAAAATTATTGTTTTATTATAGGCTACATTTAAAATGTTTGAATGTAGGTTACATTTACTAATCAGCTACAATAATCTTATGGAAATGTATCTTACTAAACTGTCTAAATCTTATGAACTGAATTGTTATTTAGAATTAAATTATGTCAAAAAAAAAAAAATTCTGTTGTGAATAATAATAATTATATTATTATTATTATTATTATTATTATTATTATTATTATTATTATTATATTAATTTAGTACAATTAGTTTTAAACTCTTTTAGAATAACTCAATTAATTGCCTAACATACATGTATAGCCTTCAATCATGTATTTAATGAATCATAAATATGAATATATATATGAAAATAAAGTTTAATGAAGTTTCTAATGGTTTGAAATTAGGCTACTTTAGTGCTCTTTTAATTGTTTAATTTAACTGTATATACTAGTTTAATTGTTATTGTGTGTGTGTGTGTGTGTGTGTGTGTATATATATATATACATGCAATCAAATCAATTAATCGCATGTAACAAAAGTATATATATAATGTGTGCTTGTGTGTGTGTGTATATATACATGTGTGTATACACGCACACACACACACACACACACATTTACAAACTTGTATGTTTGATATATATTATATGAAGTGGTTCTGTATTATGTCATCTTGAAAAATCTTGAATATTGTGAAATTAATTAATTTTAAAATCCAGATTGTTTTATAGGAACAAGAATATTATAACGTTATAAATACTTTTATCATTAAATTTGATCAATAAATCATTTCGGGTTACCTCATGTGCATTCACATATGAATCAAAAGTTTTTTTTTTAACATTTCTATTTGAATGTTGAATCATTATAGGCTGCAATATTTGTTCAAATTGAAATCGTTAGCAAATTGTGTCAGTAGACTTCAAATCATTTCCAAGCCAAACACGTAATGTGATTTCAAGGGGTGTTCTGTCTTAATGAACCACACAAGAATAATAATACTAATATATAAACCCCATAAATGAAATTAGCTGCTCTAATAAAACAAACCAAATTAATGGGCCGTTAAAGAATGGTGCTATTGGCTGTAATATCCTTTTAAATGCATAATTGTGTCCTGCTGACACCCAGAAATCTGAGAGCAATTAACCCACTTATTGCTGTAAATGTTTCCCCTGACACAGCAAAGGAAAAGCATCCTTTATTCTGTGATCAAGGGTTACGCTTGTGCTTTCAGTGCCTATATATCCCTAACAGAGTCAAGTGTCTGTTATTAAATAGTTTTTGGTTTGTTTTCGTGTGTTATGAGCCCATCAGTGAAATGCACAATGTGTTTTCGGTGTTTTACACAGAACAAGTTAATTAGCCATTGCTCATATGGAGCCCATGTGCAGATAAGGGTCTTCCTGTTTCCTCTGCGTGTGTGTTTGTCTGGTGTCTCACACTGACATCCCTTCCTTTTCAAGGCCGCAGGGCATCTCGATTCAGAAGCGTGTGGTTGTTTGTGTCTGGTGCTTTTATAATCAAACTTACTTTTTAATGTCTCAGTTGTTTCTCCTTTATAAAGCATTGAGATGATATTCTGCTTTTCAGATTGTTCTCCTGATAAAAGACCCCAGTAATCTCACACGTCTCTTCTTGAGTTTCAGAAGAGCAATGTCTCAAAGTGTACCAAAGACTGCCATCACAAGTCAGAGATCTTGAAGATTTTTTTATCAAATTCTTCCATTAGCTGCAAAAAAAAAAAAAAAAAAACTTAAAGAGTTCACCCAAAAATAGCCCAGCATTTTTTAGAGTGTACTCACCCTCATGTCGTTCTAAACCCGTAAGACTTTCGTTCATCTTCGGAACACAAATGAAGATCTTTTATCTTCATTTATATGATGAACAGATTGAATTTAGGCTTTTATTCACATATAAACATTGATCAGCTAACATAAACAGAAGTTCAACCGTGCTGCGTAACACGAGAATGAACCTCATTGGTTCTCGCTGAAGCTCAAACGTGCTGCGTAACACGAGAATGAGCCTCATTGGTTCTCGCTGAAGCTCAAACGTGCTGCGTAACACGAGAATGAACCTCATTGGTTCTCGCTGAAGCTCAGACGTGCTGCGTAACACATGAGAATGAACCTCATTGGTTCTTGCTGAAGCTCAGACGTGCTGCGTAACACGAGAATGAACCTCATTGGTTCTCGCTGAAGCTCAGACGTGCTGCGTAACACGAGAATGAACCTCATTGGTTCTCGCTGAAGCTCAGACGTGCCGCGTAACACGAGAATGAACCTCATTGGTTCTCGCTGAAGCTCAGACGTGCTGCGTAACACGAGAATGAACCTCATTGGTTCTCGCTGAAGCTCAGACGTGCTGCGTAACACGGGAATGAACCTCATTGGTTCTCGCTGAAGCTCAAACGTGCTGCGTAACACGAGAATGAGCCTCATTGGTTCTCGCTGAAGCTCAGACGTGCTGCGTAACACGAGAATGAACCTCATTGGTTCTCTCGCTGAAGCTCAGACGTGCTGCGTGAATGAACCTCATTGGTTCTCGCTGAAGCTCAGACGTGCTGCGTAACACGGAATGAACCTCATTGGTTCTCGCTGAAGCTCAAACGTGCTGCGTAACACGAGAATGAGCCTCATTGGTTCTCGCTGAAGCTCAGACGTGCTGCGTAACACGAGAATGAACCTCATTGGTTCTCGCTGAAGCTCAAACGTTCTCTTCCGTTTACCACAACTGATGTGTGAGTTGATGAATGTTTATATGTGAATAAAAGCCTAAATTCAGTCTGTTTATCATATAAAGCGATTGAGTCTCTTCAGAAAATTTTGACTAAATTGCTCAATTCATATGAATTCGTTTTACGATCATCACAAGATTTCATCACAAAGATCTTCCAAAGATGAACAAAAGTCATGAGGGTGAGTAATTAAGGACATAATTTTCATTTTTGGGTGAACTATTCCTTTAAATGAAACATAATGGAGAGTCTTTTATGAGCTATAAAGGAGCAACCTCTGAACAATAAAAGTTTGATCTGATCATATTTTGAAACTTTTAAGAAAGTGCACTCTTTAATTGTAATGTGTTTAGGTCATTTGATATCAGCATGGAAATGTACCTGGTGCTTGAGTTGTCCCTGTTAGGGGGCAATGTGTGTTTGTGTAGCATCAGACATCACTGTGACATCTGACTGTGTAAACATGTAATCAAGCCCTCAGAGGTGATCAGGCGTTGAGAGGAAATGTCTGTCAGATCTCTGTGTGTGTGTGTGTGTGTGCGTGTCAGTTTCCTTCTGATAGACTCATCTGTGATAAAACAACAGACACAAAACACCCTAGCAACCACTGAGAACATCCAGCAATCAGCAGTGCACTGTGAAGCACATGGAACACCTCAGCATTGTGGCAGCATGTTTTGCTTCAGTAAGCTCTAGTTTTATGTGTTTTTATATGCCTTAGAAACAGCATTTTAGTGTTAAACTAAAAGAATACATCTCTCAAAAGCTACACTCTAAAAAATGCTGTTGTTTTAACCCAGCGATTGGGTTGTTTTAAGCAAACATTTAACCCAACCGCTGGGTTAAAACAACCCATTTACTGGGTTAAAACAACCCAATCGCTGGGTTAGTCCATTTTCAACCCAACTTGGGTTGTTTTTAACCCAGCATTTTTTAGAGTGTATATATGCCATATATACATGTCTCAACTTTTAGCCATTTTAAATTTCACAAGCGAGTAGCTAATTTAAGTGTTGTACAGCACAGCTGCTGGTTCTTATGTCTATAGGGGTGAGCACATGTTACGTGTGTGTGTGTGTGTGTGTGTGTGTGTGTGTGTGTGTGTGTGTGTGTGTGTGTGTGTGTGTGTGTGTGTGTGTGTGTGTGTATGTTCAATTTTTTCCTGTCCCGGTGGGGACTTCAATCTGAATGCACACAGACTCATGGGGACTCGTGTCACGTGGGGACGTAAATTGAGGTCCCCATGAGGAAACAAGCTTATAAATCATACAGAAGGACTTTTTTTGAAAATGTAAAAATGCTGAAGGTTTTGTGTGATGTTTAGAGGGAGGGTTAGTGTAAGGGGAGATAATGTATAGTTTGTACAGTATAAAAACCATTACGTCTATAGAGAGTCCCCACAAAGACAATGAACCAGACGTGTGTGTGTGTGTGTGTGTGTGTGTGTGTGTGTGTGTGTGTGTGTGTGTGTGTGTATCGGGAACAGCAGCAGCAATACACATGTTCTCACTTAACTGCTCTCAACTTTAACTAGCCCTAAAGAGCCTCATGAGAGACTGAAACATCACATTCGGTTAAAGTTTCTTGATGGTGAGAACGAGCAAAACAAATGTGACAGTGATCAACATATAATCCCAGAGGAAAATGTTACTGCTCGAATATATCGACTTCATCTCAGATGTTTATCCTGGAAGTAAAAATAGACACAAATGAAACATTTGCTGACACACAGTAAGAGTACAGAGTTGTACGGTGAATGTGGAGCAGCTCAGATCATTCGCTCTCAGCTGAATTTGATGAGAAGTGTTTCATTCATATTGAGATCTCTGACTGGTTCGGTATCAGACCCCAAACTCAATTCTATATGAAAAACAATTGAGATAAAGAGATTTCATTGGTGATTTTTCTCGTCTATGGAATATCTCTATACAGTCCAACACTTTTGACCAAAGCATTTTCAAGCAATATACATTTTGGATTTTTTAATGGTTGATAAACATTTGGACTTTTCTTGCACTGCTGTAAGATTTTACATTGTGACATATTTTGAACATATTTGCACATCCTGAACATTACGGACATGTCCGAGTGAGAAACAGAGCGGCTACTGTTAGTCTGCAGGCAGAGTTTCATGAATGGCGTGATGTGAATATCACCAGCGACACATCAAAGGTGAGCGTCTTTCACATTCAGCAATGGGCTCTGACAAAAGAATAATCCTCAACGGGTGAAATTACACTAGTCTTTATAGCACAGATCCAGTGTTGGTGGAAATGGATACTGCAGTAGTGATGCTGTCCTTTAGGCAAGACGTGATTTGGGAAACACTGGCCTTTGAGGTGCTTCTGAATGATGTCACGCGTTTGAAAAGACACCGCTGGCTGGGAAAAACAGAAACAAAGGGTCTGTGAGGGCTGTGCCATCATTCTGATGACCATGATGCAGAGCTGCAACAGCTCATGCCAAAAACGTACAAAATGTTTCGGATCATGTTAGATGCAGGTCATTAGATTAATGTTAAGCTTAAAGAACTATCATTACAAAAGTCTAATTTTTAAAAAATAAATTAATGCTTTTATTCAGAAAGGACACATTCAATTGATCATAAGTGACAGTAAAGACATTTATAATGTTTCAAAAGATTTCTATTTCAAATAAATGCTGTTCTATTAGCTTTCTATTCATCAAAGGATCCAGAATAAAAATATTAACCAGTTTTCAACATTGATAACAGCAAATCCTCATATTAGATGATTTCTGAAGGATCATGTGACACTGAAGACTGGAGTAATGATGCTGAAAATTCAGCTTTGATCACAGGAATAAATGATATTTTAAAGTATATTACAATCTGAATACATTAGGTTATCAAAAGGTCATTTTAAGAGTCACATCAGGTAAACAAAATAAAGCAGCATGGAATAAGAAAATATTTTCTCTATGGTCCTTATTGTGCATGATTTATCAGTGCATAATATTCCAATGAAATTTTTGATTCAGTCAGTTTTATTTTCTTTTATTGTCATTTATTTACATATTTTGGCCCTGTTTCATAGCCACATTCGGAAATACGTCACATTATGTAAGTAAAATAACAATAAAAAGTGTCTTTTTTCTTGAAATGAATTTGTAGAAAAAAGCACGTACGGCCACAGCACCAGTTGTATTTTTATTGGATTAAAACTGGTTAGATATGAATGTCTCACAAAAGACTTTAGCATTATTTGTTCTACACGGCGTTGAAAATGACAACTTTGCTGGTGTCCGCATTGGCAGAACCTGATTTCACCAAGTGCGACGTGATCTTTGTTGATCCCGGAACAACATTCCAATCCACCAATCAGATCTGAGGAACAAGTTTACAGTTAATGCCAAGTTTAGGTTTACAACCGGGGTTAGGTGCTTCTACATCAGTGTTATTCACCATCATTTCCCTCAGATTTTAGGGATAACTTATGGTAGGGTTAGGTTTAGGGGTATAGGGATAGGATTAGGACTACATTTTCAGACAGGATTGTTGTTCCAGGATCAACAAAATGTGTTGACATAGAAACGCATCTAACTCAAAATCAGGACGTGCCCTACATTGAGCATGGTGAATTATATTGTATGTAAAAGTCTTGGGGAATTGAATCAGACTAATGATTATAGCACAGTGGGGGTGTTTAACTCAGCGTCTGGTCTGTCCTTGTGAGCGACTCCAACAGATTTATGAGCTTTTATGGGGATTCCAGTGTAAAGCTGTCCCACGTGTATCCTGATCCTGTTTGATAAAGTCTGCTGTCTGTCTGACTGGAACAGTGTTTGATGCTAATAAGGGCTCATGCTAACTAACCCACATGCTAAAAAGTCCAATTAACAAAACAAACAGACAGTGATAATTCCTGAATATTTGTGCATTAGTTTATGTCACTTGGGTAAAAAAAAAAAAAAAAATAGACAGACTTGAACCCAGCTAACAAAAATTTCTTCAAAGACATTTTGATACCATCCCCATTACGAAATTCTCATTATGGAAACGCCAAAAGTCCAGTTTTTCAAATGCTTTAAATCCATTTTTTATTGGTTATGTGAAATATTAAAGGAATTTTTCTCTATTTTATCAAGTGTTTTGTTAGGGTTACACTTTAATTTGATGGTTTCCTTTAGACATTCTGTTGACTATAAGTAACGTTGCAACTCTCATTAGAGTACTAGTTAAGTATTATACTTTTATAGACTATAAGGAAAAGATTAGGTTTATTAGAATATGGGGTTCAGGTTAGTAGATCAAGTTGACGTACTTGCAAAGTTACTTATAGTCATTAGAATGTCTGTTTGGGGACCATCACAATAAAGTGTTAGCAGATATTAAGACAGTCTACTAATGAGAGTTAGTTGATATGCATTGGTGCAACATTACTTATAGCCAACAGAATGTCAAAATAAAGTGTGACCAATTTGACTTTTGAATGTTCTCTAAACTATCTAAAAAGTGGTAAGTGCAGTAGTAACGTTATCAAAACATTAGACTAATGTCCAACTAAGGCCCTGTTTACACCTGGTATTAAGATGCATTTTGGTAGATTGGATCACAAGTGGATGGACACTAAATACAGGTGTAAACGGGGTCTAAAACTTTTTGAGCTTGTCCACTTTTGACCACTTCCAGAGGTAATTGAAAATACATTCAGCCGGATTGCTTTCATTGTGAAAACGCTCATGTGGTCGTGTGTTCAAACAGCCACAAAACACCGTCTACTCTCCTCCTACTGACCTAATGCGTAAGCATTATGGGAAGCACAATAGCCAGACGGGATATAAACTGTCGGCTAAAGACCCAAGTTTGGTTTGAAGACGAAAAACATACCAAGCACAATGTTCTCTCGCCATTCCTGATTTCTAACACACACTCACAGCGTTCGGCTGGTCTTGCAGCAGAAACGAAAGCTGCTGCTCTCCGTGTGTTTTTCCGTCATCTCCGGTCGCGTTCATATGTAAATTGCGTGAGCTTATTTCGGCCATGAGATTGAAAGATCTGAAAAAAGCTCATACATTTACCCGCCCATAGACCCTCCCCTTGAAGAAATCAGGACAGAAGTGTTTGAAAGTGGACAAAAGAGACAGATTAAAACACCAGGTGTTAACGGGAATGTGTCTCCCTCGTCTACTTGTGATCCGATCGACCAAATCTTAACAACAGGTGTAAATAGGGCCTAAAATGTTTCAGATGTTTAAATAACATTTTTGTGCTAACGTTTTGATAACGATATTATTGACCAGATAACTTTGAACAAACGTTCTGTCAACACTGTGAACACGGAATAAAAATTTGATGTACCAACAACTTTCACTAGAAATTGCTGGTAATTTTTATAATCAATAGAGCGGTGCAGGAATGACATTAGAACCCAGAAGACTAATTCGCTGTTGGTTTTGCTGATTTTCAATTTATGAGTAAAATAAAGCCTGAACATAACTTGACAGTACTTTGATGTTTTGTTCTACAGTGTAATCTGCAGTTGACTATAGACCTGATATCAACCGGCTATGAGTAACCCACTTAATAACCTTGAATTTTGTTAGATGTCATGTTTGGTTTAATTTCTTTGACATGTTCATGTTCTAGATGACTAGTCTATTCTTGGGCTTTGGTTTGATGTCTATTCAATTTTCACTGATCGCCCAAATTTTGCTTGTTTTATCCTAGACATCCAGGCTGTGTTTGGATGGCTATTAGACATCTTTTAAACGTAACATTGCTTGCTGGGTGGGCTTTCAAAAATGAACGTAACTGCTTCAAAATTTGCGGTTTCGCTATGGGTGTGTGTAATTTACTTTACAGAACAAAACGTCAAAGTATTGTCAAGTTATGTTTACCACAGGCTTTATTTTACACATAAATGGAAAACCCCCATTATAACCCCTTAGGAAAATCTCAAAGGAACCAGTGGGGAATTAGTCTTCCGGGTGCTGATATCTTACCTAAACCACTCTATTAAAGGTGCACTGTGTACATTTTTTGCGACATCTAGTGGTGAGGTTGTGAATTGCAACTGCCCACTGCTCACCCCTCCCTTTCGAAGCACATAGAGAGGCTACGGGGGCCTAGCCTAGGAAAACCCAGACAACTTCCGGCAAATTTAGATTTGCTCTGCAAGTTAGTCTGGCAAAGAGCCCATTCAAGCCCATTTCTAATCCCTCGAAATCGCGGCACCAATCAGAAACATTGGGGCGGGCTTTACACGATGACGACAGCGCAGCGACGGAAAAGCAGATTTTGTACATTGCAAAAATGGATGCTGCCGTGGAACATCACTCGTTCGAATCAGCTATCGCGTCTGTTTTAAGCGATTTAACCTTTTCCTTTTCATTAAAAACAGAGAATTGCTGTCAGAGTCTCAGATGTTTCTCCGTCGCTCTGCATACTTCATCTCCTTCATCGCTCTGATTGGTTTTAGGTCTATCCAATTGCACCCAGAGGCATTTGAGCGACGTCCGTTGGTGACGCCCCTTTGGAAATGATTTGTCTATGAAGCTTTGCCAGACCATAACTCAGTTACTACTGAGAATGGGCTGGTTTTAACCAGGCTAACGGGGGCCGACACAGGACAAAAATGTTGTCTGAGACAGTAGAGAGTATAGCTAGCACTCTCTAGAGCGGTTTGTCCATTTAGGGCTACTGTAGAAACATGGCGGCGCAAAATGGCGACTTCACTGTAAGGAGACCCGCCGTATATGGAGATAGAAATGGCTCAAAAGGTAATAAAAACATAACATAATTCATTATGTAATGTCTTTATACACCACTGAAAACATAGTTATGGATATTATATTGCATTTCTCTCAATAGATCCTCATAAATATTACACACTGCACCTTTAAGTAACACATTGAATTAAATATGACTGAAATAATTTTGTCTGGTAAAACATACTCCAATAATCTTATATACAACTTTTTACAGTGTACTAGCATGGCATTTTTTGAAATGCATTTGAAATTCAGTAGCATGTTTTTTTCAACATATACTATGGTAAATCAAATTTTTTTTAACATGTGCATGTTTTTTGAATTCTGGCTTTCTTTTTAGTACTTATTTGTGTATTCCTTTATATGAAAGTAAAGACTAAATATCAGCGATGATAGAAGGGTTTATTTGTTGCATCTAAACCATAGTCTAGGCTACTATCATGTCTTCAAACATCCTCTTTGTAGTTGTCGCAGGAAGCAGTCAGGACGCTTCAGGCATAAGCCGGACGTACGGGAGACCACCAGTACGGTGTGAGATCGCTGCCATGTGTGCCACAGATGGCTTCACAACTCCACCAACACAATAAAATCAACGCAGGCACCTCGATATCACTGACAAATAGGCATGATGCAATGACTGGTGCAATGCTGTTTTGTAGTCTCAGAAAATACAACTGTTTATTTAGCTTTTTTTAGGCACCAGACATCATCATGCCAGCACATAAAGCACAGCCAGTTTTGGCAGAGCGCTGTGGAAAATGCACGTCTGCGCAAACAAATGCAAGCCAAAGACGCAGCATTTAGTAACGTGCAGCAGAGCACAACGCGCTAGGGAAAACAACAGCGCGCAGAGAAAAACCGGGCAAACAGGCCCAGTTTAAACTTGACCTCCTGGTGCGCTGCTCCACATCTGCTGAGGGTTTTCTCGCTTTTGGTCGCTCTCGCAGGTGTTTGGCTTGTATGCGTTAAATGGAGATGGGATTACAAACACATCTACTGTAATGGCTTGGCTTGTTCTCCCAGTTCTCTTTTGTGGTTAGTTAAGTGTGGCCTCACTGAAATGATGGAACTTCAAAGCCAGGCTCGGTGTTGAAATTAGTGTTTCATTTTAGTATCATAGTAAAGTCATCAAAACTGTGAAATAACACAAACGGAGGTATGGGAAATATATAGTGCACTGCACCCTAACGCTCAAAATAATAAATTGAGTAGAGCCAACTCAAATTAAACAAATTAGTTCAAACAAATTAACTTTTATGAGTATTTAGAACTTTTTTTTTCTCTTGAGTTCTCAAAACTGACACATTTTAAGTAATCTGAATTGTTTCTTTGTCCTGAGTTTTATGAACTTGTTTCTTTTAATTTAGACTAACTTAAATTTAACTGAAACTGGGCTGGGATTTCTATTTCCCAGCATGCTTTGCCATGACACTCAAAAGGGACAGTAAATGCCAAAATTAAGTGTGTTATGTTAGGTTTTTTTGTGTGCAAGATTAACAAACGTGGGAGATTTAGTAGTGTCTAATGTTTTGTTATGCTAGTTTAGAAGAGTTTCTGTTATGTATTTTTGCACCATCATGGTGACAAGTGGAGCATGAGCTTAGTTTGGGAACAGATATATGTTAAATGTATTGAATTGCTGTCCTCATTCACATATGTCAGTGCTACCAAAGCATTGTGTAACCAATTAGCAATGTGGCATTTATTTAATTAGCTAGTTAAAGCTAGTCAACTACTGAAAATTTGAGATGACATTATATTTTTAAGTTAAATGTATGAATTGGCTTACTCAAATATTTCAAGTTCAGAGCAATTAAAATTATGATTACATGATTACAAAATAGAAATCTGCAAATTCTGCTTGCTTAAACATTTCATTTCTTATCGTAAAACATTTGAGGCAACTGCTTGCCTCAGGTTTTTTAGTTTTGCTAACTTATTCAGGTTCACAGTGTGACCAAAACATGCAAAAACTGTTATATTTGAGCTTCTTCTTTGTCTAGATTCCAGCTCTGACGTTCATCAGCCAACTTTATGAGCTTTTTTGTTGCTGTTGTCATTTTAGTATTATTGACATACTATTATAGTTTTTATTGATTGCTAGAATTCTTTTTTATTTTCATGTTTCCCGTTTTCACTTTAGCACTGGTTAAAGTTTTAGTAATTTTTTTTTTTTTTTTTTTTTTTTCATTTTTATTTATTTTTTATTTGTTTGTAATTTCTTATTCCAGTTTTAGTGAAGTACATCAATTTAAACTAAATTTAAACCAAGCCGATATATAATGTTATTTCAGTTAGCCAACGTATAGTTTTAGTTAATTATAATAACCCTGGTGTGATGGACAATTATTGACTGCTTTTCTTTTGCTATCCACTCAAAATCATCCAAAAAGTAGTTTTGTAAAAAACTTAATATGTGACCACAATTTATAGCATTCTTTTAAGCATAAGCCTTTAGATAAAAAGTCTTCAGTCTACTTTTGACTAGTAGGGTATCTTTACCTAGGATTACTTTATTCTGGTTTGTGTGTGTGTGTGTGTGTGTGTGTGTGTGTGTGTGTGTGTGTGTGTGTGTTCAGGTAACCAAAATGTTCACACAAAGATGGCAATATCTGAAATCATTGTCCATGGGGACATTTGGGTAGGTTTGTGTTGGGTAGGTTTAGTTGTAGGGTCAGTGTATTGTGTGTGTGTGTGTGTGTGTGTGGTACAAACATATGGCAGGCTGACATGCTTGCTTAATTTCACATGAACTTGTTGGTGGTTTGTGTGTGTGTGTGTGTGTGTGTGTGTGTGTGTGTGTGTGTGTGTGTGTGTGTGTGTGTGTGTGTGTGTGTGTGTGAGGTTCATTCAGCTTTTTGCAGCAGGCTTCAGCCTGGTGTCGCTCTCATCTTTGATCACTGATCATTGAAGCTTCTCTAATCCGTCTCACTGTCATCCTGTCTGTGTCGTTCCTTCCTTTCATGCTTTTATCCCAGCGCTGAGAGGACACAGAGCACTCAGATAGTTTTACCGTCTCACTTGATACCTGCAACCCGAGACCCCAATGGAGCCACTTCACACGCGCGCACACACACACACACACACACACATACACACACACACACACACCCGCACGTACAAGGATAGATGAGTGCACACACTCTGACGCTATACCTACGGACATTCTCTCGCTCGCATTCATGCAAAATGTTATCTGATGTTGTTTGAAGTTTTTTTTTTTATGTTATGTCCGAAAAACGAATTAAATGTCATTAAAAAAAACCACTAAACACTAGAACACTAAAGTTCTAGTTAAAGTTCTGATATTAGACAATGAACAGCTGAAAACGGATAACGGCTTAAAACTTTTGAAATTTAAAACTAAAAAATTAGTAAAAATTCAAATTCTTTAATATCTCAGTTGTTTCTCATAATCATCAAGGGGATTAAAGGGAGAACAGATGGAGAAATTCAGATATAATTAGAGAAAATTTACCAACCAATTATCATTAGGTTATGACATATATATATATATATGACATATATATATATATATGACATATATATATAATTTCATATAATATAAAGAAAATTTAATTATTATTAATAAAAAAAAAAAAAAAAAAATATATATATATATATATATATATATATATATATATATATATATATATATATATATATATATATATATATATATATACTATTGCTATTATAGTTTGTATTCGTTATTTGTATTCATTTTTAGTTACCGTCTTGATTTATTTTAGTCTAGTTTTAGGAATTTAGTTCTGTGTTTCTGCTGTTTTTTTAAAGTCTATAGCGATTTTATTTAGTTTCGTTTATTTTAGTAGCCTACATCAAGTTAAATAAATAAGTTAATTAATTAATAGTTCCCAAAATAAAAACATTATTTTATCCTTTAAATAGCCTATATATATGATAGATAAAATGAATATTAAATATCATAAATTACAATTATATATATATATATATATATATATATATATATAAATAATATTCAGTTTATCATGTCATATTTAAAAGGTAAAAATATATATTCAGTATTTATTTTATCTTCATAATTATTAATCATTAATTCAACATTATTTAATAATAGTTATTATTATTCATTAATTCATTAAATAATATAATTTCATTATTTTTTCATATAATATGTGTATATAAACAAAAGAAAACAATTCTCATAAAATGTCTTTCTCATTTAAAAATGCAGGAAAATAATTACAGACAACATTAATTTTCCGCTGGGCTGATGATCTGCATCCATAATCAGCTTAATCAAACTGACACCGATAATTAAGAAAAACACAAATATCGAGTGATAGTGATGTGCTCACTGATATACAATATCACATATAAAATAACATGCACACGCACATTTAACATAACCCAATGCCACACAGACTCTCTCAGTTGATAAAGCAGCCACAGTGAACAGGAGTGTTTTAGTATAATCACAGAACTGAGGAAGCATTTATCCTGTGCACATCCAGTCTTCCTCTTCTAGGGGGGCAGCAGAACTGTTTTGAGGGGCAACTTTAGCTGTCATGATAGAAGCATCTTTCGACACTTTTACGCTGATCAAAGGGCATCCGCGGCAAACCCCCCGCAACTCCAGCCCCAGGGTTCACACCCGCAGCCACTGGGGTTATCAGAGTCTGATTACCAGGAGTCACATGCTCCCGTGTGTGTGTGTGTGTGTGTGTGTGTGTGTGTGTGTGTGTGAGCAAAGGTCAAACAAAACTGTAATTTCACCTCTGACCTCTCCACAGAAACACGCACATGCATACATTATTTGATTTGTTCCCCAAAAATGTTATTCTTTATTGAAGTTTTAAAGCACAACCGGAAACATGTAAATGTTTTTACAATTGCTGAAGAAAATGTGAGGAGTGTTTGCTCATGCAAGAGTCATCGTCCTCAGTTAAGGTTTTCTAGGTGTTAAAACGAACTAAAAGTAAATTCTTCCATATTATTCTTCCATTGACTGTTAATGTGTTGTGTATTTCAGGTATTTTGGAGATCACGTCAGTGGATGTTGGGATCGTTGCCATCAGAGGTCTCGGCAGTAACCTTTACCTGGCTCTCAATAAGAGGGGAGAACTGTATGGAGCGGTGAGTGTTCATGATACACATGTATTTTAGTCCAGGGTTTCTTTTTAAACTGGGGTTATGGGGATCTTTAGGGAGTCACAAGGGGGTGCTGTTATAAAAAAATAAAATAAAACTTTTTTTTTTTTCTCAGAATTATGAGATATAAGCTTGCCATTGCGAGTTATAAAATCACACATTTTCTCAGAGTTTAGCAGAACAAACGACTTTATATCACACAATTCTAAGAGAAAAAGTTGAATTGCGAGATGTAAATGCAATTGCAAGGAAAAAAAACATTTAATTGTGAGATAAATGCTCTCAATTACCTTTTTTATTTTTATTCTGTGGTGGAAACAAGCTTCCATAAACAAAAATAAAATAAAAAAATAATAAAATAAAATCTATATTAGACTATATTTTATTTAATTATTTTAATAATTACATTATTTAATTATTATTAAATTATTGTATTATATTACTGTCAGACATATAAATATAAAAAAATATAATATTTTACACATATTTATATTATTGTCATTTTTCACAATATAATTAGGGCTTTATACATGAAAATATGTAGCTTATATTTTAAGAGTTCTACAAAGGAATCTTCATATCTGAGGGTTCAAGTTTGAAAACCTTATGCTGTCTGAAAAAAAGGTGATGTGTGATGCACTGCCTGTCATTGGTCCAACAAACACGTAGCCCCGCCCCAAACTCACTGTTTTTGCTGTGTCAGACTGGTTGCGATTCTTAGTGCACAGTCAATGTTTCTACACTTTTTGAGAAAAAATGTACAAATAGCTCACTTATTTTAGTGTTCAATACAATACACAAGGTACAGTGTGTAGATTTTAGCGGCATCTAGTGGTGAGGTTGTGAATTGCAGTCACCCACCGCACACCCCTCCCTTTCAAAGCACACAGAGAAGCTACGGTGGCCGACACAGGACAAAGATGTCGTCGGAGATAGCAGAGCGTGACTAGCGCTCTCTAGAGCAGATTGTCTGTTACTGTAGAAACATGACGGCGCAAAATGGCGACTTCACTGTAAGGAGACCCGCCGTGTATGGAGATACACTCTAAAAGATGCTGGGTTAAAAACAACCCAAGTTGGGTTGAAAGTGGACTAACCCAGCGATTGAGTTGTTTTAAGCAAACATTTAACCCAACCGCTGGGTTAAAACAACCCAATCGCTGGGTTAGTCCATTTTCAACCCAACTTGGGTTGTTTTTCAACCAAGCATTTTTTAGAGTGTACATCACTCTAAGGTAATAAAAACATAACAGTTCATTATGTAAGGTCTTTATACACCACTGAAAACATAGTTATGGATATTACAATGCATTTCTGTCAATAGATCCTCATAAATACTACACACTGCACTTTTAACATAGGCTATGTGATAACCCTAACCAGATGTGATAAAGCGATGCATGTTTTTATGTATCCTTCTCACTTTTGTAAAACGTTGGTCAGTTGATAAGAATAATTGATGTAGTTTTATATTATGTATTTGAATGAATTAAAAGAGCTATTTCATGTCTGTCCTTGAATCGCTTAACTCGAGGTTGATATAGGATTTAGAAAGTAATAAGTAAATAAATACTTTTTGGAGAGAGTAATTTGTACAGTAATATAAATTACACTATTGAAGATGTAATTAGTAACTAGTAATTAATTACTTTTTTTAGAGTAACGTACCCAGCACTGCTAGGTATGACCTGGTTTTCCTGGCAGGATATGTCATAAACTCTTTGTTTCGTGTATTTCAGAGAAACTATGGCATAAACTGCCGTCTGAAGGAGCGCATCGAGGAGAACGGGTATAACACGTATGCATCCGCCGAGTGGAGGAACAAGAAACGACAGATGTTTGTAGGTCTAAACGCTCATGGAAGGCCTCTGCGCGGGAGAAAAACCCGCAGGAAGAACACAGCTACACACTTCTTACCCATAATGCTGTGACTTTTGTTCTGTAATGCTGACGGGATGGAGAGAGAGACTTTGTACACATGCGGCGGTGCTCCTCTGAGATGGGTTCAGTGTTTGCTTGCTCCTTCATTGCTCTTTGGTTCCAGGCACTCTTTATAAGGTTATGCTCATGCCAGCTGAGCTTTCATTTCCATTGTGCGTTATTCCAGTGTTCTATAATTGTGGATTATGTGTGCAAGAGTTTCCTTCAAGCTCTCTTCAATAGGATCATATTTCTAAGACCGTTTATTTCTAATGGACACGAACATCTTATAGGAAGCGGCTCTAAGGCTGCAGGCGTCGCACAGAGAAAGATAGTGGGGATGTACATGGGAAATTTGTATCTTCAGTTTTGGACTGCTTTGAAA
Organism: Paracanthobrama guichenoti; assembly: GCA_018749465.1. Taxonomy (NCBI): domain Eukaryota; kingdom Metazoa; phylum Chordata; class Actinopteri; order Cypriniformes; family Gobionidae; genus Paracanthobrama; species Paracanthobrama guichenoti. The sequence continues at coordinate 776,481 of JAGHMJ010003241.1, forward strand.
TAAATAAATTATTTATTTGTATTGTATTTAAATAAAATACTCTAAAAACATATTAAAATCATTTAAAATGGATAACCTCTAATTCCTGTGAAATAAAATCTATTGTGTTATCCTCCTGCAGAGCAGCTTGTGCCGTGTTTCATGTTCACGTTCCAGACTGGAGGAATAAGAACACTCCAAAAAATGCTGGGTTAAAAACAACCCAAGTTGGGTTGAAAGTGGACTAACCCAGCGATTGGGTTGTTTTAAGCAAACATTTAACCCAACTGCTGGGTTAAAACAACCCAATCGCTGGGTTAGTCCACTTTCAACCCAACTTGGGTTGTTTTTAACCCAGCATTTTTTAGAGTGAAGCAGAAATGTGCTGAATGTTCAAAATCTAAAGAAAAAATAAGAACATTTTGTAAAGTAAATAAAGGTCCAGTCATTTTTCATATTTTCATGATTAAGCACAAGTGTCATTACCATTTTTGCATTTTTTTATTCCATTATTCATACTAACAATTCTCTTTAGACTCTTATTAATGCAGTCATTTATTACAAAATTACTGTATATAAGATTTAATAAGATTTTAAGAAATCATTCAGGGTTATTACTGTCAGCTAAAACTATTAAAAACATTCACTGAAATAAAGCTGATATATAAATATAAGATGTCATAAATATAAATATTAACATTAAACTAAATGAAAATGAGAAATGTTGCCTTGGCAAATAAGTTAAAATTTATAAATAAATAAACTAAAATTAAAAGTATTAAAAATTATTTCAATTAAACCCAAAAATCACATGAATTAATAAATGACATAAATGAATAAATGGCATAAATTAACAAAAATGACAAAAACACATACAAGAAAATTACAAAACATTAAAATTGTATTAAAATAAACAACGGAAAATATGAAAATAAATGGATAATAAATAAATAATAAATCAAGTGGAAATAAATAAAAACTAAAATAAAATGTATCAAAAAATTTAAAAATCACTTGAATTAAATGACAAATTAATAAAAATGACAAAAGCACATACAAGAACAAATTAAACAAAAATTAAAATAAAAAACTGAAAATATAAAAATAAAAGTGAAAGAAAAAACTAAAATAGCAACAATGTAAACTATAATCTAAAATAAATATTTTACATTTAAATGATAAACAGCAATGAGAGTGAGGGTTTTATTTTATTTTTGCATTATAATAATGTTTAACGGTAAAGATAATCTCAGTGGGATGATGTGAACTTCCCACAACCCGTTCCACTTGGAAATCATTAGCGCTGTGGAGGCTGCTGGCTTACAACAGCCCAGAATGAGTGTGAGCTGAAACTGACACATGCAAAACAAAGTTAAACACTAACCATTACATTTTCCACTCGCTTTGTTTAGTTTCACACCTATTGCATCCACTTACAAAAGCAGTTGTTCCGTTTCCTTTACACTCGGTCATTTACAGGCAAAAAAACATTCAGTAACGGGAACTAAATCCTGCTATCTTTTATCTGAATAGCTCTAGAAAATTGGGGGAGCGAAAGGCACTCACTCAAATAATGTGATCCAGCTTAAAGAAACAAGTGGAAAAAGACTCGGGGCTAGTCTTCTAATGAAGGCTTATGTGGAGGGGCCGGCTCTGACACACAGGTTGTTAATGGCTTCTTCCAGTGACTCGGGTGGGGAGGCCGCCGTGGCCCGTTGAAGCCTTATGGGGGGTCAGGTCTGGTTTATAGGGGCCCTTCCTTATTAGTGACTGCCATGCTGCTTCAGTCTGGCCATTTGTAGTAAGAGCTTCAGAGCGTGCAGGAGGCATCAGACCCAAATGTGTCTTGACATTCCTGTCAGAAAACCCAACAGACTAATGCTTTTTAAGTGGGTTAACAGTGAGTGACATGTTTTCTTTTAATAGATGCATTTGATATATTAATAGATTGAAATATATGAAATATATTAAAATGTAATATTATTAAATATATAAATAGTTTATATTTTAATCTACATAAAAATATATAATATTTAAAGTAAGATAAATCTTACTTATAACATATAAATCTTACTCAAATTCTATATAATTTTGAAATTAATTTTATTAATTGTATTTTAAAATAAATATATTCTGATAGATTATAGGCTATGTAAAATATAATTATTTTAAAATACTGATAATATTATTTTCAAAATTATATAGAATTAGGCTGAACTATTTATATATATATATATATATATATATATTTAAATGCTTTTAAATAAATTATATTATACAAAGATATTACAGTTGGTTACATTTTTAATAAATGTTTAATTATTTTAATCTAAAATAAAAGTTTGTGTTTAAATAATATATGTGTGTGTACTGTGTATAATTATTATGCATATATAAATACACACTCCTTCATGTATATATTTAAGAAATATTTGCATGTATATACTGTATATATATATATTTATATAATTTATCTTATATATAAATATTTAATATATAACATATTTTTCTTAAATATATATATATGCATGTGTGTGTATTTATGTACGCATAATATAATAATTATACAATAAATAAATAAATAAGGCTGTTGTCCATGAGAATTTCTTTATAGACTGACAACACATTATCGCATATCCAAATTAAATAACAGAAACAAAAATAAGTAATAATACATTATATTGGTTATATAAAACAGAAGAAAAAAAACCTATACTATAACAGCTCTGTTTTAAAGGCATGCGTTTGTGGTATTATTTAAATAAAATATTTTTAAATTATAAATAAAATTATTGTAAACAATAACGTTATAAAGAATCAAATTATTTAGCAAAAGTTTCCGATTCCTGACTTTTATTATTTAGTTTTGGTGAAAACAAAACAAAAAAAAAAAGCTTTTAGAGTTCAGGTTAAGGTTTGAGACTTTTATTTTGAATTCCCTGCGCGGAAGTAACCCAGGAAGAAAACTCTTCGCGACCTCCCCCCACGTGTGCGCCACACTCTCGTGGTAGTAATGCAGACAGACATGGGAGAGATCGAGAACAGCACCGCGCGACCCAAAGTTACCGATGCGAAAGGCATTCTCAAACAGAACCGACAGTTCCTGGATTATTTCTGGGACATCGCGAAACCCGAGCGAGACATCCGCCTCAAAGCGATAGAGGACCTGATTGAGCACCTGAAGCAGAGCGAGAAGGTATGAAGCGCCACTTGTGATCGTTTTAATATTGGCTGATCACTCTGGATCAATATTGCTCTTAGCTGGAGTTGGTTGTTGCTGCGGTTCTATAATCTGTCATTACCTGCACCCTGATCCGTTCGGGTTTGGGTGTTGATGTGAACACGTGGGATGAATGTGGGTGATTTTTCATTTATGAAAAAAAATGTTTTACAGTTTTAATTTATTACATTTATTTAGAGTGAAATGCTGTATTTAGTTTGTCCCTCCTGTAACAAATATTAAGTCTATCTATCTATCTATCTATCTATCTATCTATCTATCTATCTATCTCATCTATCTATCTATCTATCTATCTATCTCATCTATCTATCTATCTATCTATCTATCTATCTATCTATCTCATCTATCTATCTATCTATCTAGATTATCTATCTATCTAGATTATCTATCTATCTATCTATCTAGATAATCTATCTATATATCTATCTATCTATATCTCAATATCTATCTATATATATATCTATCTATATCTCAATATCTATCTATCTATCTAAAATTATCTATCTAGATAATCCATCCATCTATCTATCATCCATCTATATCCATCCATCATCTATCTATCAATCTATCTATATCTATCTATCATCCATCTATCATCTATCTATCGAAAATCATCCATCATCTATCTATCCATTTATCCATTTATCTATCTATCTATCTATCTATCTATCTATCTATCTATCTATCTATCTATCTATCTATCTCTAAAATCATCTATCATCCATCCTTCTATATCTATCCATCTATCCTTCTAAAATAATCCATCTATCTAAAATCATCTATCATCCATCCATCCATCCTTCTATCATCTATCCATCCATCCTTCTATCATCCATCCATCCATCCATCCTTCTATCATCCATCCATCCATCCTTCTATCATCTATCCATCCATCCTTCTATCATCTATCCATCCATCCTTCTATCATCTATCCATCCATCCATCCATCATCTATCCATCTATCCATCCATCCTTCCTTCTATCATCTATCCATCCATCCTTCCTTCTATCATCTATCCATCCATCCTTCCTTCTATCATCTATCCATCCATCCTTCCTTCTATCATCTATCCATCCATCCTTCCTTCTATCATCTATCCATCCATCCTTCCTTCTATCATCTATCCATCCATCCTTCCTTCTATCATCCATCCATCCATCCTTCCTCATCTATCATCCATCCATCCATCCTTCCTTCATCATCCATCCATCCATCCTTCTATCATCCATCCATCCATCCTTCTATCATCCATCCATCCATCCTTCTATCATCCATCCATCCATCCTTCTATCATCTATCCATCCATCCATCCTTCTATCATCATCCATCCATCCTTCCTTCTATCATCTATCCATCCATCCTTCCTTCTATCATCTATCCATCCATCCTTCCTTCTATCATCTATCCATCCATCCTTCCTTCTATCATCTATCCATCCATCCTTCCTTCTATCATCTATCCATCCATCCTTCCTTCTATCATCTATCCATCCATCCTTCCTTCTATCATCTATCTGAAATCATCTATCCATCTAAAATAATCCATCATCTATCTATCTATCATTTATCTATCTATCTATTCATCTATCTATCCATCTAGATCTAAAATCATCTATCATCCATCCTTCTATCATCCATCCTTCTATCATCCATCCTTCTATCATCTATCATCCATTCTTCTATCATCTATCATCCATCCTTCTATATCTATCCATCTATCCTTCTAAAATAATCCATCTATCTAAAATCATCTATCATCCATCCATCCATCCATCCATCCTTCTATCATCTATCTGAAATCATCTATCCATCTAAAATAATCCATCTATCTAAAATCATCTATCATCCATCCTTCTATCATCTATCTAAAATCATCTATCCTTCTAAAATAATCCATCTATCTAAAATCATCCATCCATCCATCTAAAATCATCTGTCCATCTATCCTTCTATCCTCTATCTAAAATCATCCATCCATCCATCTAAAATCATCTGTCCATCTATCCTTCTATCCTCTATCTAAAATCATCCATCCATCCATCTAAAATCATCTGTCCATCTATCCTTCTATCCTCTATCTAAAATCATCCATCCATCCATCTAAAATCATCTGTCCATCTATCCTTCTATCCTCTATCTAAAATCATCCATCCATCCATCTAAAATCATCTGTCCATCTATCCTTCTATCCTCTATCTAAAATCATCCATCCATCCATCTAAAATCATCTGTCCATCTATCCTTCTATCCTCTATCTAAAATCATCCATCCATCCATCTAAAATCATCTGTCCATCTATCCTTCTATCCTCTATCTAAAATCATCCATCCATCCATCTAAAATCATCTGTCCATCTATCCTTCTATCCTCTATCTAAAATCATCCATCCATCCATCTAAAATCATCTGTCCATCTATCCTCTATCTAAAATCATCCATCCATCCATCTAAAATCATCCGTCCATCTATCCTTCTATCCTCTATCTAAAATCATCCATCCATCCATCTAAAATCATCTGTCCATCTATCCTTCTATCCTCTATCTAAAATCATCCATCCATCCATCTAAAATCATCTGTCCATCTATCCTTCTATCCTCTATCTAAAATCATCCATCCATCCATCTAAAATCATCTGTCCATCTATCCTTCTATCCTCTATCTAAAATCATCCATCCATCCATCTAAAATCATCCGTCCATCTATCCTTCTATCCTCTATCTAAAATCATCCATCCATCCATCTAAAATCATCCGTCCATCTATCCTTCTATCCTCTATCTAAAATCATCCATCCATCCATCTAAAATCATCCGCCCATCTATCCTTCTATCCTTCTATCTAAAATCATCCATCCATCCATCCATCTAAAATCATCCGTCCATCTATCCTTCTATCCTTCTATCTAAAATCATCCATCCATCCATCCATCTAAAATCATCCGTCCATCTATCCTTCTATCCTTCTATCTAAATCATCCATCCATCCATCCATCTAAAATCATCCGTCCATCTATCCTTCTATCTAAAATCATCCATCCATCCATCCATCTAAAATCATCCGTCCATCTATCCTTTCTATCTAAAATCATCCATCCATCCATCCATCTAAAATCATCCGGTCCATCTATCCTTCTATCTAAAATCATCCATCCATCCATCCATCTAAAATCATCCGCTCCATCTATCCTTCTATCTAAAATCATCCATCCATCCATCCATCTAAAATCATCCGTCCATCTATCCTTCTATCTAAAATCATCCATCCATCCATCCATCTAAAATCATCCGTCCATCTATCTTTTCTATCTAAAATCATCCATCCATCCATCCATCTAAAATCATCCGCCCATCTATCCTTCTATCTAAAATCATCCATCCATCCATCCATCTAAAATCATCCGGCTCCATCTATCCTTCTATCTAAAATCATCCATCCATCCATCCATCTAAAATCATCCGGTCCATCTATCCTTCTATCTAAAAATCATCCGTCCATCTATCCTTCTATCTAAAATCATCCGTCCATCCATCCATCTAAAATCATCCGTCCATCTATCCTTCTATCTAAAATCATCCGTCCATCCATCCATCTAAAATCATCCGTCCATCTATCCTTCCATCTAAAATCATCCATCCATCCATCCATCTAAAATCATCCGTCCATCTATCCTTCTATCCTCTATCTAAAATCATCCACCCATCCATCCATCTAAAATCATCCGTCCATCTATCCTTCTATCCTCTATCTAAAATCATCCACCCATCCATCCATCTAAAATCATCCGTCCATCTATCCTTCTATCCTCTATCTAAAATCATCCACCCATCCATCTAAAATCATCCGCCCATCTATCCTTCTATCCTCTATCTAAAATCATCCATCCATCCATCTAAAATCATCCGTCCATCTATCCTTCTATCTAAAATCATCCATCCATCCATCCATCTAAAATCATCATCCATCCATCCATCTAAAATCATCCGGTCCATCTATCCTTCTATCTAAAATCATCCATCCATCCATCCATCTAAAATCATCCGTCCATCTATCCTTCTATCTAAAATCATCCATCCATCCATCCATCTAAAATCATCCGTCCATCTATCATTCTTCTCTTATCTAAAATCATCCATCCATCCATCCATCTAAAATCATCCGCTCCATCTATCCTTCTATCTCTATCTAAAATCATCCATCCATCCATCCATCTAAAATCATCCGTCCATCTATTCTATCTATCTAAAATCATCCATCCATCCATCCATCTAAAATCATCCGGATCCATCTATCCTTCTATCTAAAAATCATCCATCCATCCATCCATCTAAAATCATCCGTCCATCTATCCTTCTATCTAAAATCATCCATCCATCCATCCATCTAAAAATCATCCGTCCATCTATCCTTCTATCTAAAATCATCCATCCATCCATCTATCTAAATCATCCGCCCATCTATCCTTCTATCTAAAATCATCCATCCATCCATCCATCTAAAATCATCCGTCCATCTATCCTTCTATCTAAAATCATCCGATCCATCCATCCATCTAAAATCATCCGTCCATCTATCCTTCTATCTAAAATCATCCATCCATCCATCCATCTAAAATCATCTGTCCATCTATCCTTCTATCCTCTATCTAAAATCATCCATCCATCCATCCATCTAAAATCATCCGATCCATCTATCCTTCTCTATCTAAAATCATCCACCCATCCATCCATCTAAAATCATCCGTCCATCTATCCTTCTATCCTCTATCTAAAAATCATCCGTCCATCTATCCTTCTATCCTCTATCTAAAATCATCCATCCATCCATCTAAAATCATCCGTCCATCTATCCTTCTATCTAAAATCATCCGTCCATCTATCCTTTCTATCTAAAATCATCCATCCATCCATCCATCTAAAATCATCCGCCCATCTATCCTTCTATCTAAAATCATCCATCCATCCATCCATCTAAAATCATCCGCCCATCTATCCTTCTATCTAAAATCATCCATCCATCCATCCATCTAAAATCATCTGTCTATCTATCTTTCTATCTAAAATCATCCATCCATCCATCCATCTAAAATCATCCGCTCCATCTATCCTTCTATCTAAAATCATCCATCCATCCATCCATCTAAAATCATCCGCTCCATCTATCCTTCTATCTAAAATCATCCATCCATCCATCCATCTAAAATCATCCGTCCATCTATCCTTCTATCTAAAATCATCCATCCATCCATCCATCTAAAATCATCCGCCCATCTATCCTTCTATCTAAAATCATCCATCCATCCATCCATCTAAAATCATCCGTCCATCTATCCTTCTATCTAAAATCATCCATCCATCCATCCATCTAAAATCATCCGTCCATCTATCCATCTAAAAATCATCCGTCCATCTATCCTTCTATCCTCTATCTAAAATCATCCATCCATCCATCTAAAATCATCCGTCCATCTATCATCTATCTCTCATCTAAAATCATCCATCTCCATCTAAAATCATCCATCCATCTATCCTTCTATCCTCTATCTAAAATCATCCATCCATCCATCTAAAATCATCCGTCCATCTATCCTTCTATCCTCTATCTAAAATCATCATCCATCCATCTAAAATCATCCGCCCATCTATCCTTCTATCCTCTGTCTAAAATTCGTCCATCCATCCATCTAAAATCATCCGTCCATCTATCCTTCTATCTAAAATCATCCATCCATCCATCTAAAATCATCCATCTATCTATCCTTTTCTATCTAAAATCATCCATCCATCCATCCATCTAAAATCATCTGTCCATCTATCCTTCTATCTAAAATCCATCCATCCATCCATCTAAAATCATCCGTCCATCTATCCTTCTATCTAAAATCATCCATCCATCCATCCATCTAAAATCATCCAGTCCATCTATCCTTCTATCTAAAATCATCCATCCATCCATCCATCTAAAATCATCCGTCCATCTATCCTTCTATCTAAAATCATCTATCCATCCATCCATCCATCCATCTAAAATCATCCGCTCCATCTATCCTTCTATCTCTCTATCTAAAATCATCCATCCATCCATCTCTAAAATCATCCGGTCCATCTATCCTTCTATCTAAAATCATCCATCCAATCTATCATCATCCATCTATCCTTCTATCTAAAATCATCCATCCATCCATCTATCCTTCCATCTATCCTTCTATCTAAAATCATCCATCCATCCATCTAAAATCATCCGTCCATCTATCCTTCTATCTAAAATCATCCATCCATCCATCCATCTAAAATCATCCGTCCATCTATCCTTCTATCTAAAAATCATCCATCCATCCATCCATCTAAAATCATCCGTCCATCTATCCTTCTATCTAAAATCATCCATCCATCATCCATCCATCCATCTAAAATCATCCGTCCATCTATCCTTCTATCTAAAATCATCCATCCATCCATCCATCTAAAATCATCCGTCCATCTATCCTTCTATCTAAAATCATCCATCCATCCATCCATCTAAAATCATCCATCCATCTATCTTTTCTATCTAAATCATCATCCATCCATCTATCTAAAATCATCCGTCCATCTATCCTTCTATCTAAAATCATCCATCCATCCATCTATCTAAATCATCCGGTCCATCTATCCTTCTATCTAAAATCATCCATCCATCCATCCATCTAAAATCATCCGTCCATCTATCCTTCTATCTAAAATCATCCATCCATCCATCCATCTAAAATCATCCGTCCATCTATCCTTCTATCTAAAATCATCCATCCATCCATCTAAAATCATCCGTCCATCTATCCTTCTATCTAAAATCCATCCATCCATCCATCCATCTATCCATCCGCCCATCTATCCTTCTATCTAAATCATCCATCCATCCATCCATCTAAAATCATCCATCCATCTAAAATCATCCGTCCATCTATCCTTCTATCTAAAATCATCCATTCCATCCATCCATCTAAAATCATCTGTCCATCTATCCTTCTATCTAAAATCATCCATCCATCCATCCATCTAAAATCATCCGTCCATCTATCCTTCTATCTCTCTATCTAAAATCATCCACCCATCCATCCATCTAAAATCATCCGTCCATCTATCCTTCTATCCTCTATCTAAAATCATCCACCCATCCATCTAAAATCATCCGTCCATCTATCCTTCTATCTCTCTATCTAAAATCATCCATCCATCCATCTAAAATCATCCGTCCATCTATCCTTCTATCCTTCTATCTAAAATCATCCGGTCCATCCATCCATCTAAAATCATCCGCTCCATCTATCCTTCTATCTAAAATCATCCATCCATCCATCCATCTAAAATCATCCGTCCATCTATCCTTCTATCTAAAATCATCCATCCATCTATCCTTCTATCTAAAATCATCCATCCATCCATCTAAAATCATCCGTCCATCTATCCTTCTATCTAAAATCATCCATCCATCCATCCATCTAAAATCATCCGGCCCATCTATCCTTCTATCTAAAATCATCCATCCATCCATCCATCTAAAATCATCCGCTCCATCTATCCTTCTATCTAAAATCATCCATCCATCCATCCATCTAAAATCATCCGTCCATCTATCCTATCTAAAATCATCCATCCATCCATCTCTAAAATCATCCATCCATCTATCCATCTATCTAAAATCATCCGTCCATCCATCCATCTAAAATCATCTGTCCATCTATCCTTCTATCTAAAATCATCCATCCATCCATCCATCTAAAATCATCCAAAATCATCCGTCCCATCTATCCTTCTATCTAAAATCATCCATCCATCCATCCATCTAAAATCATCCGTCCATCTATCCTTCTATCTAAAATCGTCCCATCTATCCTTCTATCTAAAATCATCCATCCATCCATCCATCTAAAATCATCCGTCCATCTATCCTTCTATCTAAAATCATCCATCCATCCATCCATCTAAAATCATCCGTCCATCTATCCTTCTATCTAAAATCTCCATCCATCTCTAAAATCATCCGTCCATCTATCCTTCTATCTAAAATCATCATCCGTCCATCTAAAATCATCCGGTCCATCTATCCTTCTATCTAAATCATCCATCCATCCATCTAAAATCATCCGTCCATCTATCCTTCTATCCTCTCTATCTAAAATCATCCTATCTAAAATCATCCATCCATCTATCCTTCTATCCTCTAAAATCATCCATCCATCCATCTAAAAAATCATCCATCCATCTATCCTTCTATCTAAAATCATCCATCCATCCATCCATCTAAAATCATCCGTCCATCTATCCTTCTATCTAAAATCATCCATCCATCATCTAAAATCATCCGTCCATCTATCCTTCTATCTAAAATCATCCATCCATCCATCCATCTAAAATCATCCGTCCATCTATCCTTCTATCCTCTATCTAAAATCATCCACCCATCTATCCATCCATCTAAAATCATCCGTCCATCCATCTATCTCTCTATCCTTCTATCTAAAATCATCCATCCATCCATCTAAAATCATCCGTCCATCTATCCTTCTATCCTCTATCTAAAATCATCCATCCATCCATCTAAAATCATCCGTCCATCTATCCTTCTATCCTTCTATCTAAAATCATCCGTCCATCCATCCATCTAAAATCATCTGTCCATCTATCCTTCTATCTAAAATCATCCATCCATCCATCCATCTAAAATCATCCATCCATCTATCCTTCTATCTAAAATCATCCATCCATCTATCCTTCTATCTAAAATCATCCATCCATCCATCCATCTAAAATCATCCGTCCCATCTATCCTTCTATCTAAAATCTATCATCCATCCATCCATCCATCTAAAATCATCCGTCCATCTATCCTTCTATCTAAAATCATCCATCCATCCATCCATCTAAAATCATCCGTCCATCTATCCTTCTATCTAAAATCATCCATCCATCCATCCATCTAAAATCATCCGTCCATCTATCCTTCTATCTAAAATCATCCATCCATCCATCCATCTAAAATCATCCGTCCATCTATCCTTCTATCTAAAATCATCCACCCATCCATCCATCTAAAATCATCCGTCCATCTATCCTTCTATCCTCTATCTAAAATCATCCACCCATCCATCTAAAATCATCCGTCAATCTATCCTTCTATCCTCTATCTAAAATCATCCATCCATCCATCTAAAATCATCCGTCCATCTATCCTTCTATCCTTCTATCTAAAATCATCCGTCCATCCATCCATCTAAAATCATCCGTCCATCTATCCTTCTATCTAAAATCATCCATCCATCCATCATCTAAAATCATCCGTCCATCTATCCTTCTATCTAAAATCATCCATCCATCCATCCATCTAAAATCATCCGTCCATCTATCCTTCTATCTAAAATCATCCATCCATCTAAAATCATCCATCTATCCATCCATCTAAAATCATCCGTCCATCTATCCTTCTATCTAAATCATCCGTCCATCCATCCATCTAAAATCATCCGTCCATCTATCCTTCATCTATCTAAAATCATCCATCCATCCATCCATCTAAAATCATCTGTCCATCTATCCTTCTATCCTCTATCTAAAATCATCCACCCATCCATCCATCTAAAATCATCTGTCCATCTATCCTTCTATCCTCTATCTAAAATCATCCACCCATCCATCTAAAATCATCCGTCCATCTATCCTTCTATCCTCTATCTAAAATCATCCATCCATCCATCTAAAATCATCCGTCCATCTATCCTTCTATCCTTCTATCTAAAATCATCCATCCATCCATCCATCTAAAATCATCCGTCCATCCATCCATCTAAAATCATCCAGATCCATCTATCCTTCTATCTAAAATCATCCATCCATCCATCCATCTAAAATCATCCGGTCCATCTATCCTTCTATCTAAAATCATCCATCCATCCATCCATCTAAAATCATCCGTCCATCTATCCTTCTATCTAAAATCATCCATCCATCCATCCATCTAAAATCATCCGTCCATCTATCCTTCTATCTAAAATCATCCATCCATCCTTCTATCTAAAATCATCCGTCCATCCATCCATCTAAAATCATCCGTCCATCTATCCTTCTATCTAAAATCATCCATCCATCCATCCATCTAAAATCATCCGTCCATCTATCCTTCTATCTAAAATCATCCATCCATCCATCTAAAATCATCTGTCCATCTATCCTTCTATCCTCTATCTAAAATCATCCACCCATCCATCCATCTAAAATCATCCGTCCATCTATCCTTCTATCCTCTATCTAAAATCATCCATCCATCCATCTAAAATCATCTGTCCATCTATCCTTCTATCCTCTATCTAAAATCATCCGTCCATCCATCTAAAATCATCCAGTCCATCCATCTAAAATCATCTGTCCATCTATCCTTCTATCCTCTATCTAAAATCATCCATCCATCCATCTAAAATCATCTGTCCATCTATCCTTCTATCCTCTATCTAAAATCATCCATCCATCCATCTAAAATCATCTGTCCATCTATCCTTCTATCCATCTAAAAAATCATCCATCCATCCATCTAAAATCATCTGTCCATCTATCCTTCTATCCTCTATCTAAAATCATCCATCCATCCATCTAAAATCATCTGTCCATCTATCCTTCTATCCTCTATCTAAAATCATCCATCCATCCATCTAAAATCATCTGTCCATCTATCCTTCTATCCTCTATCTAAAATCATCCATCCATCCATCTAAAATCATCCGTCCATCTATCCTTCTATCTAAAATCATCCATCCATCTAAAATCATCCGTCCCATCTATCCTTCTATCTAAAATCATCCGTCCATCCATCCATCTAAAATCATCTGTCCATCTATCCTTCTATCTAAAATCATCCATCCATCCATCCATCTAAAATCATCTGTCCATCTATCCTTCTTCTATCCTCTATCTAAAAATCATCCACCCATCCATCCATCTAAAATCATCCGTCCATCTATCCTTCTATCCTCTATCTAAAATCATCCACCCATCCATCTAAAATCATCCGTCCATCTATCCTTCTATCCTCTATCTAAAATCATCCATCCATCCATCTAAAATCATCCGTCCATCTATCCTTCTATCCTTCTATCTAAAATCATCCATCCATCCATCCATCTAAAATCATCCGTCCATCCATCCATCTAAAATCATCCGTCCATCTATCCTTCTATCTAAAATCATCCGTCCATCTATCATCTATCTAAAATCATCCATCCATCCATCCATCTAAAATCATCCGTCCATCTATCCTTCTATCTAAAATCATCCATCCATCCATCCATCCATCCATCTAAAATCATCATCCATCTATCCTTCTATCTAAAATCATCCATCCATCCATCCATCTAAAATCATCCGTCCATCTATCCTTCTATCTAAAATCATCCATCCATCCATCCATCTAAAATCATCCGTCCATCTATCCTTCTATCTAAAATCATCCATCCATCCATCCATCTAAAATCATCCGTCCATCTATCCTTCTATCTAAAATCATCCATCCATCCTTCTATCTAAAATCATCCATCCATCCTTCTATCTAAAATCATCCATCCATCCTTCTATCTAAAATCATCCGTCCATCCATCCATCTAAAATCATCCGTCCATCTATCCTTCTATCTAAAATCATCCATCCATCCATCCATCTAAAATCATCCGATCCATCTATCCTTCTATCTAAAATCATCCATCCATCCATCCATCTAAAATCATCCGTCCATCCATCTAAAATCATCCGTCCATCCATCTAAAATCATCTGTCCATCTATCCTTCTATCCTCTATCTAAAATCATCCATCCATCCATCTAAAATCATCTGTCCATCTATCCTTCTATCCTCTATCTAAAATCATCCATCCATCCATCTAAAATCATCTGTCCATCTATCCTTCTATCCTCTATCTAAAATCATCCATCCATCCATCTAAAATCATCTGTCCATCTATCCTTCTATCCTCTATCTAAAATCATCCATCCATCCATCTAAAATCATCCGTCCATCTATCCTTCTATCCTCTATCTAAAATCATCCATCCATCCATCTAAAATCATCCGTCCATCTATCCTTCTATCTCTCTATCTAAAATCATCCATCCATCCATCTAAATCATCCATCCATCCATCCATCTAAAATCATCTGTCCATCTATCCTTCCATCTAAAATCATCCATCCATCCATCCATCTAAAATCATCTGTCCATCTATCCTCTATCTAAAATCATCCATCCATCCATCCATCTAAAATCATCTGTCCATCTATCCTTCTATCCTCTCTATCTAAAATCATCCACCCATCCATCCATCTAAAATCATCTGTCCATCTATCCTTCTATCCTCTATCTAAAATCATCCACCCATCCATCTAAAATCATCTGTCCATCTATCCTTCTATCCTCTATCTAAAATCATCCATCCATCCATCTAAAATCATCCGTCCATCTATCCTTCTATCTAAAATCATCCATCCATCCATCCATCTAAAATCATCCGTCCATCTATCCTTCTATCTAAAATCATCCATCCATCCATCCATCTAAAATCATCCGTCCATCTATCCTTCTATCTAAAATCATCCATCCATCCATCCATCTAAAATCATCCGTCCATCTATCCTTTCTATCTAAAATCATCCATCCATCCATCCATCTAAAATCATCCATCCATCCATCCATCTAAAATCATCCATCCATCCATCCATCTAAAATCATCCATCCATCCATCTATCTAATCTATCATCATCCGTCCATCCATCTAAAATCATCCATCCATCCATCTAAAATCATCTGTCCATCTATCCTTCTATCCTCTATCTAAAATCATCCATCCATCCATCTAAAATCATCCGTCCATCTATCCTTTCTATCTAAAATCATCCGTCCATCTATCCTTCTATCTAAAATCATCCATCCATCCATCCATCTAAAATCATCCGTCCATCTATCCTTCTATCTAAAATCATCCATCCATCCATCCATCTAAAATCATCCGTCCATCTATCCTTCTATCTAAAATCATCCATCCATCCATCCATCTAAAATCATCCGTCCATCTATCCTTCTATCTAAAAATCATCCATCCATCCATCTAAAATCATCTGTCCATCTATCCTTCTCTCCTCTATCTAAAATCATCCATCCATCCATCTAAAAATCATCTGTCCATCTATCCTTCTATCTAAAATCATCCATCCATCCATCCATCTAAAATCATCTGTCCATCTATCCTCTATCTAAAATCATCCATCCATCCATCTAAAATCATCTGTCCATCTATCCTTCTATCCTCTATCTAAAATCATCCACCCATCCATCCATCTAAAATCATCTGTCCATCTATCCTTCTATCCTCTATCTAAAATCATCCACCCATCCATCTAAAATCATCCGTCCATCTATCCTTCTATCCTCTATCTAAAATCATCCACCCATCCATCTAAAATCATCCGTCCATCTATCCTTCTTCTATCTAAAATCATCCATCCATCCGTCCATCTATCCTTCTATCTAAAATCATCCGGTCCATCTATCCTTCTATCTAAAATCATCCATCCATCCATCCATCTAAAATCATCCGTCCATCTATCCTTCTATCTAAAATCATCCATCCATCCATCCATCCATCTAAAATCATCCGTCCATCTATCCTTCTATCTAAAATCATCCGTCCATCCATCCATCTAAAATCATCCGTCCATCTATCCTTCTATCTAAAATCATCCGTCCATCCATCCATCTAAAATCATCCGTCCATCTATCCTTCTATCTAAAATCATCCGTCCATCCATCCATCTAAAATCATCCGTCCATCTATCCTTCTATCTAAAATCATCCATCCATCCATCCATCTAAAATCATCTGTCCATCTATCCTTCTATCTAAAATCATCCATCCATCCATCCATCTAAAATCATCTGTCCATCTATCCTATCTCTATCTAAAATCATCCATCCATCCATCCATCTAAAATCATCTGTCCATCTATCCTTCTATCCTCTATCTAAAATCATCCACCCATCCATCCATCTAAAATCATCTGTCCATCTATCCTTCTATCCTCTATCTAAAATCATCCATCCATCCATCCATCTAAAATCATCCGTCCATCTATCCTTCTATCTAAAATCATCCATCCATCCATCCATCTAAAATCATCCGTCCATCTATCCTTCTATCTAAAATCATCCATCCATCCATCCATCTAAAATCATCCGTCCATCTATCCTTCTATCTAAAATCATCATCCATCCATCCATCCATCTAAAATCATCCGCCCATCTATCCTTCTATCTAAAATCATCCATCCATCCATCTAAAAATCATCCGTCCATCTATCCTTCTATCTAAAATCATCCATCCATCCATCTAAATCATCCGTCCATCTATCCTTCTATCTAAAATCATCCATCCATCCATCCATCTAAAATCATCCGTCCATCTATCCTTCTATCTAAAATCATCCATCCATCCATCCATCTAAAATCATCCGTCCATCTATCCTTCTATCTAAAATCATCCGTCCATCTATCCTTCTATCTAAAATCATCCATCCATCCATCCATCTAAAATCATCCGTCCATCTATCCTTCTATCTAAAATCATCCATCCATCCATCCATCTAAAATCATCCGTCCATCTATCCTTCTATCTAAAACCATCCATCCATCCATCCATCTAAAATCATCCGTCCATCTATCCTTCTATCTAAAAACCATCCATCCATCCATCCATCTAAAATCATCCGCCCCATCTATCCTTCTATCTAAAATCATCCATCCATCCATCCATCTAAAATCATCCGTCCATCTATCCTTCTATCTAAAATCATCCATCCATCCATCCATCCATCTAAAATCATCCGCCCATCTATCCTTCTATCTAAAATCATCCATCCATCCATCCATCTAAAATCATCCGTCCATCTATCCTTCTATCTAAAATCATCCGTCCATCCATCCATCTAAAATCATCCATCTATCCTTCTATCTAAAATCATCCATCCATCCATCCATCTAAAATCATCCGTCCATCTATCCTTCTATCTAAAATCATCCGTCCATCTATCCATCTAAAATCATATCCATCCATCTATCCTTCCATCTATCTTCTATCTATCTAAAATCATCCACCCATCCATCCATCTAAAATCATCTGTCCATCTATCCTTCTATCTAAAATCATCCATCCATCCATCCATCTAAAATCATCCGTCCATCTATCCTTCTATCTAAAATCATCCATCCATCCATCCATCTAAAATCATCTGTCCATCTATCCTTCTATCTAAAATCATCCATCCATCCATCCATCTAAAATCATCTGTCCATCTATCCTCTATCTAAAATCATCCATCCATCCATCCATCTAAAATCATCTGTCCATCTATCCTTCTATCCTCTATCTAAAATCATCCACCCATCCATCCATCTAAAATCATCTGTCCATCTATCCTTCTATCCTCTATCTAAAATCATCCACCCATCCATCCATCTAAAATCATCTGTCCATCTATCCTTCTATCTAAAATCATCCATCCATCCATCCATCTAAAATCATCCGTCCATCTATCCTTCTATCTAAAATCATCCATCCATCCATCCATCTAAAATCATCCGTCCCATCTATCCTTCTATCCATCTAAAATCATCCATCTATCATCCATCCATCCATCCAAAATCATCCGTCCATCTATCCTTCTATCTAAAATCATCCGTCCATCTATCCTTCTATCTAAAATCATCCATCCATCCATCCATCTAAAATCATCTGTCCATCTATCCTTCTATCCTCTATCTAAAATCATCCACCCATCCATCTAAAATCATCTGTCCATCTATCCTTCTATCCTCTATCTAAAATCATCCACCCATCCATCTAAAATCATCTGTCCATCTATCCTTCTATCCTCTATCTAAAATCATCCATCCATCCATCTAAAATCATCTGTCCATCTATCCTTCTATCTAAAATCATCCATCCATCCATCCATCTAAAATCCATCCATCCATCTAAAATCATCCATCCATCTATCTAAAATCATCCGTCCATCTATCCTTCTCTATCTAAAATCATCCATCCATCCATCCATCTAAAATCATCCGTCCATCTATCCTTCTATCTCTAAATCATCCATCCATCCATCCATCCATCTAAAATCATCCGTCCATCTATCCTTCTATCTAAAATCATCCATCCATCCATCCATCCATCTAAAATCATCCGTCCATCTATCCTCTATCTAAAATCATCCATCCATCCATCTAAAATCATCTGTCCATCTATCCTTCTATCCTCTATCTAAAAATCTAAAATCATCTATTTATCTAGGACTTTAAGATCACCTTACAATAATATGAAATCTTAAAAATTATACAAGTGTAAAACAACAGAACGTCAATAAACTGTAAATTTATAATATAATGGATTTAAAGGTACAAGCCAGTAATATATTAGTGTAGCACACAGTCTTATACAGCTAGTAAGCTAACAATGTCCTGTAGCATCTGCGCTATGTTGCTAAAACTCTCTTTTGGACCTAACATTAACTGTAATTATTTCCCACATCCAGGTTACAGGTTATAATATGCAAAATTCTAAACATTAATCTCTTAATTTTGCAGTAAGAAGTTACACTTATCCAAAATAAAGGCTTAAACATCTAAAAAAAGCACATTTAAGGGGCTCCTCTTCTGGTGAAAGTTTTCAGACAGCTTTCAAAATGGCCGTCAGACAGTGTGAACACGTGAATGCCCGTAACTCGGTGTGCAATGGTCTGACTAGTTTGAGATTATAGGAGGTATACAGTAACAAACACATCAATTGGTTAAGACATCAAGTAGGATGATTAAATTTTTTTCTATTTATAAACTTGAGCTTAATAGGTACGTTTACCCTATCTATCCATCCATCTAAAATCCATCCGTCTTCCTATATATATATATATATATATATATATATATATATATATATATATATATATATATATATATATATATATATATATATATATATATATATATACATTTACACATTACACAGTCAGGTCCATAAATATTGGGAAATCAACACAATTCTAATATTTTTGGCTATATACACCACCACAATGGATTTGAAATGAAACGAACAAGATGTGCTTTAACTGCAGACTTTTAGCTTTAATTTGAGGGTATTTACATCCAAATCAGGTGAACGGTGTAGGAATTACAACAGTTTGTATATGTGCCTCCCACTTTTTAAGGGACCAAAAGTAATGGGACAATTGGCTGTTCAGCTGTTCCATGGCCAGGTGTGTGTTATTCCTTCATTATCCCATTTACAAGGAGCAGATAAAGGTTCAGAGTTAAGAGTTGTTTGGAAACTGTTGCTGTCAACTCTCAATATGAGATCCAAAGAGCTGTCACTATCAGTGAAGCAAGCCACCATTAGGCTGAAAAAACAAAACAGACCCATCAGAGAGATAGCAAAAACTTTAGGTGTGGCCAAATCAACTGTCTGGAACATCCTTAAAAAGAAGGAACGCATCGGTGAGCTCAGCAACACCAAAAGACCCGGAAGACCACGGAAAACAACTGTGGTAGATGACCGAAGAATTCTTTCCCTGGTGAAGAAAACGCCCATTACTTTTGGTCCCTTAAAAAGTGGGAGGCACATATACAAACTGTTGTAATTCCTACACCGTTCACCTGATTTGGATGTAAATACCCTCAAATTAAAGCTAAAAGTCTGCAGTTAAAGCACATCTTGTTCTGTGGTGGTGTATAGAGCCAAAAAGATTAGAATTGTGTCAATGTCCCAATATTTATGGCCCTATGTGTGTGTGTATATATGGTATTTGTTTTAAAAAAAATGCCCCTAATTGAAGAATATTACAAAACAGATCCAATGACCTTGTATAATAAAGTCAGTGGATTGTAGATGGTGTATAAATGTTTCCTGAGTGTTTATGTTCTGTACTTTCATCTAGGCAGATGAGTTGAAGTATTCACTCAAGAGACTCGTGGATGGTCTTTGTCATACGAGAGAAGATGCTCGATCAGGATACAGTGTGGCTCTCGCTCAGGTATTTTTAGCCATTCAAGTTTTATCTTCACGCCTGTCCTTATAGCAGTCATTAGTTATGTAATTGACTTATTGTTTCTGCATGAAGCTGCTGAGTGTATTTGAGGAGCTCTCGCTGAAATCCACATTAGACAGCATCAAAGAAAAGCACAACCTCCAGACAGCCAAAAAGGTGAGTTTTTATTTTATACATTTGTTCACATTTTAATATCCTAATCATCAGTCTGTCATAATCACGGTCATCGTTCTTGTCGTGCTTTGATTCTTTTAACAGAAATTCATCAGAAATGCAGCATTTGGGAATTTCTTCGGGGTGCTCGCCCTGTCTCAGTCCACACGTCTGCATAAGGTAAGAGAGACGCTGAGTATTGTTGCACCACTAATGCTTTTTTTGGCATTTGGGATGCATATAAACACTCATTTGTGTTCATGATATCTTTCTGTCACCACATCACCTCTCAGGAGCCGCAGGTCATGCTGGAGTGTGTCCAGCTCTTACAGAGTCTGTCCCTGTACAGAGAACACCTGAAAGACCTGCCCAGAAAAACCATGGTCGACATCCTGTCAGAGGTGATTCTGGCATCATTTACTCATCCTCGTGTCGTTCCAAACCCGTAAGACTTTCGTTCATCTCCAGAACACAAATGAAGATCTTTGTGATGAAATCTGAGCGCTTTCTGACCCTCCATTGACAGCTACACAACTGCCACTTTCAAGCCCCAGAAAGGTAGCAAAGACATCATTAAAGCAATCCTAATCATGCTATTAATCTCCAACACACACTATGCAACAACACGCATGCATCATGGTGCTCTCATGAATGCATGTTGGAGATATTTTATAAATAAAGTGGTTGCTTCATAAAACCGAAGTTAAACCTCTGGAGTCACATGGTTTACTTTAATGTCTTTACTACCTTTCTGGGGCTTGAAAGTAGTAGTTGGGTTAGGGTTAGCTGTCAATGGAAGATCTTCATTTGTGTTCTGGAGATGAATGAAAGTCTTACGGGTTTGGAACGACATGACACCCATTTTTGGGTGAACTATCCCTTTAATATGTATATTTACATTTGTATAGTATTAGCATCACATTAATAATTAAATATTAATACTAGTATTATTACATGTAATATTATTTTATATAATGTTTTATTTATAGTTATTGAAGGTGCTTTTGAGCACTCTGATAGCAGTACAAATATATATAGCTTGAATAATAGACTTATAATAATATTATAATGTTATATTATAATAATATTGAAATGGTAGTGCTAATATTATTAAATTGTATTATATACATTAAACTCATTAATAATAAAATGTATATATTATGTGTAATGTTTATTTTGCGCTGTGGTTTGTTGTATAGACATCGAAGGATGTGTTTGAAGAGGTGCTCTTGAGCGCCCTGAAGTCTGACCTGACCTCCGCTCTCAACACACCCGAGCAGCTGGAGCTCCTCCTAGTGGCCCTGCAGAAGTTTCCCTCAGTGCTCAAGCCCAAAAAACTCAAGAAAATATTGGGAACCACAACAGTCATTACTAAAGAGAACATGCCGAAGTGAGTTGCTGCGTCCCAATTCGCCTACTTATACTACGACCAAAAAGTATGTACTCTTTTTGTTAAGAAAAGTGTGTAACAGATGAGTATGCAAGCTTTGGTCATCTAATGTCGCTTAGTTATGTGCATCACGGCACCGTTTAAACTGCCCTGTAAATCATCGTCACAGTTAAATTTGATTTCCTACCGTATCGGAGAGAAATGTAGTAGCACGTTGATCTGCCATTCGTTGGTCTTTAATGCAGAGACTCTCCTCATGTGTTTGCAGTTTAAATATAATGACGCATTTAAAAGTTAATGGCCAAACGTATCATTAGAAAAGTTCACAGCACTGCAGGTGAAATCTAATGTGGATGTCACTGAATAAATATCTTTTCATCAGGTTAAATACTGATAATTGATCACTCAAGCCCCTTAATCTAAACCTCTCGACTTAACCGTCGGACTCACACATCCGTCATGTTTTTTTTATTTATTTTTTTAATAATTTTTTATTTGCGTTCGTATTTATAATCGAATCCTCGTCCAACTCGCAATGGGTTGTGGGCAATATCAGCCGTTTTCTGCAATATTCAATCGAATTCTGACCGGAAATAGACCATCCGGGTATCGTTGGAAAACTCTTTTTCAACATACTAATTCTATTTTCGAATTGGGACGTGGCAAGTGTGTTCAAACTATTCTTTTTGATCTCCTTTCAGAGATTTTTTTTTTTTTTTTTAAAATGCAAAAAAAAAAAAAAATTATATTTATTGACCTTTTAACTAAATGAGATTTTTAAGATGTGGATTAATTTATTTATAATATAATTGATTAATAATCATTTGTTGTTGTTGATTTTATTTCAAAGAGCTAAAATGTTTTATAGATGGGTAGGTTTAAAAACATGCTAATATTTGTTAAAATGTTTTTTATTTACTTATCTATTGATTGTATTGATTTCATTCAAAAAGGGCTAAAATGTTACACATGGTATGTTAAAAATTGCACGTATTTTGTGTGCTTTGTTTTATTAACACTGGTTGTGCACTCCCAGGTTAGTGGAGGTTTTAAAGATGGCCGCTCGCTCTGTGAAGAAGGAGAACATTCTGCCGCCGGTCGCTTTGGACTTGCTGCAGGCGTCTCTGCGAGAGGAGAACTTCGAGATGTTCTGGACTGATGCCATCCTCAGCGGCATGATGTCAGAGATGCCTGGACCCACACAGTGAGTTTTACATGTGTAGAAAGATAAGAGTCTGATATGCTGGCATTAATTGAAACGCCTCGCTTCATGTGATGAAAGATTATTTTGCATGTAATTATGACATGTATTGCACATACATTATTTTTTAAATGTAACTGTGTTGAATGTTTAAAGGATGAGTTCACTTTTAAATAAACTTTTGCTGATAATTTACTCACCCCCATGCCATCCAAGATGTCCATGTCTTTCTTTCTTCAGTCGAAAAGAAATGAAGGTTTTTGATGAAAACACTCCAGGATTTCTCTCTTTATAATGGACCTCACTGGGCTCCAAACGGCTCAAGGTCCAAATGACAGTTTCAGTGCAGCTTCAGAGGGCTTTAGACGATACCAGACGATGAATAAGGCTCTTATCTAGCCAAACGATTGCTCATTTAAAAAAAAAAGTTTAAGTTTTATTAGCACAAAGGCTTGTCTTGCTCTGTTCTGTGATGCGCGTTCGTGACGTCACCTAATACGCAATTAGGTTGAAAAGGTCACGCTTGACGTAGGCAGAAGTACCGAGTCAGTGTTTACAAGTTGAACGTGCACATACTAAGTCAAACGCCGTTTACAAAAAAAGGGAGTTAAAAGGTAAAACAACGATGTCAGACAATTTTGAACTTCGAGGAGAAGATGAGATGGAGTTTTTTGCCCTGCCCTACCTTTTTGAACCGTGACCTTTTCAACGTAACTGCGTATCACAGAACAGAGCAAGGCGAGCATTTGTGCTTAAACTCTTTTTTTTTCTTTTTTTCTTTTTTTTTTTACCTTTAGCAGACCTTCAGCGTTAACAACCTACTGCATAATAATACATAAATATAATTTTTTATTTCTGTATGTATGCACATATACTTATTTAAAAAGTAGTTTAATTGTAACTCTTTCTCTGTCTCTGTGTGTCTCTCTCTCTCTCTCTCTCTCTCTCTCTCTCTCTCTCTCTCTCTCTCTCTCTCTCTCTCTGTCTCTCTCTCTCTCTCTCTCTCTCTCTCTCTCTCTCTCTCTCTCTCTCTCTCTCTCTCTCTCTCTCTCTCTCTCTCTCTCTCTCTCTCTCTCTCTCTCTCTCTCTCTCTCTCTCTCTCTCTCTCTCTCTCTCTCTCTCTCTCTGTCTCTCTCTCTCTCTCTCTCTCTCTCTCTCTCTCTCCTTGCCTCTCAGTTGTTTGGGTTTCAGCTTGAGTTTGTGCTGTCAGTCCCTCAGCTTGAGTTTGTGCTGTCCGGTGATGTGATGAGACATTACGGTGAACACATGCTGTCCGCACAGGTCTGTCTTTATGTTTGGTTATGTATATGTTTCATGTGATTGATGACAATGTTAGCATTCATTTCTATTTTTAATGGTAACTACATGTGAAGAATTAAAGTTTGGATGCCACAAACGTGTTTTTGCGGAGTAAGTGTCATTTTTACACTGTCCTTTGTGTACGGTAGGCAAGCCAACTGTTCGAGGCGTAATTCTGCAGCTGCAGCAAAAGATGATTGTTTTCGAGCAGCCTCAATGTTTCATAATAGTTATATACTCGCAATGTTATCTTTGTAAGACTAGCCTCCATAGAATTCCAAAGTGAATTCTAGCCAAAATGAAATGAACTTTACCGTGCAGATTTAACTAAACCCTCCACACCCGTGCTGTTGTGACTCGGCTCTCTATTCATTGTGAGAATCACACTGTTTCTCCTAATAGTGATATTTCGAGAGGGAGAAATCACAGGCTTGTTCTACTTTATTTTATTATGATTTATTTGACTAGAGGTTTCGACATGTTACTTTGCTGCAGTCTATTTAAAACATTTAATTAATTTGAATTATTTTTTTGTATAAATAATTGAATGAATGATTCAATGACTCACTCATAAGACTTGTTTCATTACTGGATGAATCAGCGTTTTGAAACGAATCTTTTAGAATGATTCAATGACAAAATTGTACACCAGGGGGGTGTCTAATCCTGCTCCTGGAGGGCCACAGTCCTGCAGAGTTTAGCTTCAGCCCCAGTGAAACACAGCTGAACAAGCTAATCAAGATCTTACTAGTCACACTAGAAACTTTCAGCAGTTGTGTTGAGGCAAGCTGGAACTAAACTCTGCAGGACATTGGCCCTTCAGGATCGAGTTTGGACACCCCTGTTGTACACTGTCCGAAATTCGAGCATTTTGAGAGAGATTTTGGCAATTCAGAGCCACCAGATGACAAATATGAAAAAGCGCATGTGAATTTCAAACTCTGTGTGCGAAGACCTTTACTTGTCGCCACCTACTGGTGTAATGATGTAATTGATACAATCTTAGGTTTACGTGACGATCCCCGTTTACAAGGATCTGCGAAAACTACTTAAAACGCTGTATTCTGCTGCCAGGCCAGTAGCTGCCGATGTTTCTTTACAAAGCAACACTACGCGCCTATAGACTGAACATTTAATATGCGTGCATAACGTCACTGTTTTCACAAATTTGCATTGTTGTACTTTACACGGAGGTGATAACAGTATAGTTTTTTTGAAACGCGTTTTCAAAAGTTTGCGTCTTTTCAGGCCTCCAAAATGCTGTTGTTGTGTAAATGAGTTTTACATTTTAGTTAGATAAAAACGTTATTGTGTTAATTTGAAGCATCAAGCTACTTTCAAAACGTGATTTACTTTGATCGCTACCGTGGACATCAGTGTTTATATCTGAACTATATACTTTTATCCCAGCCCTTGTGTTATGAATTGAGTTACTGCAACACAGAAGTAATGATACTATGTGTTGATAAGATACTTTCAAGTGTTTAATAGACATAGACAAATTGTTGTCATTTAGGAATAAGATGACGTGGGTGTTTGAATCAATCTTTTAATGATTAATCGTGCAGCTCTACAGTAAGCTTGTGTTTCACTCCGACTGTAGCTTATGATGTCTCTCTCCCTTCAGTTGCCAGACCGATTCAAGTTTGCGCCGGAAATGGAGAAGTATGTGAGCGAGTTCATGCAGGGCTGCCGTGACGCTGACAAACAGCTCTCAGTGATGCTCAGCTTCACCCAGCTCACCAACCAGGGCTACCCTGTGGTCCCGTCCTACTGGAAGGTTCTGGAGCACATGGTTCCGTCTGCGCTGGAGCAGTACGTGGAGTGGCTGATGGACGCGTTCTGCAAGCCACAGCTGGAGAAATGTCTGGACTTCAGCACCCGCAGACAGAAAGGAAACCAGGAGTCTGGATTAGAGTGAGTTTACGTTATATTTTCCAAGAATTGACTGTTATTAAGTCATTAAGATCTGGGGATCTGGGGAGTATCATCTTCAACAAAGCGGATCATAGCTCAGTGATCTTGAGAATTTTCACAGTTTTATTTTTAGTATGTAATATACACTATCATAGTTTTTATTAATATTTTGAATTGGCTTTTATTTTTATATTTTCAGTTTTCGTTTTAGTAGTTTTGTTGTGCTTTGGTCATTTTTTTTTTTCTGTTTAGCTTAAACTTTAATTTTAATTTTAGCTTTAGTAATTTTAGTTCTTCAGCTTATTTTATTTCCAGGAGTTGCCAAGGCAACATTTCTAATGTTATTCATGTAATGTTTATATTTTATTTCAATTAACAGAAACTATTTTTTTTTAGTTTTACAGTTAACAATAATAGTATTATTTTTATTTTTATCAAATAACAATATTATACTTAATAATGATAATAATAGATTTTATTTGTTAAAAATATCATATTATTATTATTAATAATTAAATAAATGAAGTGAAATTATTATGTTTAGTTTGTTAATGATTTGCAATTTTTTATGTATCAATGTAACATTTTGTCACTTCCCAGGCATTTTTCTTATGTCAGTTTCATATTTATTCTATTTCACTTCATGTTGTAGGAGTGACAGCTGTGTTGCCAGGTTTCGTAAATGGATCGTTCCACGCCTCACTTTCATTGTGGACAACCATCAAATTAAGAAGCAAGAGGATCTCGTCATGAAAATGGCTAGGTAACTCTTCTTTATATTTCACCAGTGACCTCTACATGACCTCTCTACATGGCATTTATACTGACATCAAGTGGATGGTATTGTGATGTTTTTTTCTTTCTCCTGTAGGTTTATTTTCTTCCACGGCTTCTTTGATGTGAAGAAACCCACCCCAGAAATCCCAGAGACAATGCAGGCTCTCTCAGTGCCCATAGATCAACAAACACGATCCACGCTCTCTTCAGCCTTCTACAGGTCTGATTTATGTTCTTCACCTCCACACCATACACGTTTCATTATGTTAATATAATATTCCCATATTGTTTATCACTAGCTGCGTTTACATGGACCCTAAAAATCCGATTGTAATCGGACTAGTGGCACAATCACATGTAACCACGTCAATCGGAATTAATTGCCCAGATTTTTAAGGGGTGATTTATTCCTTTTGTAATCCGATCGAGAGGACGTGTAAACGCTTGAAACTGGAGAGGACTGCGCATGTGTAATGACGTGTGACACGAGCTGTTCCTCCTGTTGAATAAAGTGTCATAAATGAGTGAATCCTGTCATTCTGAGATTCTCTTTCCACTCATTGTCTGTGAAGTGGAGCAGGACAATGTCCCACTAGTCCTTGTTTCAGACTTTAACTGTTTCAGGCATTTTTACTGCTTGATTTAAAAACAAGCAACACGGCTCAACGCTTCATGTGCTCGTCGTCTTCTAATCAGAACCCGAAATAGATACATGTTAAGTCTGCTTTTTAAAACAAAGAAAAGGAGGATGGTTAGTATGCAACAACAGCGGGAAACTTGTATATTTGTGCCGTGTCAAAAGATTAAATCCGGTCAGAAGCTTGTGAAATATAAACGCACACATCAACCTGATCACTTTATTTAGCTTCATGTAAACACTACGTTCGGATTCGTCAATCGGAATGAATTCATTCAGATTAAAGCAAAAAGTGTACTTGTAAACATAGCTAATGACTGTAATTCGGAGAGGCTGCTCACTGCAGAGCAAATGGGTGGAGCGTACATGTACTGGCGCTCCAAAGAGGAGGAGCTGAATGTTATTTGACTCTGCAGTGAGTTTGGCCTGCAGTACCCAGTTCAACCATTAGCTGTCAATATTACACACTGCACTTTTAAATTAGATTTAATAATTATATACTTCATATCCTCCAGTCTTCTGCAGGGCCTGAACACAATGGCTGTGTTAGGAGATCCACCTGAGGAGGAGGGGCTGAACCCCAGGAGGATTCTGGGTGTTAAAGCAGATGGAAACATGTGGATTTACTGTGTGGTGCAGTACGCCTCCATGCTGCTCAACCAAAGCAAATGCGTTCAGAGCGTTCAGACCTTCAGTTCAGAGCAGAGACGGGGCTGGGATAGGTGACGTATCCTACAAAACACTACTAATAATGTCTGTCATAATACATTGAAGAGCAAGGAAAAAAAAGCTGTTTTCCAAAATATGACGATTTAAAATGTAAACGAGAGCTGCTTAGTGATTTTGTGTTGTGTGTGTTCAGTATGCTGGAATCGGTAGAGGCCTTGAGGAAAAAAGCTAAGAAGTCTTCTTCACCTGAACACACAGCGCTCCAGCACCTCTTCCTTCTCATTGGGATTCAGATGTTCAAGGTTTGAATCTTCCTGCCTTAATAAATGCCTGCTGCTTTAGATCAGGAATTCCCAAACTTTTGTATCATCCAAACCCCTCTTGATGTAAAATATTGTAGCGAGATCGAGCCCCAGGGGAAATGGTGCGGGATTTATGCATGAGTTTAATCGTGTTACGGTCAAACATGCACAGATCCGCACAGAGGGGAATTTGGATATTAACAGTTGATTATAACGGATTATAACAATTATTAATATCTAGGGCTTGATTCAACTTTTAGAAATTTCTTTGATTCTAGACTTGAGTTCAAAGGATGGATAATTGTCCACCAAATACCTCCCTTTTAATAACTCTTAAACAGCACCTCTCTGGCCAGGAGAAATATCTTTCTTTTAATTTGTAACAGGGTCGGTTCACCGTAAAAGGGACCTATGTATGAGCAATTCAGGCACAATCACGTGTGAATATATACATTTTAATAAATCAACAAACAATAAACAAACATACACAAATTAACTGAAAGAAGGAAGGAGAGAGAGAGAGAGAGAGAGAGAGACAGAAGGCAACGGTGATACTATCGACACAACCTATTGAGCACAAGCAAGGAATCAGTCCAACTTATTGGTATAAGCTCAAGACTTTATAACGACAGCTTAAGGGATACTTGCATATGTTTCCTTGGTCGCGAGTTCGTGCGTTTAGGAGAATTCCGCGATCCGGTCCGTGTTTGAATCTGGCAGGGTGGGTCCTTGAATCCGCGGGAAATTCAACTTTGGTTCCTTTGTGTGATGAGATCCGTTGGAAGATGGCGAAGAAGAGGAGGAAAGCCAAAGAGGTGGCAACAGGAAGCAAAAAGAAGAGAGGAGAACGAAGAAGAGGGCAAAATGAAAAAAAAAGCGAGAAGCGTTTGTGGCCCATCTTTAAAGGGCCGCGACGGGGAACGCCTCTTTTGTCGGAACAGCCAATCAGAGCAGAGGAACTCAGAAGTGGGAAATCTTCCTTTGTCTTGGGTCTCGCTTCATTAACATGTTTATGGCTCTCTCTTAGATAAGCAGACTTGGGGTTTTGGTACGCAGACTTTGGGGTTTTGGCATAAAAGAAAGAGTTTGATGCATCATAGTACCACACAACACACCTAGCCGGCCTACAAATTGCGAGACAAAGATTTCGAGACCAAGCATGGGGAGTTTAACTTAAGAGTTAAAGGAACGGCGAGGATTGACGTCATTCTTCCTTAAGCATTCACTGGCTATAAGTTTCTAACCTATCAAACACATCTAAAATGGTTATAACAAAAAGCATGCATACATACAGGGACCACAGCACACCTAAAATGAAAAATACCTAAGTTAAAAGTCATATAATCTGTTGGATGTCCTTTGGTATGTGTGAGGGAGGGGCTGTTTTTATGACGGTGAGCTGCACGAGGCATGGTTTGTGTTCTTTTAGGGCCGTTAACCTGTCAGTCTGTAGACTTCACGGCGCCGGTCTTGTTTGAGTCATTATAACTAATCAAAGTATTGGTCCGTTGATCATTTATGAGCACCGTCCATACGCTACAATATCATCTTGAGACTTTGTTAATATTTCACAAATTTTACAACACATTTGCATGTTCATGTTTTTCTGATGTCGGTTAATAGTCACATGACATGCAGGTAAACAGATAAAATATTTTATTTAAAAAGAAACCAGTCCCCCAAACTCCTGCATCGGATAAAAAAAAAAAAGCAAAGCGGGTGTGTATTAGTGTGGTCAAAAATATTGATATTTCGATATGTATCGATTACTGAAATATCTGTTCCAATATTCCTTTTCTGAAGTATCGATACCACCTCCTCTCACTTACACATCTCCTTTACACCGGTTATATAGTGCTTGTACATAAAATTTAGAAATTCCTGCAGGTTTCATGCTCACACCAAAACTGTGTACACCTCTGATAAAGGCGCCACTCTCATAAAGCCACCTCTCAAATGGCCCGCAGGTTCTAAGTTGACTTCTTTTTTGTGGCTTAAACGGTTAAATGCGTACAAAATTGTCAAAATGCCCGTCTTGCTGAGTATTCAGGTAAATGCAGTCAGTTTTGTAGCGTAAATGGTTATAGAAAACGCATGTTGTGTAACAGCATATCGGATCGGTGCATAAGCTCTTAAAGTGACGGCAGCCTAATAAACCTGCTGCAAAACACAGAAAATCACTCGCTGCTCTTGACTGAATAAGTTTTGTAACTTTAATTGTAAGAATTAATCTGAATAACTATTAGTGTTTTTACATTTGATTACTTTCATGTATGTAGTATTTCTTACCTAGATACTATAATTTGTCTCTTTATACTATTGTAGTTATTTGAGCAATCGTTTGCAATTTGTTCTTATGTTATTACTGACTGTTTACTCGTCTTGTTTTGTGAATGTAGCTCAACGATTCAAATAAAGCCTCCCTGTGATGTGTTTAAGCTATTACAGCAAAATCATAAAAAATCATGAGATAATAAATTATATATATGGCAGTTTTCCCTGGGGTATGGTTAGGCCTGTCGCGATTGATCGATACAATCGACTGCGTCGACTCTGATAATTAGTTGACATAAATATTTTTAACCGACTGGGTAAGTTAAGATATGATTATGATATTAGTACCGGTACTTTAAAAATGACAGCACTCTAATAAGAGCAGTATTTCTTCATTTGCATCGATGTGTGACAGCAGGAGTCAGGACGTGTGTGTGAGCTCTGCTTCCACCGTTCACTAAACGACAGAAACACTGGGACGGGCTCGCGCTGCCGGACTCTGACCTGAAGCGCTCGCAGCCGCACACACACCTTTCACTCAGACAGATTGCAAAGTCAGTTTCGCGGATTATTGGGTTTGAATGGTCAAAAATATATAAAAATGCAGGATGTTCACACTGACGTGTATAATTCTTCTTAAATAAAGCGGGCGAAATGGTTAAAAAGCAGATATTCTCTTTTTTTTTTTTTATGTTGGTTTTCAAATTTGTACCTTTTTTATATTTTTACTCTTAGTTTTACATTTTGTCAAGGGCTTGTTTACATTTATACCATTTATACTTGTTTATCCACTGTATGAAGCTCATACATCACTTTTTCCACAGCTCGTGTTGCCTGTAGTTTTTTGGCCAAGTAAATCTCTTGGAAAGATATTTTTGCGGTGTTTTGTCAGCAGAACACTCCAAAAACTCATTAAATAGACCCACTGAAAAGATGTACATCTATCCATCACAGCCTTGCTTTAATTCCCGTTAATAATCAAAGGTGACGCTGCTGTGAATAAAGTCTATTGTTCATTTATGCATCTAATATCCTTGTTGTGCATAGTAAGATCTGTGTTAATACATATTCATTTTGCTGTTTTTGGATATGCAGTACAATAAAAAACTAAAGTGCTTTACATTCCTGTTCCAGATGAACCAAACAGAACGATTGTGGACTGATTTCAGAAAATTCTGAACTGTTTTACTGCCTATATTTTGTGATCTTGACACAAGTGTTGTTGTTCTTTCCTCACTTCAGGCTCCAGAAGAAAGTTTGGAACTGTTGAATGATTTGCGTACTTGCATGGAGAAAGCTCAAGCTAAGAAATCCAAAAAGAAGAAAGCGAGTAAGTTGGAGCGGTTCAATGCAGTTAATGGATTTAATGAAATACGGCCATTGTTTTGGCTTCTGTTATTGATTTGTGATCCATAAAATCCTGCTGTGTTTGTTCATTGTGGATGTTGTTAAATGAGAAATCTGTTGTTTATACACTAATGGTATTTGTGTGTTACAGCTGGCAAGAGCTCAGATGAGGAGCCGCACTGGGTGGAGGTGGTTGTTGAGATCCTGTTGTCACTCTTGTCTCAGCCCAGTCGACTCATTCGTAGTGTGTGTAAAGCTGTGTTTGGCCGTATCTGCCCTCACATCACCCAAGGAGCTCTGAGCTCCATCCTGAATGTAAGAGACTTTTGACTAATTAACAGTGCTTTATTACTGTAGTATTATTTGTATACTATTGTAGTATTTATTAATATTTTAAACGTACAATTTTTAGTAACACTTTAGTTTAGGCTCCAATTCTCACTATTAACTAGTTTCTTATTAGTAGAGCCTGACCGATTTATCGGCCGATATGAGCCTGTCGCAGATATATCTGCATCGGCGTATATGCCACCAATGTGAACGCACGCCCACACGTCTCACAGCGCGCGAATATTCACACAAAATGTCTTAAGTGAGCGTAAACATGAAATTTTCCAGTCACCTCCAGATTCTAGAGATACTGGATTTGGGATTTTCCTTAGTTGTCAGTTATAATCATCAAAATTAAAAGAAATAAACATTTGAAATATATCAGTCTGTGTGTAATGAACGAATATAATATACAAGTTTCACTTTTTGAATGGAATTAGTGAACTAAATCAACTTTTTGATGATATTCTAATTATATGACCAGCACCTGTGTGTGTGTGTGTGTGTGTGTGTGTGTGTGTGTGTGTGTGTGTGTGTGTGTGTGTGTGTGTACATGCATACGTGTGTGTGTATGTATATACATACATGCATACGTATATACATGCATACGTACATACATATGCATATATACATACATACATGATGCATACATACATACATACATACACATGCATAAAAGTACCACTCAAAGTTTGGACACACCACTGGGAAACTGTGTCCAAACTTTTGACTGGTACTGTACTATAATATACAATATTATAATATAGAATATCGCCACTATATCGATATCTGACTTTTTTGCTCCCTAATATCGGTATCGGCCCCCAAAACCCTTATCGGTCGGGCTTTACTTATGCATATTACTAGGATATTGGCTGTTTATTAGTACTTAGAAAGCACATATTAATGCCTTATTCTGCATGACCATATTCTACATCTAAACTTAACAACTACCTGACTAACTATTAATAAGCAGTCATTAGGACTTTGAGGCAAAAGTTCTAGTTAATAGTGAGAATTGGACTCTAAACTAAGCGTGACCCAATTATTAATAGTTTGCTTTTAATTGTAGTTTACTTACAGATTCTGTTAATGTGAGTTTTAAAAGAGCTTCTTCATTGTCTTTGCTAACTAGTCTAATTTAGAATAAACAGACAGGTCTTGTTTTCATAACTTTACATCTTTGCCACCCACAATGTGCACCCACAATGCATTTAGCTTCCTTAATTTCTGAGCAAATATTTTTGAGGAAATAATATAGGGCGGACTTTAACAGGATTTGATTGGATCGTGGATGTTAGTCTGTGATTATGATTGGTTAATTCTACATTTCCCCGTCCACGTGAAAGTGATTATGGTTTAATAATGTTATGAAAAACTTTTTTTAATGTACATGTGATTATCCATGCAAAATAAGATCATTTATTAAGTAACTAAACGGGGTCTGTTTTGATTTCTTGTTGATTTTTAGGTTCTGGACCCAAACAAGGATGAGGATGAAAGTGGCGTTGTGGTGACTGATGAGAAAGAGAAAAAGAGGAAACAAAAAGAGGAGGAAGACGTAGATGATAAAGAGGATGATGAGGAGGTGAGACTGATCATTGTATTTATGGCATGAAACCAAAATAGCAATACCAAGATAGCAAATTTCAAATTTTCCTTTCTTTTTTAAATTAAATCAGGATGAAGAGGGTTCTGATTCCTCAGATGATGATGAGGATGAGGATGAGGATGAAGCCATGGAGGAAGGAGGAGAGGTTGATCAGAACTTCCGTTTGGAGTTGATGAAGGTTCTGCAGGGTCAGAATGCCCTGGTATGAACAAAGAAATGAATTTACACCACCAGAACGCAGGCCTCAGCGATACAATGACTATCACCGATATGATCACGATATCTTTTTTGACGATATAAACTTTAGTAAAATTGTGTTAAATGTTAAATAGTTTACCTTAAAGACAGTAAGCCAAATTCACGCACGTCTCACGAGTATGACAGCAGGCAACTTCATTGATCGTAAAGCGAAGAGCTTAGTCAGTGCTTCCAAAGGGAGCGCTTTTTACTCACTTTCTGTTTTATAACTCACAATTTAACCAAAGATAACTGTACAGGTGTGGAGCAACAGTAGCAGATGTTTTGTTCTCGTTTAGGCCACTGAACAGGATGGCAGTGATGACGAGGAACTTGATGATGCAGCTATGATGAAGCTGGACGGAAGCCTGTCTTCTCTATTTCTGGAGCAGAAGAATAGGATCCAGGCCAAGAAAGACGAGAAGAACAGAATCAGCAAGGAAAAGGTCCTCGTGCGGGACTTCAAGATTAAAGTACGGCTCGTTTATGAATTTGATTAATTTAATTATTTAATATTTATCTTATTCTTATCTATTTTTATCTATATGTCTTGATGTATTGTTTTAGTAGTTGTCTGCTTGTATAGAACAAATTAATTGTATGTTTTACATACAAAAATGCATTTTATTGTTATGGTGCTGTATAAATTAGCAAGGTCGAGTTTAGTTAATTAACTATTTTTAGACTATTTAACTAGACCTTTTCTTTCTTTATTTCTTTCTTTCTTTCTTTCTTTTTTATATATATATATATATATATATATATATATATATATATATATATATATATATATATATATATATATATATATATATATATATATATATATATATATATATATATATATACATATACACTGACTCACTCACTCACTCATTCATTCATTTTGATAGTTTGCACTGTAAAACCTTCTGCCGCTGCAGACTTTGGCTGCCGTGTTGCATCTAGCAGTTTTTTTTGAGCAGGTTTTTCATTCTGTAAACCTGTCCGATTGGGGTCAGGTGAATCTGAAAACCAGCCTGTTTGTTCAGGGCTTCCTTAAGACTGATTAGTGAATGGTCGATTTTGATAAAATATGTAGTTAAAATATGCAGGTTTTGTCCTAGTGGCTAATTGAAGTGATTTGGTGTGTTATTTTCAGGTACTGGACATGGTGGAGATGTTCTTGAGCAAACACAGGAGCAGTGCTCTGGTTCTTGGGATGGTGGAACCGCTGCTTAGTGTGATCGAGAACGGGATGAGCTCTGAAACCAGCCAACAGGAACAGGACTACCTGCGCAAGGCCGCAGACATCTTCAAGTGAGCTGTGTTATTTTGTATTATTTATATACTAATTAATATTTTGAATTGGCTTTTATCTTTATATTTTCAGTTTTCATGTAAACTTGTTTTAAGGTAGGGTTGGCAGTTTCAGAGAGGCTAGCAGTAGCAAGGTATTTTTAAAAAGCATAAGGTCACACCCTCCCTTTAGAGCGTCTCCAAAGCCACGCCACCTCCAAAACGCATGAATGCACACAAAGTGTCATGAGAGATGCCATTAAACTACTTCATGTCTCAAAGCGCTTAAGATTACAATAACGATGAACATAAACAACTTACAAAGCTCTAGTTGTACCACCTGACTGCTGCAGATTCATTTCGGCATTGATGGTGTTGAAGTAGAAAATATGGATGTTGTGTCCGTGACGTCACCCATACGGTTCTGAAGAGCAGTGTTGAAGAGTAAAGTAGGGTCGAGCTGGCCGTTGCCATCTTGGCAGCGCATCACACCAGGATAACAGAAAATGGACAATGAGGCGGGACGTGCACGGAGCTGAGGTGACGTGATGACTAACAGACAGCGGCTAAATGGCTATCCACCTGTCACTCAAGTGGCCACGCCCTTAATTATGCAAAACTTTAAGGCTTTATATAATCTAAACGAATGAGTTTAAATTCACCCCCCTCACAGTTGTCATGAAGACCAAAACCACAATTTGTACCAGGCTGTAAAAGGTTTTTTCTGCTGTAAAGTTTTAACATGGGGCTCAATGAGATTCTAGTGGTCAGTCGATGAATTGCAGTTGAAGTCACTTCCGTTGGCTTCAACAGAAACTGGGGAGGTTGCCGCTGATAGAAACGCATAAATCTGAGTCTGAGGACGTGAACAGCTCGGGTACAATGTCACGGGTTGCCATCTTGTAATTACGGTTATGCCATGGCGTGAGCACGCAGGATAAGCATGTTTTGGTTCAGGAGTCACTCTGACTGACGTCTACAACTGCATTAAAAAAAAAAAAAATTACTATATAGCTTTCATTTATTTCGGTTTTCATGTAATAGTTAATATTTTATTTAATCTTAGATTTATTTAAGTTAATTCCTAGTGAAACCTCACAGAAAACATGCTGCTTATTTTCTTCATGTCAAAAGCTGTTGATTTAATTTCATGCAATTCTTATAGTTTATCATTCTGTCTCTGATTGTCAGGAACCGGCTCTGTCGTGGCAAGTATTACTGCAGGGAAGTTGATGGACGAGAGGTGGAGCTTCATGAAATGTTTGAGCGTCTGATTGGCCGAGCTCAGAAACTGACAGACTCGTCTGTGTCTCTGTACTACTTCAGGTGAGGACTTCTGGGTATTGATGCTTGTGCAAATGTTGTAGATGTTGCGAATCTTCCACCTGTAGTATACAAACTCTCATTTGTGTTTATTGTGATTTTATATTTTCCTTTCAATTGCGTTGTTGTTTTGTAGTGCTGCTCTCTATGTGCTGAAGGTGTTGAGAGGCGTTGTGAGCGAACAGGACTCAGAGGTAACATACAATCTCAAATTGACACACCGTTGCTAATCTCCAAGTATTGAGGTTTATGAAATAACTTTGTGCTAATTACAGTTTATGGGTAAAGTGGATGTTGAGAGGGTCACAACTTGCTTCAGGGATGCGTTGACATCTTTCATGACGAGAAGGAAAAGCCCTCTCACTGGAGCCATGTTCAACGACCTCTTCAGCAGGTTCCTGTGAGTAAACGGCTTCAATTGTAAAGTTTAATTTGGGGAAATCTAGATTTTGTCATCTTTTCTGATCAAATAATAGTGGGGGGGAAAAGTTTAAGAGCTTCAGGTTTGCTGTGCTTATTTGTTGGCCTAAAAAAAAATTGTGATTTTTTTTTTTATATAACAATATGACTGACATAATATATATTTTTATGTGATTAAATAAATTTTTAAACAAAACAAGAAATGTTGCTTTTGTAAAAATACTATTTCAAGTACTATTTGATAATGAAAACAATTTTATTTTACAGTACAACTGAAAAATTACAATACTAATATTTATGTATTTTCCTCCACACGTATTTTGGCGGAAAACCACATGGAGGTCTCGAGCCTTTCCTTGGTTGATGGTTATAAGCATTTCATTTTGGTGAAATTGTGACACATACTACGCTCCCAAATGCACATTATAAGCAACCCAAACTTTACTGTGAAATGGAAATATATTTAGTTACTTGAATCACAGTTTTTATGATAATCGCAATAAGCCATATTGTGATTTTTGATTTTATTCTGATTGATTGTTCAGCCTATTTAAAGGTAGGTGGCTTATTATCAGTGAGACTGATAAGACCAGCATCACTTTTGCTATCGCTCATAGTTAGTTTGGGAATTGTTCAAAGAATTAAACGTTGATTGATCTTTCACACCACTTGAATTTTCTTGAAAATGTAAAAATGTAGTCTCTATCTCATGAAAACTGTTAATGGGGCATAAGTGATCCATTTGTGGTGTGTTTGAAGGTGTTTTTGTGAGCCTGTTGGACATAGCTGTGGAGAACATCACAGGCGGACTGAGGGAACATCAGCAGGTAAAAAGAAGCCTAATCCAAAATCCATGTTACGGCATTTTCATGGACAAGAATATTGAGATAAAATCCTATACTAGTTCATTTGATTATTATGTTTAATGTTTTTTTGTTTTGCTTTTTTCCCCAGAGTCAGGCATGTGTCATGGTGCTGAAGGCCCTGCAGTCTAAAGATGTGAAGAACCTGTCTGATGTCCAGAGAACCGAGCTGCATCAGAAAGTTGCAGATCAGTTGGCAAATGTAGGCTTCCTTCAGCTCATAGCTTGAATCTCAAAATGCAACATTGAGAGTATCAGTTGCGTCGCGTACGTTCGTGTGTCGTACCAATTTCAAGCAAATCCAATTGAAAATGAATACACTACCGTTCAAAAATCTGGGGGCAGTAGGATTTTTTTTATTGTTTTTAAAGAAGTCTCTTATGCTCAACAAAGTTGCGTTTATTTGATCAAAATACAGTAAAAACAGTAATATTGTGAAATGTTATTACAATTTAAAATAACTGTTTTCTATTTGAATATGTATTGAAATATAATTTATTCCTGTGATTTAGCAGAGCTAAATTTTCAACAACAAAAATCGTACTGACCCCAAACTTTTGAACGGTAGTGTCATTTTTATTTTATTTAATGCAGAGTACCAAGCATTATTTAAACATTAATTTATCAAATTATTGTTTAACTAATTAATACACCAAGGTAATGGCTCATAGCAGTCAGTCATTTTTCAACAAAGTAAATATCTTCAAAATAGACGTTGTTTATTCACTTTATATTCATATTTTAAGTGCTTTTGGCTGCTTTCCTCGAGTGTGCATGTGCATATCACTAATAACTAATTTATTTCTTCCAGAGTTTTGAAAATGTGCAGTGCAAGAACAAAACCGTTCGTGAAAAGATGGTGAAAGTGCTGGAGCTCTGTCAGTACCTTGTCAAAACGGTTCACAATCAGGTAACGATTCAGTGTTTTTACTAAACCTTGTGCTTGTTCAGATGGCAATTCTGTGTGATTTTTAAAGGGCCTTTTGCTTCTTTCTGAGCAGAAGATGCAAGTTAACCTGGAGGCCCTTCAGAATATTCTCATGTCCATGAGCGCTGAAGGAATCCTGCAGAAACCAGGACAGCTGGAGGACACATACTGGAGCGTGATGAAATTATTTGGCATTCTGTGAGTCACATTACTAACATTTATTTGGATTATACTTTTGAGCATGTGTGTGTGTCCGTATACACATACATGTACATTATTTCTATTTTGAGTAAATGCTGTTCTTTTTAACTTTTTTTATTCATTAATGAATTCTGAAAAAACGATCACAGGTTCCAAAAAATTAAGCGGCACAACGGTTTCCAACATTGATAATTAATCATATTAGAATGATTTGGAAGGTCATGTGACACTGAAGACTGGAGTAATAGCTGATGAATGAATTCTGCTTTGCATCACAGAAATAAATTATATTTTAAAGTATATTAAAATAGGCAACCATTATTTTGAATTATAATATTGTGTGTGTGCGTGCGTGTGCGTGTGCGTGTGCGTGTCGTGGAGCGGGCATGTTAGGAATGGGTGATGTGGCCTAAAATCCATATTGCGATATAGAAACAAACGCAACTCTCGTCTTTTCTACAAGATATATGATAAGAAATGATACAAAAATACCAATAAGGTAAACCTCCTGAAGTGAATGTTGTGAGGCGGTAGAACAGATTAGTCGTGTTACCTCTCTTGGTAACTGTTGCCCACACACTCTACAGTATAGTTTGCTGCTGCTCGTCGGACGGCAAATGCAAATAATGGATGTTTCACCAGCTCCTACATTTCACTTTCAGCGCGTTTACTCAAGATGATGAATACGATGATGCGTTGCAGCTCGTGGCTCTATTCTATAGAGAATTAAAATCTCTATAAATAGGCCAATTTTGTATCGTTTATATTGCATATCGTTCATATCGCCCATTACTAGCGCGCAGTAGGCGGCTGTTTGTATAGTTGCATTAATGTGAGCTGAAATGACAAGAAAATATTACAAGAAAAATATTTTTAATTAATATTGAGTTTATTTGCAAAAACAGATTTTGATTTTCATAAATCATGTTTATTTATTGTGCATTCAAATAATATAAATCAAACTGCAGTTGAGTTGTTTTGATTTAAATAACTAAAAATACAGAGTAACTTACAAAATTAAAGTTAATTGAAAGTTATAGATTATATTTTATATTAGGTTAGTTTTAAGCAAAGCTGAAAACTCCACATTGCATTTAAAACACGCGCACACACAGACAAGCGTTCTCACTCTCACACACAAATTCAACGCATGGACAAACAAGCATTCAGCATGCAAGACGTGTCTGGCGCACAAGGAGTTGTAGGAGTTGAAATTATAAATTCTAGAGACCACTTTTTAGTCTGCTTTGACAAACACCTCAGCCAGCGTGTCTTTTTGACTTAGCAGCCTTATTGTCACCTGACTTGAATACTGCGCTATACTCACTAAAACGGACTCATCGGCTTGTTCACAAACAGCAAGGGTGCTTGTCGGTTTCTGCTGATATATATATAAAAAAAAATTATATTATTTAAATATTTTAAATATTTAAATACAGGCTTGATGAGCATAAGAGACTTTCAAAAAACATTAAAAATAGTGATGTTTCCAAACTTTTGACCAGTATAAATGTTATATATATAATTTTATTATGTGAGAATCATTTGTTTGCCATGATTAATCATCTCTTGGTTTGTGTCCATGCTACAAATAAAAATAGACAATAATAATTTTTGTAACTTTTTTTTTTTTAAATAAGTGAATTAAAGAATTTCCAGAAAATGCGACTATATTGCTAGTACCGTCCATCTGATAATGATCCTGTATTCAATGTCTCGGTTCCTTCTTAGAAAACCAAAGATGGAAAAGGTGAAGAAAGCTGTAGAGGCAGAGCAGACAGAAGAGACTACAAAGAAGAAGAAGGATTCCTCCCAGAGACGAAGAAAGCATAAAGAACCGCAAGAAGCCCATGGTACTGGAGGGAAAGAGACACCAGCCTCCACAGAAACCCCTGAAGGAGCGTCAGGAGAGGAGGAGGAAAGAAGAACAAGAAGAAGAAAAACAAGAAAGGAAACAGCAAGGAGGAGGAGAGAGACGCAAGATCAGCCGGCCAGTAAGAAAACCAAAACGCATAGCCGCAACAAAAGAAGAAAAAAAGAAAGGAGGGCAGCAGGAAATGATGGGAAATAATTGGACAATAATGTGATATAACTGTGATGAATACAGGACTGGTTGCTGTTTGTCCTATGCAGCCCAAACTTTGGGCCTGGTTATCATAATTCGGGTGATTTAATGAGCGGCTCAAGATCGGCTGTTCTGTTCAGAAGAATCCGCCAGTGTGAAGAGGGAAACTGTTATTGTTTCAGATATATCTGTATTATTTGCCTTTTTGTGATTACTTGCATGATGCAATTTTTGTCAAAGCAATACATGGAATACTAAATAGTATTTTGTTCTTTGTATGTGGTTTCAGTGTTTTTACTGTATGCGTGTGGCAGTAATTGAAAATGACTTGATGTGTTCCAGTTAGACTGTAAAAAGCTATGAAATATATGGCAATTACTGTGCACGGTAGTGACTAAAAGAGATGGTGTGAATAGATGCAAAGTTAAATAAATACAGGATGGCTGAATATTTGGATGCATAGATGAAAACTAACGCCATGCTTCCAATGATCTCTCCCAAAGGGGTAGCATGTTCAGGGTGAAAAGCAACAGTCCTAATACTGAGCCTTGTGGTACTCCATACTGAACTTGTGATATGACACCTCGTCCATTTACTGCTACAAAATAATTATGGTCGGATAAGTATGATTTGAACCATGTTGTGTTCCAGATGCACTGTAAAAACTATTAGATAATACAGTAGTGACTAAAACAAATGAGTGTAAATAGATAGATGCATAGTTGGATAATTAGAGGATGAATGGATCCATTTTGTACCCTTTTATATGGATCCATCATTAATTGAAAATGAATTGGGTTGTGTTACAATTAAAGTATTCTGAGCATCATTAGCATAACAGTGAAAACTAACCATGTTTCCTAATAATAGCTCCCAAGAGTATCATGCACAGGGTGAAAAGCATTGGTCCTAATACTGAGCCTTGTGGTACTCCATACTGAACTTGTGATCAATATATCTCTTCATTTCCTACTGGTAGATAGTATCGAATGCAGTGCTGAAGTCTAGTTCAACAAACAGAGATGCAACCTCGATCGGATGATCAGAACAAGTCATTACTCTGATGAGCAGTCTTTCTCAATTTACAGAAAGAGAGATTAGAGATCAGTCTGTAGTTGTAGGATCAAGCTGGGTTTTTCTTTAATGAGAGGCTTAATAACAGCCATCTTATACGTTTTTAAGTCCACCATAATTTCCTATGCATGGATGGACAGATCAGAAATTGATACACTGTGGTGTCCCCTAGCCTGAAAAGTTTTTAAACATAAAATATTTTTACTCCTTAAAATGGTTAGGCATCATAATTTTCAACTGATATCCAATTAATTGTTGTAAAGAAAAGATATAACTTAATTCAAATTAAAATGATTTTAATGACCAACAATGTGATATTTCATTGAAATATTAAAATGGTCACCACCAAGAGATTACAATATTTGGAAAATTTCTAAAGCATGATGGAAATAATTAGTTTTGACGCAATCTGAAGTGCTGAATCAATTTGCCAAGTATCAACCAGCAATCTGATCAAATTGATGATAAATGTATATTTATCAGTAACAAAACTGTTATGCTTAACTAAAACTATAAAAAAAAATCTGTAAAAGTAAAGCTTAAAATATTTTACGTCTGT
Organism: Paracanthobrama guichenoti; assembly: GCA_018749465.1. NCBI lineage: Eukaryota > Metazoa > Chordata > Actinopteri > Cypriniformes > Gobionidae > Paracanthobrama > Paracanthobrama guichenoti. The sequence goes on from JAGHMJ010003241.1 coordinate 820,657, forward strand.
TTGTTTTAAACATTTGTTCGACAGCATCATCATTTTCAATTGATATTCAATTTCAAAAATTCACTTAAAAATAATTAAAATGATAACTATTTAGTTTTATAATCTTTTGTTTAAAGTTGTGTTTTAAATTGTACAGTTGTGGTCAGATTTATTGGCCCACCTGGTAAATATGAACAAAGATGGCTGTAAAAATAAATCTGCATTGTTAATCCTTGTGATCTATCATTCAAAAACATTCTCAAAATCTAACCTTTCATTGAAGTAGAAGAATGGAAAGTCACATTATGAAATAAATGTTTTTCTCCAAAACACGTTGGCCACAATTATTGGCACCCCTAGAGTTTATTTTAAGTAAAATATCTCTGAAGTATATTCACATTAATATTTAAAAATTTTAGCACACCAGGGTGACTAGGAACATGAAATTGTCCAGCTATGACTTATTCCACAGGAGTATAAATATGAGGAAACACAAAGGTCAAATTCCCTTAATCATTCATCACACTGAGTAAAACCACAGAATATAGTTCTGATGTGCAGCAAAGATTGTTGAGCTTCACAAAATAGAAAGTGGCTGTTGGAAAATAGCTAAGACATTGAAAATCCCCATTTCCACCATTAGGGCAATAAATAAGAAGTTCCAATCAACTAAAGATGTTACGAATCTGCCTGGAAGAGGGCGTGTATCTATATCGTCCTAATGTATAGTGAGGAGGAGAGTTTGGAAAAATGCTGGAGAATTGCAGAGATTAGTTGAGTCTTGGGGTCAGAAAGTCAAAAAAAAAAAAAAAAAAAAAAAAAAAAACAACCCCTACATCACCACATATTGTTTGGGAGGAATTCAAGAAAAATCCTTGCTCATCCAGAAACAAACTCCGGCATATACAGTTGTCAGACACAAATTCAAAAGGGACCTCATTATACGGTCAGATTCACATCAAACTCAGCTAACAAACAACATGAAATTACACAATATACATATAAACTATTGTGCATAAATAAGTTGGAATATGAGCTTAACTTCCTACAACAGCAGAAGACCCCACCGAGTGGTACCCACTCATCTCCACTACAAATAGGAAAAAGAGGCTACAGTTTGCACGAGCTCACCAAAATTGGACAGTTGAAGACTGGAAAAATGTTGCCTGGTCTGATGAGTCTCGATTTCTGTTGAGACATTCAGATGGTAGAGTCAGAATTTGGCGTAAACAGAATGAGAACATGGATCCATCATGCCTTGTTACCACTGTGCAGGCTGGTGGTGGTGGTGTAATGGTGTGGGGATGTTTTCTTGGCACACTTTAGGCCCCTTAGTGCCAATTGGGCATCGTTTAAATGCCACGGCCTACCTGAGCATTGTTTCTGACCATGTCCACCCCTTTATGACCACCATGTACCCATTCTCTGATGGCTACTTCCAGCAGGATAATGCACCATGTCACAAAGCTCGAATCATTTCAAATTGGTTTCTTGAACATGACAATGAGTTCACTGTACTAAAATGGCCCCCACAGTCACCAGATCTCAACCCAATAGAGCATCTTTGGGATGTGGTGGAGCAGAACCGTGCCCTGGATGTGCATCCCACAAATCTCCATCAACTGCAAGATGCTATCCTATCAATATGGGCCAACATTTCTAAAGAATGCTTTCAGCACCTTGTTGAATCAATGCCACGTAGAATTAAGGCAGTTCTGAAGGCGAAAGGGGTCAAACACAGTATTAGTATGGTGTTCCTAATAATCCTTTAGGTGAGTGTATGCTAATTACCTTTAAGTAAGCCGAGGAGGCGTGCACTGTAATATGAATATTCATGTGAGCTCCGCCCAGCGTCACGAAAAAGCTCAGACACGAATATTTCAGAACAAAAAGTCAATCCGCGGAAAGTTTTGAAGTTTCATTTTATTCATGTAATGTTTATTTTTATTTTTTATTACCATATTATTCCTAACGCTTCTACCTCCGTTATTTCAGTTGAAACGGACACGTGACATCGCAGATAAATGAAACTGTTAAAAACTTAAATAATCTATTCAGAAACACTGAGAAAGATGGTGCTTATGATCATTGTAAATACATGATGGCGTCATCATCCATTCCTTCATTAGTAAAATCCTATGGGCTTTTTCAGTTTGGTCTTGTTTGGGGATCCTTTAATTGATTTGAATTTCTTCACCACTCTACTACTAACCGGGGTGATGGCGTGTTTGTGATACTGAAAGCTGATTGGCCTTGATGGTTACTATATATGCGGGAAGGGAGTTTAATTAATCTAGAGCAGTGGTCAGCAACTGGCCAGCAATAATATTTGGCCACGCGCAGCCGTTTGACAGCGCCTGGTTCTGAAATATATCTGTCATGAGCGGAGGCCAGCTAGTGAGAGCTGTGCACCTAAACTGCCCTCTAGTGGCTCACGAGAGGAGTTGCAGCGGTTAGCCTTCTTGTTAGAGCAACAGACTCCCATGCGGACAGACCCGAGTTCGAGCCCGCTTGGGCGGGTGGTGCGAGCTTGAAACATAACATCAACAGTTACTCACAGGTCTTTTTTTTTTTTTTTTTTTTTTGCTTTATTAATTTATCAATTGTTTAACAGGGTAACAGCTCACAAAAGACACCAGTTACCAGTTACAAAAGACACTGTAACAGTATGTCAGGCAATTCTAGTTGTATTTTCATCAATTTATTTCTTAAATTATCCCTTGACTGTATTCTGGCCCGCTATCTAGTGGCGCTTATTTATTTATTTATTTTTGGCCCATGGCCAAATATACTTATCGACCCCTGATCTAGAGTTTATAATAAAAGCGATGTCTGATTTATCCTCCCTTGTGCCTTTTTGGACGAAGACTATGGGTTATTGAGTCGAATAGTTGGACTGTAAGTGCCTTGCGAGGTTTAGTTCAATTATATATATATACATATACATCACATGTATTGAAGAAAGCGTCAAGATTACGTTTGTAACTGTTCAACAAATGTGTTGACATTCGATTGTGCACTCACGCTCTGCTGTACTCACGCACATAGCGACGTCATGTGTGTTGTTGCATGCATATGAGCGCATTTTAGTTGCTATAGCGACGCAGCGTGTTATGAATTCTGGCTGAGCGTAAACACAGTGGAAACCATCGCTATCTGTCGAGAGGCAGGCGAATTCAGACACTTGAGGAATATTTTCTGTGCGAATCTGGAGATTTGGGAGCTTTTCTGAGGATTTCTTGGGACGAGACTTTTGTTCCAGAAGGAGATCGGAGGATTGTTTTCTCTGCATCGTTTGATTTGTATTATTTCTGAGCTTCATTTTTATTGTATTGTTCTTTTAGGCGGAGTTTTGATTTTGATTTGATTTTGTTGTTGGGAGGAGTAACGTTATTTCTGAGGAGAGTTATATTTTATTCTCTTTTTGTATTGTATTTTTGTATTGTTTCTATTGCAGGTTAGGGGGCGATGGCTCACATAACGTTAGGTGACAGAGAGAGGCAGTGTTTATTTTTTCATTAGTTTTTGGTATGTTATGATATGATGTTGTACAATGATTGACTAAATTAATGTGAAAAAACTTCTGCGAGGTAACCATTTACTGTACCATTTAATTGATTTGATCCCTTGCATGTAGAAATGCATTTAGTTTTAAAATTGTAATAACTGTATGAGCGATTTGCAATTGACCACTGACATTGATTATTGATTATTATTAAAATATTACTAATTAGTTGATGTTTGGAGACTCAGTTCTGATGACCGCTATCAAGATGCCGGGATATTTATCCCCACTGCCTTCTGAGTTGCCTGTTTCTGTGTCCATGAGTCATGAGTCATTTGACAGGAAGAGGAAGAGGAAGAGGAAGAGCAGCAGCCAGGAGGCGCAGATGATGGAGGTCCACACTGCCTGCAGCTCTCCGCTCTCGGAGAGAGTCAGAATAAGCTTTTATTGGTTATGGCTCAGTTAATAAGTTATTTGTCGCTGAAAATATAAAGTTGAAAACATAAAGTAACTATTTGATGTATCCAGAACCACTGACATTGATTATTGATATTATTTAAAAAACTGTTTTGATGTTTGAAACATTCCAGCCTCAAGCAGCTCCGGATCCAGCAGAGCCGCTTCCAGTCAGTCGGCTGGCCAGGAGGTTTGGAGAGTCGGTTCTGATGACCGCTATCAGGATCCGCTGCCAGACCCGACCCAGACAGTGAGGCAGGAGCTACCAAGATATTTATCCCCACTGCCTTCTGAGTTGCCTGTTTCTGTGTCCGCAGATCCGGCTGACAGGAGGAGGAGGAAGAGGAAGAGGAAGAGGCAGAGCAGAGGCCAGGAGGAGCAGATGATGGAGTCCGCCTGCCAAGCGCTTTATGAGAGGTCAGAATAAGCTTTTATTGGTTATGGCTCAGTTAATAAATTATTTGTCGCTGAAAATATAAAGTTGAAAAAATAAATTAACTATTTGATGTAACCAGAACCACTGACATTGATTATTGATTATTATTAAAATATTACTAATTAGTTGATGTTTGGAGACTCAGTTCTGATGACCGCTATCAAGATGCCGGGATATTTATCCCCACTGCCTTCTGAGTTGCCTGTTTCTGTGTCCATGAGGTCCGCTGACAGGAAGAGGAAGAGGCAGAGCAGCAACCAGGAGCGCAGATGATGGAGGAGTCCGCCTGCCAAGCGCTCTCGGAGGGTCAGAATCACGTTATATTAAAAAGTTATGGCTCAGTTATTGAATGATTTGTCATTAAAATATTCTTCAGCTGTTTGATGTAAAAGCTGCATTAAAGTAATGTCCTTTTACGGCTGTAGATACTGCAACATGTTTTCTCTTAAGGACATTTCTTTGATTGTATATTTTGCAGAAGCGTATGTGATCGGCCCGTTGCTGGGACGAGGCGGATTCGGCTCCGTGTATGCTGGGATCTGCATGTCTGACGGACTGCCAGTAAGACATTTTCTTCCCTCCTTTGTTCAGACAGCCTTTATAAATGTATTTATAAGTGTTAAATCAGTAAATGTCATCTGTCACAATTAGGAAGGTGTGATTTACTGTGGTTTATCCGTCTGCAGGTTGCCATCAAGTACGTCTCTAAAGACAGGACCCAAAAGAGGCTGGAAGTTGTAAGTTTCGGCGTGAATCTGTTGTTCCGTTTCATCCGTTCGGATATAATAGAGCATTTGTCCCTGCAGGAAGGTCAGGGTCTGCTGCCGCTGGAGGTGGCATTGATGATCCGGGTCAGGTGGGCTCCTGCCTGCTAGCGTCCTGCAGCTTGTGGAGTGGTTTGAGCGACACACAGACTACGACATGATCCTGGGCGGCCTGTTCCTGCCAAGATCTGCAGAGTTTCTGCGAGAAGAACGGCTGTCTGGATGAGAGCTTGGCCAGAAAGTGCTGGTGCAGCTGATCACGCGCTGAAGCACTGTGAGAGTCGCGAGTCCTGCACCGGGACGTCAAGCCAGAGAACCTGCTGATTTCCACAGCTTCCTATGACATCAAGCTGCTGGACTTTGGTTGTGGGAGATCTGCTAAAGGACTCGGCCTACACATCCTTTGCAGGTAGGTTTGCTCTCTGTGGATGTTTGTGAACTTTTGTGATCAAACAAAGAGAATTTGTTTGGAGTGGAACTTTTTCAGTGGATGTTTCTGGTCTTCTTGTGTCTCTCAGGCACTCTTGGATCGCCCCCTCCTGAGTGGTTTGATCAGCGCGCTATCATGCAGGACCGGCTACGTTTGGTCAGTGGGGTGGCGGCTCTCGACATCTTGTGCTTTCCCTTCAAGTCGCTGCAGGATCACCTTCAAAAGCAGCCTGTTCATCCCTAGAGAGCTGTCTACAGGCAGAGATAGCAAACATTCAGAGATAAAACCCCGGAAAAGTTTGTTGTTTTGTGTTTCCTGAAGACTGTGTTGTGTATTACAGAGTGCCATCAGTTGATTAGCTGGTGTCTCAGTGTGCGGCGGCAGATCGTCCCAGTTTAGAGCGACATTGAGTGCCATCCTGGTTACAGTGAACAGGTGACCAGTGACATTACATTATCTGAATCCACAGCATTCATGGCTTGGATTGTATTGTTAGGGATAGTGTGGATAAGCGGTTTCGATTTATTTGTACAGGGTGAGCAGGGTGACACAGGCACTGCAGAGGCTTCCTGATCACCTACAGAAGAGGAGTGGACCACTTGAACTACAGGTTTACATCCTCTGTGAAGCTCGGTGTGAGCAGCTGGAGGAGCTGAACCTTTCCACACACAGCGCCAGCTGAAACAGAGCAGATGGGCCAGAGATGTTTTCTACCCAATAGACTCTATGCACAAGCGCTGCTAACGTATTTCCTGCAGAATCTCAGCCAGAAACTTCACTTCTGTATAGCGCTAAGTGTACTAGCGGCAGAGCTCTTTCCTAAAGTATATTGCAAACAAGAAATAATTATGCAAGTATTTTCTAGATAAGTATTGTTATAAATACAAAAATATATAACATGTCACTCTAGTTATTGCTTCCTGAAAGTTTACATATCAATCGGTCAAGTTTTGCGAACATTACTGTCCGTTATTGTGAAAGGGACACTATTGCTCACCTCATTCTAGAAGAATATCTGCTTCGTTTCAGCTCAGTGACCTTAATAAAAGCATCGGCATGCTGAAGTGTAAACACTAGAGCAATAAGGATTATAAAACACGCTGACTATTCACGAACCAACAAATAAATTATTAATTTACAAGCTTTAAAATTTGTTGATATAGTTGGGTTTTTTGTTTTTTTACTGCACAGACAATGTATAAAGTATATAATAATTTACTTCCAAACTGTATCCAAGCTGTTTCTCTAGAAATAAGAAAGTCCGTATAAACGAAGAAGAATCCATGCTTAAAAAGTAAGGTCAAGAACGAATATAAAAAATAGATGTATATCTGTCAAAGGGTAAGCGATGGAATCATTTTGAGAAGGAATTAAAGCTGTGTAATTCATTTTGTAAATGTAAGAAAATGTTTAAAAACAAGGTGATAATTTTATATCACAATATAAATAATTGGTGTATGCAATACTTAATCTGTTGTATTAATATCTGAAATGTGTACATTTATGTATGATCTTTGTAATTATCCTGGTACATTTTGGAAAATGTCTTATGTAACTATATTGTTTATCTTGTACTAATCTAATCCATTAGAGAGAGAAAAAATGACGCTCATTAGATAAATATGTATAAAGGGTAGGCATAATAAGCAGTGGCTTCAGCCTACACCTTTTTCTCGAGTTATCATGTATATTTTTGTTATATTTTTGTATTTTTTGTTGTTGTTTTTGTTTTATTTATTATGAAGAAAATGTTTGTAAGGACCAAGTAAACAATATTCAATTCAAATCAATTGACTTGTGACAGAACTTCATTTATCCCCACAGGTTTTATATCCTTGGCTATTCCTCAAGTGCATTCGCACTCTTCACAACAATACAAAAAGAACAGCACAATACTGAGTTAAAATAATATTTAGTGGAGAAATTGTGGATGGAAAAATTTGCATTTATTCATACCACGTAGATAATGCAAACATGTAAATGCAATAATTTACAAATCTCATAAACTTATATTTTATTCACAATAGAATATAGATAACATATCAAATGTTGAAAGGGAGACATTTTGAAATGTCATGCCAAATATCGGCTCATTTTGGATTTCATGAGAGCTACACATTCCAAAAGAAGTTGGGACAGGTAGCAATAAGGCCGGAAAAGTTAAATGTACATATAAGGAACAGCTGGAGGACCAATTTGCATCTTATTAGGTCAATTGGCAACATGATTGGGTATAAAAAGAGCCTCTCAGAGTGGCAGTGTCTCTCAGAAGTCAGGATGGGCAGAGGATCACCAATGCTCTGCGACCAAAAAAGTTTCTCAGAAAAAATTGCAAAGAGCCTGAAAGTTATCATCATCTACAGTGCATAATATCATCCAAAGATTCAGAGACTCTGGAACAATCTCACATGCGTAAGGTCAAGGCCAGAAAACCATACTGGATGCCCGTGATCTTGGGCCCGCTGACGGCACTGCATCACATACAGGAATCTACTTCTGTAGTCAAAGTCAAAAGTCAAAGTCAGCTTTATTGTCAATTCTGCCATACGTACAGTACAGTACATACAGAGAATTGAAATTCTATGACTCTCCAGACCCTAGGTGCCTAACAACAACAAAACAATAACAATAACAACAAAAAGTTTAACAGTAACAACAACAGAAGAAAGATTAAAAAAAGATGGATAAAGTGAATTATTACTGTAATGGAAATCACAACATGGGCTCAGGAATACTTCCAGAAAACATTGTCTTTCTCTCAGAGCCGCCATCGCCCGCTCAGAGCTCTTGTCTGGGTTGACCAGCCCAATCCTGAATTCCCCGAACAGGGACATCTTCGCTAGCAACCCCCGCCTCACTTGACGATCCAGCCGGGTCCGTTGATGGCGGCGATGCGGGCCTTCCCGGGATCTCAGAGGGCGAGAGGCCCCCACGGCCTTTGCCTCAATCCATCCTCCTGGATGTGTGTGCGAAAACACGTCGCTCATCTCAACATCAGTGGCCGGCTCCACAGAGCGCCACCGACCAGGAGAAGGATATTTAAGATGGGAAAGTGCTGGGCCACCCCGGCCCGAGAAACAACTCTTTCTCATTCTTCCAGCGTCGTGCTTAAGCACATGAGGCACCACTGGAGCGACCGGCTCGACTTTAAACATGTTCTCGCGGGTCTGGATGTTGCCCAGATTGGCGGCTCTCCGCGTAGGCGAACCGCCTGCTGTGAGCCCTCGATTGCCAGGCACCTCAGCCCCAGTCCAGGAGGGCTGCTAGCCCCTAAGCCGGTCCTTCCTAACAAGATGGACCCCGTTTTCTGCCTCGTGCACCAGGCGTTTATAAATCCTCGGCCTTGGCTGTTAGGGCCCTGAATGTCTCCTCCTCCTCTCCGCTTACCAGGCGGAAATTCTGCGATGACCTGGGCCAACAGCTGGACAAGGATCTCCCTCTCCCTGCACTATGGAAGGGAGAACATCACGGTTAACGGTTATCTCTCGTTTTCCACATAACGCTTCCCAGGTCAGGCCGTCAAACCTCTGCACGGTTGCTCCATGTCGCTTTCCGTGGTGGGAGAAGCGTACGCTCTGGCTCAACCTGTCTGGTCTACGGATAGCGAAAAGTGCGTCGCAGGTGCCCGGTAGAGCCCCGCCGAATCTCTTTGGCCCCCGCACGTTGCAATGATGCAACAATGATGCGTCCGCGCGTTCTCGGAAATGACAAGCTCTTTGGACTCTCTTCTTGCCCAAAAGACAGAAAGGTTTCTTCTGGAGGTACCCCCTCCGCGTGGCTGCCCAGCCCATGTGGCAAAGTGGATGATGTGTGTTCCCCCCCATTCAGGTGGTACCCCCAATCTGATAAACCAGGGTTTCTATTCTCGTTATTTCCTGGTTCCAAGAAGGGCGGCTCCTCTGCCCCTATCCTGGACCTCAGGGTGTTGAACAAGCATTTTAGGAAATACAATTTCAGAATTTTTGCGTTTGCTTACATACGAGGAAGCGAATATACTTACTGATGTACAGTAGCGCGCTGCAGTCTATATATGCCCATAGGTAAAGGGTGGGGCCTTACTGGGCATTGGCTGCAGGCTCCTGCCTGTCTTGTCAGCTTGGTGCAATTGGATGCTTCTGCAGGGTCAGAATGCGGATGCCCGCCGGATGATCTCTCCACTCGATGTTTCAGAGGCACGGGAGTTCTGACAGTAACCTATTGTTTAGTTTGCTCATGCAGTCCAGTGATAGCAGCCTTTGCAAACGACACGTTCAATCAAATATTCAAATATAATAAAATTACATTTACACATCAAGCCTGTATTATTAAAGCCTGTCGTGTTCAAAACAAATTGAAAAATAAAAGTGTCTGCTTTGTCAGATTGTACAGGGGATATTTGTTGGCACAAGCCATCTTCTTTGGAAAAGAATCAAGGATTATATTATACATTATATTGTTTATCATATGCATAATTAACAGGTTTTCATGCTGTGTGCAATTTTGGAAACTCTCAAGACTCTCAAGGTAAAACAGAAACATAAATACTTAAAAAGTGTTTGGCTCGTTTAGCGTTTACGACACCTCTGGCAAATCATTGTCTGTAATCCTCAAACACAGCTAACAAGCGACGCTGACATAACACAATCAACTCTTGTGCATAAATAAGTTTAGATATGGGTAGCTTTGTTTTAATGCTGGCTACAAGCTAATTACCTTTAAGTAAGCCGAGGAAGCGTGCACTATAATATGAATATTCATGTGAAGCTCATGCTTCCCCAGCGTCTGAATCTCTCAGACACCAGATATTTCAGAACAAAAAGTCGGTCAGGAAGAAGTTTTGTTTGTTTTAATTTATTCATGCCAATATTTATTTTTATTTTTTTATTACCATATTATTCCTAACGCTTCTACACTCCATTGTTTCAGTTGTTGAAGCATTTACGTGTACATACATGAATAAATGAAACTGTTAAAACTTAAATAATCTATTCAGAAAACACTGAGAAAGATGGTGCTTATGATCATTGTAAATATGACAGTAGCATATATGCATTCCTTCATTAGTAAAATCCCTATGGGCTTTTTCAGTTTGGTCTTGTTTGGGGATCCTTTAGGTGATTTGAATTTCTTCACCACTCTTTTACTGCCGGGGTGATAGCGTGTTTGTGATACTGAAAAGCTGATTGGCCTTGATGGATTTATATATATGCGGGAAGGGAGGAGTTTAGGTAATCTCAGAGCAGTGGTCAGCAACTTTGGCCAGCAATAATATTTATTTACGCCCGCAGCCGTTTTGACAGGCGTACGACAGCGCCTGCCTTCTTGTTAGAGCAACTTAGACTCCCCATGCGGACAGACCGAGTTCGAGCCCCACTTGGAGCGGGTGGTGCGGGCGAGCGCATAACATCAACGGTTACTCACGGGTCTTTTTTTTTTTTTTTGCTTTATTAATTTATCCAATTGTTTTAACAGGGTAACAGCTCACAAAGACACCGATTATGAGTTGCAAAGACACTTGCATAACAGTATGTCAGGCAATTCCTAGTTGTATTTTCATCAATTTATTTTATTAAAATTATCCCTTGACTGTATTCTGGCCCGCTATCTAGTGGCGCTTATTTATTTATTTATTTATTTATTTATTTTTGTATGCCTGGACAAATATGCTTATCGACCCTGATCACAAGTTTATAATAAAGCGATGTCTGATTTATCCTCCTTATTTTCTTTTTGGACAGAAGACTATGGGTTATTGGTCGAATAGTTGGACTGTAAAGTGCCTTGCACGAGGTTTAGTTCAATTATATATATATACATATACATCACGTGTATTGAAAACGTCAAGATTACGTTTGTAACTGTTCAACAAATAATGATGACATTCACGATTGTGCACTCGCTCTGCTGTACTCACGCACGCGACGTCATGTGTGTTGTTGCATGCATATGAGCGCGCATTTTAGTTGCTATAGCGGCTGGCGTGTTATGATTCTGGCTGAACGTAGCAAACACAATTGAAACCATCGCGCTATCTGCTTCGAGAGACGAGGAAGTAATTCAGACGCCAGAACTATTTTCTGCAATGCGAATCTGGAGATTTGGGAGCTTTTCTGAGGATTTCTTGGACGGAACTTTTGTTCCAGAAGGAGATCGGAGGATTGTTTTCTCTACATCGTTTGATTTGTATTATTTCACAGGCTTCCATTTTATTGTATTGTTCTTTTAGACGGAGTTTGATTTTGATTTGATTTTGTTGTTGGGAGGGAGTAACGTTATTTCTGAAGGAGGAGTTATATTTTATTCTCAACTTTTTTGTATTGTATTTTGTATTGTTTCTATTGCAGGTTCGAGGACTGATGGCTCACATAACGTTAAGGTGACAGAGGAGGCGAGTGTTTATTTTTCATTAGTTTTTGGTGATATGTTGCGGTATGATGTTGTACAATGATTGACTAAATTAATGTGAAAAAACTTCTGCGAGGTAACCATTTACTGTACCATTTAATTGATTTGATCCATACATGCCAAATGCATTTAGTTTTTTAAATTGTAATCGCTGTATGAACGATTTGCAATTGACCACTGACATTGATTGTTGATTATTATTAAAATGTTACTAATTAGTTGATGTTTGCAGGCTCAGTTCTGATGACCGCTATCAAGATGCCGGGATATTTATCCCCACTGCCTTCTGAGTTGCCTGTTTCTGTGTCCGCAGGTCCGGCTGACAGGAAGGAAGAGGAGGGGAAGAGGAAGAGGCAAGAGCAGCAGCCGGAGAGGCGCAGATGATGGAGGTCCACCTGCAAACGCAACTCTCTGAGGAGAAGGTCAGAATAGCTTTTATTGGTTATGGCTCCAGTTAATAAATTATTTGTATCGCTGAAAATATAAAGTTGAAAAAAATAAATTAACTATTTGAGTGTAACCAGAACCACTGACATTGATTATTGATTATTGTTAGGCTCGTACTAATTAGTTGATGTTTGGAGACTCCAGTTCTGATGACCGCTATCAAGATGCCGGGATATTTATCCCCACTGCCTTCTGAGTTTGCCTGTTTCTGTGTCCGCAAGTCCCGGCTGACAGGAAGAGGAAGAGGCAGAGCAGCAGCCCAGGAGGCGCGCAGATGATGGAGGTCCGTACCTTGCCAAACGCTCTCCGGAGAAGGTCAAGAATACGTTATATTAAAAAAGTTGTAGGCTCAGTTATTGAATGATTTGTCATTAAAAAAATATTCTTCAGCTGTTTGATGTAAAAAGCTGCATTAAAAAGTAATGTCCTTTTACGGCTGGGTGAATGATGCAACATATTTCATCTTAAGGACATTTCTTTGATTGTATATTTTGAAGGCGTATGTGATGGAGGCCACGTTGCTGGGACGAAGCGGATTCGGCTCGTGTATGCTGGGATCTGCATGTCTGACGGACTGCCAGTAAGACATTTTCTTCCCCTCCCCTTTGTTCCAGACAGCCTTTATAAATGTATTTATAAAGTGTTAAATCAGTAAATGTCATCTGTCACAATTAGGAAGGTGTGATTTACTGTGGTTTATCCGTCTGCAGGTTGCCATCAAGTACGTCTCTAAAGACAGGACCCAAAAGGGCGCTGGAAGTTGTAAGTTTCGGCGTGAATCTGTTGTTTCGTTTCATCCGTTCGGATATAATGAAACATTGTCCCTGCAGGAAGGTCAGGGTCTGCTGCCGCTGGAGGTGGCATTGATGATCCCGGGTCAATTGGGGCTCTGCCTGCCCCAACGTCCTGCAGCAGCCAGGTGGTTTGGCGACACACAAGACTGCAGCATGATCCTGGAGGCGGCCTGTTCCTGCCAAGATCTGCAGAGTTTCTGCTGAGAAGAACGGCTGTCTGGATGAGAGCTTGGCCAAGAAAGTGCTGATTGCAGCTGATCACGCGCGCTGAAGCACTGTAGTCACTTGAGTCCTGCACCGGGACGTCAAGCCAGAAGAACCTGCTGATTTCCACAGCTTCCTATGACAATCAAGCTGCTGGACTTTGGTTGTGGCAGAATCTGCTAAAGGGACTCCGGCCTACACATCCTTTGCAGGTAAGGTTTGCTCTCTGCTTCGGATGTTTAACCGACTTTGACGATCAAGCAAAGAGAATTTGTTTGAGTGGAACTTTTCAGTGTGGATGTTTCTGGTCTTCTTTGTGTCTCTCAGGCACTCTTGGATACCGCCCTCCTGAGTGGTTTTGATCAGCGCCGCTTATCATGCAGGACCGGCTACCATTTGAGTCAGTGAGGGTGACGCTCTACGACACATCTTGTGCTATTTCCCTTCAGAGTCGCACACGGGATCACCTTCAAAAAGCAGCCTGTTCATCCCTAGAGAGAGCTGTCTACAGGCAGAGATGGCAAACATTCAGAGATAAAACCCCAGAAGGATTTGTTGTTTTGTGTTCCTGAAGACTGTGTTTGTGTGTTACAAGAGTGCCATCAGTTGATTAGCTGGTGTCTCAGTGCGACAGATCGTCCCAGTTTAAACGACATTGAGTGCCATCCCCTGGTTACAGTGAACAGGTGACCAGTGACATTACACTTATCTGAATCACAGCATTCACACTTGGCTTGGATTGTATTGTTAGGATAGTGTGGATAAACGGTTTTCGATTTATTTGTACCCAGGGTGAGCAGGGAGTGACACAGGCACTGCAGAGAGCTTCTGATCACCTACAGAAAGAGGAGTGGACCACGAACTACAGTTTACATCCTCTGTGAGCTCGGTGTGAGCTGGCTGGAGGAGCTGAACCTTTCCACACACAGCGCCAGCTGAAACTAATTGAATGGGCCAGAGATGTTTTTCACCCAATAGACTCTATGCACAAGCGCTGCTAACGTGTTTCCTGCAGAATCTCAGCCAATGACTTCACTTCTGTATAGCGCTAAATTATTACTAAGCGACAGGCTCTTCCTAAAGTATATTACCAAACAAAGAAATAATTATGCAAAGTATATTTTTCTAGATAAGTATTGTTATAAATACAAAAATATATAATATGTCACTCTAGTTATTGCTTCCTGAAAGTTTGTATCAACGGTCGAAGTTTTGAGTGTTACTGTCCACGTTGTGTGAAAGGGCATGTACTCACCTCATTCTAGAAAGAATATCTGCCGTTTCAGCTCAGTGACCTTAATAAAGCATACGGCATGCTGAGTGTAAACACTAGAGACAATAAGGATTATAAAACACGCTGGCTATTACAGACCAACAAATAAATTGGTATTAATGTACAAGCTTTAAAATTTGTTGATATGATTGGGTTTTTTTTTT
>JAGHMJ010003242.1:0-84227 GCA_018749465.1 Paracanthobrama guichenoti
CGATTGTGGACTGATTTCAGAAAATTCTGAACTGTTTTGCTGCCTATATTTTGTGATCTTGACACAAGTGTTGCTGTTCTTTCCTCACTTCAGGCTCCAGAAGAAAGTTTGAACTGTTGATCGATTTGCAGTATTTGCATGGAGAAAGCTCAAGCCAAGAAATCCAAAAGAAGAAAAGCGAGTAAGTTGGAGTGGTTCAATGCAGTTAATGGATTTAATGAAATACGGCCATTGTTTTGGCTTCTGTTATTGATTTGGTGATCCCATAAAATCCTGCTGTGTTTGTTCATTGTGGATGTTGTTAAATGAGAAATCTGCTGTTTATATTAATTAATGGTATTGTAGTGTTTACCAGCTGGCTTAAGAAGCTCCAGATGAGGAGGCCGCACTGGGTGGAGGTGGTTGTTGGAGATCCTGCTGTCACTCTTGTCTCCAGCCCAGTCGATCTATCGTGCATTAGTGTGTGTAAAGCCGTGTTTGGCCGTAGATTCGCCCCTCACATCACCCAAGGAGCCTCTGAGCTCCATCCTGAATGTAAGAGAGACTTTTTGACTAATTAACAGTGCTTTATTACTGTAGTATTATTTGCTACTATTGCAGTATTTATTAATATTTTAAACGCATAATTTTTAGTAACACTTTAGTTTAGGCCCAATTCTCACTATTAACTAGTTTCTTATTAGTAGAGCCTGACCATTTGACGCCGATATGAGCCTGTCGCAGATATATCTGCATCGGGCGCATATGCCACCACCGTGAACGCATCGCCCACATCGCCTCACAGCGCGAATATTCACACAAAATGTCTTAAGTGAGCGTGAAACATGAAATTTTCCAGTCACCTCCAGATTCTAGAGATACTGGATTTGGGATTTTCCTAGTTGTCAGTTATAATCATCAAAATTAAAAAGAAATAAACATTTGAAATATATCAGTCTGTGTGTAATGAACGAATATAATATACAAGTTTCACTTTTTTGAATGGAATTAGTGAACTAAATCAACTTTTGATGATATTCTAATTATATGACCAGCACCTGTGTGTGTGTGTGTGTGTGTGTGTGTGTGTGTGTGTGTGTGTGTGTGTGTGTGTGTGTGTGTGTGTGTGTGTGTGTGTGTAATGTAATATACATGCATACGCACATACATGCATACGCACATACATGCATACGCATATTACATGCATACGTACATACATGATGCATACATACATACATACATACATGTGACAGTTAGTAATTCATTTCAAAAGTTTGGACACATTTCACTGGGAAACTGTGTCCAAACTTTTGACTGGTACTGTACTATAATATACAATATTATAATATAGAATATCGCCACTATATCGAGCATCTGACTTTTTGCTGCCCTAATATCGGTATCGGCCCCAAAACCCTTGTATTGGCCGGGCTTTACTTATGCATACATACTAGGATATTGGCTGTTTATTAGTACTTAGAAAGCACATATTAACGCCTTATTCTGCATGACCATATTCTACATCTAAACTTAACAACTACCTGACTAACTATTAATAAGCAGTCATTAGGACTTTGAGGCAAAAGTTCTAGTTAATAGTGAGAATTGACTCTAAACTAAGCGTGACCCAATTATTAATAGTTTGCTTTTAATTGTAGTTTACTTACAGATTCTGTTAATGTGAGTTTTAAAAGAGCTTCTTCATTGTCTTTGCTAACTAGTCTAATTTAGAATAAACAGACAGGTCTTGTTTTCATAACTTTACATCTTTGCCACCCACAATGTGCACCCACAATGCATTTAGCTTCCTTAATTTCTGAGCAAATATTTTTGAGGAAATAATATAGGGGCGGACTTTAACAGGATTTGATTGGATCGTGATGTTAGTCTGTGATTATGATTGGTTAATTCTACATTTCCCGTCCACGTGAAAGTGATTATGGTTTAATAATGTTATGAAAAACTTTTTTAATGTACATGTGATTATCCATGCAAAATAAGATCATTTATTAAGTAACTAAACGGGTCTGTTTTGATTTCTTGTTGATTTTTAGGTTCTGGACCCAAACAAGGATGAGGATGAAAGTGGCGTTGTGGGTGACTGATGAGAAAGAGAAAAAGAGGAAACAAAAAGAGGAGGAAGACGAGATGATAAAGAGGATGATGAGGAGGTGAGACTGATCATTGTATTTATGGCATGAAACCAAAATAGCAATACCAAGATAGCAAATTTCAAATTTTCCTTTCTTTTTAAATTAAATCAGGATGAAGAGGGTTCTGATTCCTCAGATGATGATGAGGATGAGGATGAGGATGAAGCCATGGAGGAAGGAGGAGAGGTTGATCAGAACTTCCGCTTGGAGTTGATGAAGGTTCTGCAGGGTCAGAATGCCCTGGTATGAACAAAGAAATGAATTTACACCACCAGAACGCAGGCCCCAGCGATACAATGACTATCACCGATATGATCACGATATCTTTTGGACGATATAAACTTTAGTAAAATTGTGTTAAATGTTAAATAGTTTACCTTAAAGACAGTAAGCCAAATTCACGCACGTCCTCACGAGTATGACAGCAGGCAACTTCATTGATCGAAGTTAAGAGCTTAGTCAGTGCTTCCAAAGGGAGCGCTTTTTTACTCACTTTCTGTTTTATAACTCACAATTTAACCAAAGATAACTGTACAGGTGTGGAGCAACAGTAGCAGATGTTTT
Organism: Paracanthobrama guichenoti; assembly: GCA_018749465.1. Lineage (NCBI taxonomy): Eukaryota > Metazoa > Chordata > Actinopteri > Cypriniformes > Gobionidae > Paracanthobrama > Paracanthobrama guichenoti. The sequence continues at coordinate 2,697 of JAGHMJ010003242.1, forward strand.
GTTCTCGCTTAGGCCACTGGGAACAGGATGGCAGTGATGACGAGGAACTTGATGATGCAGCTATGATGAAGTTGGACGGAAGCCTGTCTTCTATTTCTGGAGCAGAAGAATAGGATCCAGGCCAAGAAAGACGAGAAGAACAGAATCAGCAAGGAAAAGGTCCTCGTGTAAGGACTTCAAGATTAAAGTACGGCCTGCTTATGAATTTGATTAATTTAATTATTTAATATTTATCTTATTCTTATCTATTTTTATCTATATGTCTTGATGTATTGTTTTAGTAGTTGTCTGCTTGTATAGAACAAATTAATTGTATGTTTTACATACAAAAATGCATTTTATTGTTATGGTGTTGTATAAATTAGCAAGGTCGTAGTTTAGTTAATTAACTATTTTTAGACTATTTAACTAGACCTTTTCTTTCTTTATTTCTTTCTTTCTTTCTTTCTTTATATATATATATATATATATATATATATATATATATATATATATATATATATATATATATATATATATATATATACATATATATATATATATATATATATATATATATATGCTCATATACACTGACTCACTCACTCACTCATTCATTCATTTTGATAGTTTGCAATTGTAAAACCTTCTGCCGCTGCAGACTTTGGCTGCCGTGTTGCATCTAGCAGTTTTTTTTGAGCAGGTTTTTTCATTCTGTAAACCTGTCCGATTGGGGTCAGGTGAATCTGAAACCAGCCTGTTTGTTCAGGGCTTCCTTAAGACTGATTAGTGAATGGTCGATTTTGATAAAATATGTAGTTAAAATATGCAGGTTTTGTCCTAGTGGCTAATTGAAGTGATTTGGTGTGTTATTTTCAGGTACTGGACATGGTGGAGATGTTCTTGAGCAAACAGGGGAGCAGTGCTCTGGTTCTGGGATGGTGGAACCGCTGCTTAGTGTGATCGAGAACGATGAGCTCTGAAACCAGCCAACAGGAACAGGACTACCTGCGCAAGGCCGCAGACATCTTCAAGTGAGCTGTGTTATTTTTGTATTATTTATATACTAATTAATATTTTGAATTGGCTTTTATCTTTATATTTTCAGTTTTCATGTAAACTTGTTTTAAGGTAGGGTTGGCAGTTTCAGAGAGGCTAGCAGTAGCAAGGTATTTTTAAAAAGCATAAGGTCACACCTCCCTTTAGAGCGCCTCCAAAGCCACGCTACCTCCAAAACGCATGAATGCACACAAAGTGTCATGAGAGATGCCATTAAACTACTTCATGTCTCAAAGCGCTTAAGATTACAATAACGATGAACATAAACAACTTACAAAGCTCTAGTTGTACCACCTGACTGCTGCAGATTCATTTCGGCATTGATGGTGTTGAAGTAGAAAATATGGATGTTGTGTCCGACGCCACCCATACGGTTCTGAAGAGCAGTGTTGAAGAGTAAAAGTAGGGTCGAGCTGGCCGTTGCCATCTTGGCAGCGCATCACACCAGGATAACAGAAAATGGACAATGAGGCGGACGCGCACGGAGCTGAGGTGACGCGATGACTAACAGACAGCGCTAAATGGCTATCCACCTGTCACTCAAGTGGCCACGCCTCTTAATTATGCAAAACTTTAAGGCTTTATATAATCTAAACGAATGAGTTTAAATTCACCCCCCTCACCGTTGTCATGAAGACCAAAACCACAATTTGTACCAGGCTGTAAAAGGTTTTTTCTGCTGTAAAGTTTTAACATGGGGCTCAATGAGATTCTAGTGGTCAGTCGATGAATTGCAGTTGAAGTCACTCCGTATTGGCTTCAACAGAAACTGGGGAGGTTAAGCAGCCGATAGAAACGCATAAATCTGAGTCTGAGGACGTGAACAGCTCCGGGTACAATGTCACGGGTTGCCATCTTGTAATTACGGTTATGCCATGGCGTGAACGCAGGATAAGCATGCTTTTGGTTCAGGAGTCACTCTGACTGACGCCTACAACTGCATTAAAAAAAAAAATTACTATATAGCTTTCATTTATTTCGGTTTTCATGTAATAGTTAATATTTTATTTAATCTTAGATTTATTTGGGTTAATTCCTAGTGAAACCTCACAGAAAACATGCTGCTTATTTTCTTCATGTCAAAAGCTGTTGATTTAATTTCATGCAATTCTTATAGTTTATCATTCTGTCTCTGATTGTCAGGAACCGCTCTGTCGTGCAAGCATTACTGCAGGGAAGTTGATGGACGAGAGGTGGAGCTTCATGAAATGTTTGAGCGCCTGATTGGCCGAGCTCAGAAACTGACAGACTCGCCTGTGTCTCTGTACTACTTCAGGTGAGGACTTCTGGGTATTGATGCTTGTGCAAATGTTGTAGATGTTATGAATCTTCCACCTGTAGTATACAAACTCTCATTTGTGTTTATTGTGATTTTATATTTTCTTTCAATTGCGTTGTTGTTTTGTAGTGCTGCTCTCTATGTGCTGAAGGTGTTGAGAGGCGCCAGGAGCGAACAGGACTCAGAGGTAACATACAATCTCAAATTGACACACCGCTATAATCTCCAAGTATTGAGGTTTATGAAATAACTTTGTGCTAATTACAGTTTATGGGTAAAGTGGATGTTGAGAGGGTCACAACTTGCTTCAGGGATGCGTTGACATCTTTCATGACGAGAAGGAAAAGCCCTCTCACTGGAGCCATGTTCAACGACCTCTCTTCAGCAGGTTCCCTGTGAGTAAACGGGCTTCAATTGTAAGTTTAATTTGGGGGAAATCTAGATTTTGTCATCTTTTCTGATCAAATAATAGTGGGGGAAAAGTTTAGAGCTTCAGGTTTGCTGTGCTTATTTGTTGGCCTAAAAAAAAAAATTGTGATTTTTTTTTATATAACAATATGACTGACATAATATATATTTTTATGTGATTAAATAAATTTTTTAAACAAAACAAGAAATGTTGCTTTTTGTAAAAATACTATTTCAAGTACTATTTGATAATGAAAACAATTTTATTTTACAGTACAACTGAAAAATTACAATACTAATATTTATGTATTTTCCTCCACACGTATTTTAGCGGAAAACCACATGGAGGTCTCGAGCCTTTCCTTGGTTGATGGTTATAAGCATTTCATTTTGGTGAAATTGTGACACATACTACGCTCCCAAATGCACATTATAAGCAACCCAAACTTTACTGTGAAATGGAAATATATTTAGTTACTTGAATCACAGTTTTTATGATAATCGCAATAAGCCATATTGTGATTTTTGATTTTATTCTGATTGATTGTTCAGCCCTATTTAAAGGTAGGTGGCTTTATTATCAGTGAGACTGATAAGACCAGCATCACTTTTGCTATCGCTCATAGTTAGTTTGGGAATTGTTCAAAGAATTAAACGTTGATTGATCTTTCACACCACTTGAATTTTCTTGAAAATGTAAAAATGTAGTCTCTATCTCATGAAAACTGTTAATGGGGCATAAGTGATCCATTTGTGGTGTGTTTGAAGGTGTTTTTTGTGAGCCTGTTGGACATAGCTGTGGAGAACATCACAGGCGGACTGAGGGAACATCAGCAGGTAAAAAGAAGCCTAATCCAAAATCCATGTTACGGCATTTTCATGGACAAGAATATTGAGATAAAATCCTATACTAGTTCATTTGATTATTATGTTTAATGTTTTTTTGTTTTGCTTTTTTCCCAGAGTCAGGCATGTGTCATGGTGCTGAAGGCCTCTGCAGTCTAAAGATGTGAAGAACCTGTCTGATGTCCAGAGAACCGAGCTGCATCAGAAAGTTGCAGATCAGTTGGCAAATGTAGGCTTCCTTCAGCTCATAGCTTGAATCTCAAAATGCAACATTGAGAGTATCAGTTAAGCGGGCACAGACGCTCGTGTCGCACTCAATTTCAAGCAAATCCAATTGAAAATGAATACACTACCGCTCAAAAAATCTGGGGGGCAGTAGGATTTTTTTATTGTTTTTAAAGAAGTCTCTTATGCTCAACAAAGTTGCGCTTTATTTGATCAAAATACAGTAAAACAGTAATATTGTGAAATGTTATTACAATTTAAAATAACTGTTTTCTATTTGAATATGTATTGAAATATAATTTATTCCTGTGATTTAGCAGAGCTAAATTTTCAACAACAAAATCGTACTGACCCCAAACTTTTGAACGGTAGTGTCATTTTTATTTTATTTAATGCAGAGTACTTAAGCATTATTTAAACATTAATTTATCAAATTATTGTTTAACTAATTAATACACCAAGGTAATGGCTCATAGCAGTCAGTCATTTTTCAACAAAGTAAATATCTTCAAAATAGACGTTGTTTATTCACTTTATATTCATATTTTAAGTGCTTTTGGCTGCTTTCCTCGAGTGTGCATGTGCATATCACTAATAACTAATTTATTTCTTCCAGAGTTTTGAAAATGTGCAGTGTAAGAACAAAACCGCTCGTGAAAAGATGGTGAAAGTGCTGGAGCTCTGTCAGTACCTTGTCAAAACGGTTCACAATCAGGTAACGATTCAGTGTTTTTACTAAACCTTGTGCTTGTTCAGATGGCAATTCTGTGTGATTTTTAAAGGGCCTTTTGCTTCTTTCTGAGCAGAAGATGCAAGTTAACCTGGAGGCCCTTCAGAATATTCTCATGTCCATGAACGCTGAAGGAATCCTGCAGAAACCAGGACAGCTGGAGGACACATACTGGAGCGTGATGAAATTATTTTTTGGCATTCTGTGAGTCACATTACTAACATTTATTTGGATTATACTTTTGAGCATGTGTGTGTGTCCGTGATACACATACATGTACATTATTTCTATTTTGAGTAAATGCTGTTCTTTTTAACTTTTTTATTCATTAATGAATTCTGAAAAACGATCACAGGTTCCAAAAATTAAGCGGCACAACGGTTTCCAACATTGATAATTAATCATATTAGAATGATTTCGGAAGGGTCATGTGACACTGAAGACTGGAGTAATGGCTGATGAATGAATTCTGCTTTGCATCACAGAAATAAATTATATTTTAAAGTATATTAAAATAGGCAACCATTATTTTGAATTATAATATTGTGTGTGTGCGCGTAGCGTAAAGCGCAGCGTGCGTGTCGTGGAGCGGGCATGTTAGAATGGGTGATGTGGCCTAAAATCCATATTGCGATATAGAAACAAACGCAACTCTCGCTTTTTCTACAAGATATATGATAAGAAATGATACAAAAATACCAATAAGGTAAACCTCCTGAAGTGAATGTTGTGAGGCGGTAGAACAGATTAGTCGTGTTACCTCTCTTGCAACTGTTGCCCCACACACTCTACAGTATAGTTTGCTGCTGCTCGTCGGACGGCTTAAATGCAAATAATGGATGTTTCACCAGCCCTACATTTCACTTTCAGCCGCTACTTACTCAAGATGACGAATACGATGATGCGTTGCAGCTCGTGGGCTCTATTCTATAGAGAATTAAAATCTCTATCGAGGCCAATTTTGTATCGCTTATATTGCATATCGCTCATATCGCCCATTACTAGCGCAGTAGGCGGCTGTTTGTATAGTTGCATTAATGTGAGCTGAAATGACAAGAAAATATTACAAGAAAAAATATTTTAATTAATATTGAGTTTATTTGCAAAACAGATTTTGATTTTCATAAATCATGTTTATTTATTGTGCATTCCAAATAATATAAATCAAACTGCAGTTGAGTTGTTTTGATTTAAATAACTAAAATACAGAGTAACTTACAAAATTAAAGTTAATTGAAAGTTATAGATTATATTTTATATTAGGTTAGTTTTAAGCAAAAGCTGAAAACTCCACATTGCATTTAAAACACGCACGCACACACAGACAAGCGCTCTCACTCTCACACAAATTCAACGTGATGGACAAACAAGCATTCAGCATGCAAGACGTACGGCGACAAGGAGTTGTAGGAGTTGAAATTATAAATTTTCACCACTTTTTTTTAGTCTGCTTTGACAAACACCTCAGCCAGCGTGTCTTTTTGGACTTAGCAGCCTTATTGTCACCTGACTTGAATACTGCGCGCTATACTCACTAAAACGGACTCATCGGCTTGTTCACAAACAGCAAGGGTGCTTGTCGGTTTCTGCTGATATATATATAAAAAATTATATTATTTAAATATTTTAAATATTTAAATACAGGCTTGATGAGCATAAGAGACTTTCAAAAACATTAAAAAAATAGTGATGTTTCCAAACTTTTGACCAGTATAAATGTTATATATATAATTTTATTATGTGAGAATCATTTGTTTGCCATGATTAATCATCTCTTGGTTTGTGTCCATGCTACAAATAAAAATAGACAATAATAATTTTTGTAACTTTTTTTTTTTTTTTTTAAATAAGTGAATTAAAGAATTTCCAGAAAATGCGACTATATTGCTAGTACCGCCCATCTGATAATGATCCTGTATTCAATGTCTCGGTTCCTTCTTAGAAAACCAAAGATGGAAAAGGTGAAGAAAGCTGTAGAGGCAGAGCAGACAGAAGAGACTACAAAGAAGAAGAAGGGATTCCTCCCAGAGACGAAGAAACGCAAGAACCGCAAGAAGCCCATGGTACTGAGGGGAAAGAGACACCAGCCTCCACAGAAACCCCTGAAGGAGCGCCAGGAGAGGAGGGAAAGAAGAACAAGAAGAAGAAAACAAGAAAAGGAAACAGCAAGGAGGAGGAGAGACGCAAGATCAGCCGCCAGTAAGAAAACCAAAACGCAGCCGCAACAAAAAGAAGAAAAAAAAGAAAGGAGGGCAGCAGGGAAATGATGGGAAATAATTGGACAATAATGTGATATAACTGTGATGAATACAGGACTGGTTGCTGTTTGTCCTATGCAGCCCAAACTTTGGGCCTGGTTATCATAATTCGGTGATTTAATGAACGGCTCAAGATCGGGCTGTTCTGTTCAGAAGAATCCGCCAGTGTGAAGAGGGAAACTGTTATTGTTTCAGATATATCTGTATTATTTGCCTTTTTGTGATTACTTGCATGATGCAATTTTTGTCAAAGCAATACATGGAATACTAAATAGTATTTTGTTCTTTGTATGTGGTTTCAGTGTTTTTACTGTATGCGCAGTGGCAGTAATTGAAAATGACTTGATGTGTTCCAGTTACACTGTAAAAGCTATGAAATATATGGCAATTACTGTACGGTAGTGACTAAAAGAGATGGTGTGAATAGATGCAAAGTTAAATAAATACAGGATGGCTGAATATTTGGATGCATAGATGAAAAATCTAACGCCATGCTTCCAATGATCTCTCCCAAAGGGGTAGTATGTTCAGGGTGAAAAGCAACAGTCCTAATACTGAGCCTTGTGGTACTCCATACTGAACTTGTGATATGACACCTCGTCCATTTACTGCTACAAAATAATTATGGTCGGATAAGTATGATTTGAACCATGTTGTGTTCCAGATGCACTGTAAAAACTATTAGATAATACAGTAGTGACTAAAACAAATGAGTGTAAATAGATAGATGCATAGTTGGATAATTAGAGGATGAATGGATCCATTTTGTACCCTTTTATATGGATCCATCATTAATTGAAAATGAATTGGGTTGTGTTACAATTAAAGTATTCTGAGCATCATTAGCATAACAGTGAAAACTAACCATGTTTCCTAATAATAGCTCCCAAGAGTATCATGCACAGGGTGAAAAGCATTGGTCCTAATACTGAGCCTTGTGGTACTCCATACTGAACTTGTGATCAATATATCTCTTCATTTCCTACTGGTAGATAGTATCGAATGCAGTGCTGAAGTCTAGTTCAACAAACAGAGATGCAACCTCGATCGGATGATCAGAACAAGTCATTACTCTGATGAGAGCAGTCTTTCTCAATTTACAGAAAAGAGAGATTCGAGATCAGTCTGTAGTTGTAGGATCAAGCTGGGTTTTTTCTTTAATGAGAGGCTTAATAACAGCCATCTTATACGTTTTTTAAGTCCACCATAATTTCCTATGCATGGATGGACAGATCAAATTGATACACTGTGGTGTCCCCTAGCCTGAAAAGTTTTTAAACATAAAATATTTTTTTACTCCTTAAAATGGTTAGGCATCATAATTTTCAACTGATATCCAATTAATTGTTGTAAAGAAAAGATATAACTTAATTCAAATTAAAAATGATTTTAATGACCAACAATGTGATATTTCATTGAAATATTAAAATGGTCACCACCAAGAGATTACAATATTTGGAAAATTTCTAAAGCATGATGGAAATAATTAGTTTTGACGCAATCTGAAGTGCTGAATCAATTTGCCAAGTATCAACCAGCAATCTGATCAAATTGATGATAAATGTATATTTATCAGTAACAAAACTGTTATGCTTAACTAAAACTATAAAAAAAAATCTGTAAAAGTAAAGCTTAAAATATTTTACGCCTGTTTGTTTTAAACATTTGTTCGACAGCATCATCATTTTCAATTGATATTCAATTTCAAAATTCACTTAAAAATAATTAAAATGATAACTATTTAGTTTTATAATCTTTTGTTTAAAGTTGTGTTTAAAATTGTACAGTTGTGGTCAGATTTATTGGCCCACCTGGTAAATATGAACAAAGATGGCTGTAAAAATAAATCTGCATTGTTAATCCTTGTGATCTATCATTCAAAAAACATTCTCAAAAATCTAACCTTTCATTGAAGTAGAAGAATGGAAAGTCACATTATGAAATAAATGTTTTTCTCCAAAACACGTTGGCCACAATTATTGGCACCCCTAGAGTTTATTTTAAGTAAAATATCTCTGAAGTATATTCACATTAATATTTAAAAATTTTAGCACACCAGGGTGACTAGGAACATGAAATTGTCCAGCTATGACTTATTCCACAGGAGTATAAATATGAGGAAACACAAAGGTCAAATTCCCTTAATCATTCATCACACTGAGTAAAACCACAGAATATAGTTCTGATGTGCAGCAAAAGATTGTTGAGCTTCACAAAATAGAAAGTGGCTGTTGGAAAATAGCTAAGACATTGAAAATCCCCATTTCCACCATTAGGCAATAAATAAGAAGTTCCAATCAACTAAAGATGTTACTTAATCTGCCTGGAAGAGGACGGTATCTATATCGTCCTAATGTATAGTGAGGAGGAGAGTTTGGAAAATGCTGGAGAATTGCAGAGATTAGTTGAGTCTTGGGGTCAGAAAGTCAAAAAAAAAAAAAAAAAAAAAAAAAAACAAACCCAAACAACCCCTACATCACCACATATTGTTTGGGAGGAATTCAAGAAAATCCTTGCTCATCCAGAAACAAACTCCGGCATATACAGTTGTCAGACACAAATTCAAAAGGGACCTCATTATACGGTCAGATTCACATCAAACTCAGCTAACAAACAACATGAAATTACACAATATACATATAAACTATTGTGCATAAATAAGTTGGAATATGAGCTTAACTTCCTACAACAGCAGAAGACCCCACACCTAGTGGTACCCACTCATCTCCACTACAAATAGGAAAAAGAGGCTACAGTTTGCACGAGCTCACCAAAATTGGACAGTTGAAGACTGGAAAATGTTGCCTGGTCTGATGAGTCTCGATTTCTGCTGAGACATTCAGATGGTAGAGTCAGAATTTGGCGTAAACAGAATGAGAAACATGGATCCATCATGCCTTGTTACCACTGTGCAGGCTGGTGGTGGTGGTGTAATGGTGTGGGGGGATGTTTTCTTGGCACACTTTAGGCCCCTTAGTGCCAATTGGGCATCGCTTTAAATGCCACGGCCTACCTGAGCATTGTTTCTGACCATGTCCACCCCTTTATGACCACCATGTACCCATTCTCTGATGGCTACTTCCAGCAGGATAATGCACCATGTCACAAAGCTCGAATCATTTCAAATTGGTTTCTTGAACATGACAATGAGTTCACTGTACTAAAATGGCCCCCACAGTCACCAGATCTCAACCCAATAGAGCATCTTTGGGATGTGGTGGAACGGGAGCTGTGCCCTGGATGTGCATCCCACAAATCTCCATCAACTGCAAGATGCTATCCTATCAATATGGGCCAACATTTCTAAAGAATGCTTTCAGCACCTTGTTGAATCAATGCCACGTGAGAATTAAGGCAGTTCTGAAGGCGAAAGGGGTCAAACACAGTATTAGTATGGTGTTCCTAATAATCCTTTAGGTGAGTGTATGCTAATTACCTTTAAGTAAGCCGAGGAGCGTGCACTGTAATATGAATATTCATGTGAGCTCCGCCCAGCGTCACCGAAAAGCTCAGACACCGAATATTTCAGAACAAAAGTCAATCACGGAAAGTTTTGAAGTTTCATTTTATTCATGTAATGTTTATTTTTATTTTTTATTACCATATTATTCCTAACGCTTCTACTCCGTTATTTCAGTTGAAACGGCACGTGACATCGCAGATAAATGAAACTGTTAAAAACTTAAATAATCTATTCAGAAACACTGAGAAAGATGGTGCTTATGATCATTGTAAATACATGATGGCCGCCATCATCCATTCCTTCATTAGTAAAATCCTATGGGCTTTTTCAGTTTGGTCTTGTTTGGGGATCCTTTAATTGATTTGAATTTCTTCACCACTCTACTACTAACCGGGTGATGACGTGTTTGTGATACTGAAAGCTGATTGGCCTTGATGGTTACTATATATGCGGAAGGGAGGAGTTTAATTAATCTAGAGCAGTGGTCAGCAACTGGCCAGCAATAATATTTGGCCCACGCCCGCCCGCTTTGACAGCGCCTGGTTCTGAAATATATCTGTCATGAACGGAGGCCAGCTAGTGAGAGCTGTGCACCTAAACTGCCCTCTAGTGGCTCACGAGGAGTTGCAGCGGTTAGCCTTCTTGTTAGAGCAACAGACTCCCATGCGGACAGACCCGAGTTCGAGCCCCGCTTGGAGCGGGTGGTGCGAGCCGGAAACATAACATCAACAGTTACTCACAGGTCTTTTTTTTTTTTTTTTGCTTTATTAATTTATCCAATTGTTTAACAGGGTAACAGCTCACAAAAGACACCAGTTACCAGTTACAAAAGACACTGTAACAGTATGTCAGGCAATTCTAGTTGTATTTTTCATCAATTTATTTCTTAAATTATCCCTTGACTGTATTCTGGCCCGCTATCTAGTGGCGCTTATTTATTTATTTATTTTTGGCCCATGGCCAAATATACTTGTCGACCCCTGATCTAGAGTTTATAATAAAACGATGTCTGATTTATCCTCCCTTGTGCCTTTTTGGACAGAAGACTATGGGTTATTGAGTCGAATAGTTGGACTGTAAGTGCCTTGCGAGGTTTAGTTCAATTATATATATATACATATACATCACATGTATTGAAGAAAACGCCAAGATTACGTTTGTAACTGTTCAACAAATGTGTTGACATTCGACAGTGCACTCACGCCTCTGCTGTACTCACGCACGCGACGTCATGTGTGTTGTTGCATGCATATGAGCGCATTTTAGTTGCTATAGCGACGCGTGTTATGAATTCTGGCTGAACGTAAACACAGTGGAAACCATCGCTATCTGTCGAGAGACGCAGGCTTAATTCAGACACTTGAGGAATATTTTCTGTGCGAATCTGGAGATTTGGGAGCTTTTCTGAGGATTTCTTGGACGAGACTTTTGTTCCAGAAGGAGATCGGAGGATTGTTTTCTCTGCATCGCTTGATTTGTATTATTTCTGAGCTTCATTTTATTGTATTGTTCTTTTAGACGGAGTTTTGATTTTGATTTGATTTTGTTGTTGGGAGGAGTAACGTTATTTCTGAGGAGAGTTATATTTTATTCTCTTTTTGTATTGTATTTTGTATTGTTTCTATTGCAGGTTCGAGGACGATGGCTCACATAACGTTAGGTGACAGAGGAGGCGAGTGTTTATTTTTTCATTAGTTTTTGGTATGTTATGATATGATGTTGTACAATGATTGACTAAATTAATGTGAAAAAACTTCTGCGTAGTAACCATTTACTGTACCATTTAATTGATTTGATCCCTTGCATGTGAAATGCATTTAGTTTTTTAAAATTGTAATAACTGTATGAACGATTTGCAATTGACCACTGACATTGATTATTGATTATTATTAAAATATTACTAATTAGTTGATGTTTGGAGACTCAGTTCTGATGACCGCTATCAAGATGCCGGGATATTTATCCCCACTGCCTTCTGAGTTGCCTGTTTCTGTGTCCGCAGGTCCGGCTGACAGGAAGAGGAAGAGGAAGAGCAGCAGCCAGGAGGGCGCAGATGATGGAGGTCCGCCTGCCAAACGCTCTCGGAGAGGTCAGAATAAGCTTTTATTGGTTATGGCTCAGTTAATAAGTTATTTGTCGCTGAAAATATAAAGTTGAAAACATAAAGTAACTATTTGATGTATCCAGAACCACTGACATTGATTATTGATATTATTTAAAAAAAACTGTTTTTGATGTTTGAAACATTCCAGCCTCAAGCCGCTCCGGATCCAGCAGAGCCGCTTCCAGTCAGTCGGCTGGCCAGGAGGTTTGGAGAGTCGGTTCTGATGACCGCTATCAGGATCCGCTGCCAGACCCGACCCAGACAGTGAGGCAGGAGCTACCAAGATATTTATCCCCACTGCCTTCTGAGTTGCCTGTTTCTGTGTCCGCAGATCCGGCTGACAGGAGGAGGAAGAGGAAGAGGAAGAGGCAGAGCAGAGGCCAGGAGGGAGCAGATGATGGAGGTCCGCCTGCCAAACGCTTTCGCAGAGGTCAGAATAAGCTTTTATTGGTTATGGCTCAGTTAATAAATTATTTGTCGCTGAAAATATAAAGTTGAAAAATAAATTAACTATTTGATGTAACCAGAACCACTGACATTGATTATTGATTATTATTAAAATATTACTAATTAGTTGATGTTTGGAGACTCAGTTCTGATGACCGCTATCAAGATGCCGGGATATTTATCCCCACTGCCTTCTGAGTTGCCTGTTTCTGTGTCCGCAGGTCCGGCTGACAGGAAGAGGAAGAGGCAGAGCAGCAGCCAGGAGGGCGCAGATGATGGAGGTCCGCCTGCCAAACGCTCTCGGAGAGGTCAGAATACGTTATATTAAAAAAAGTTATGGCTCAGTTATTGAATGATTTGTCATTAAAATATTCTTCAGCTGTTTGATGTAAAAGCTGCATTAAAGTAATGTCCTTTTACGGCTGTAGATACTGCAACATGTTTTCTCTTAAGGACATTTCTTTGATTGTATATTTTGCAGAAGCGTATGTGATCGGCCCGTTGCTGGGACGAGGCGGATTCGGCTCCGTGTATGCTGGGATCTGCATGTCTGACGGACTGCCAGTAAGACATTTTCTTCCCTCCTTTGTTCAGACAGCCTTTATAAATGTATTTATAAGTGTTAAATCAGTAAATGTCATCTGTCACAATTAGGAAGGTGTGATTTACTGTGGTTTATCCGTCTGCAGGTTGCCATCAAGTACGTCTCTAAAGACAGGACCCAAAAGAGGCTGGAAGTTGTAAGTTTCGGCGTGAATCTGTTGTTCCGCTTTCATCCGCTCGGATATAATAGAGCATTTGTCCCTGCAGGAAGGTCAGGGTCGCTGCCGCTGGAGGTGGCATTGATGATCCGGGTCAATTGGGCTCCTGCCTGCCCCAACGTCCTGCAGCTTGTGGAGTGGTTTGAGCGACACACAGACTACGGCATGATCCTGGAACGGCCTGTTCCTGCCAAGATCTGCAGAGTTTCTGCGAGAAAGAACGGCTGTCTGGATGAGAGCTTGGCCAAGAAAGTGCTGGTGCAGCTGATCACCGCGCTGAAGCACTGTGAGAGTCGCGGAGTCCTGCACCGGGACGTCAAGCCAGAGAACCTGCTGATTTCCACAGCTTCCTATGACATCAAGCTGCTGGACTTTGGTTGTGGAGATCTGCTAAAGGACTCGGCCTACACATCCTTTGCAGGTAGGTTTGCTCTCTGTGGATGTTTGTGAACTTTTGACGATCAAACAAAGAGAATTTGTTTGGAGTGGAACTTTTTCAGTGGATGTTTCTGGTCTTCTTGTGTCTCTCAGGCACTCTTGGATACGCCCCTCCTGAGTGGTTTGATCAGCGCCGCTATCATGCAGGACCGGCTACCGTTTGGTCAGTGGGGGTGACGCTCTACGACATCTTGTGCTTTCCCTTCAGAGTCGCACACGGGATCACCTTCAAAAGCAGCCTGTTCATCCCTAGAGAGCTGTCTACAGGCAAGAGATAGCAAACATTCAGAGATAAAACCCCCGGAAAAGTTTGTTGTTTTGTGTTCCTGAAGACTGTGTTGTGTATTACAGAGTGCCATCAGTTGATTAGCTGGTGTCTCAGTGACGCGGCGGCAGATCGTCCCAGTTTAGACGACATTGAGTGCCATCCTGGTTACAGTGAACAGGTGACCAGTGACATTACACTTATCTGAATCACAGCATTCATGGCTTGGATTGTATTGTTAGGATAGTGTGGATAAACGGTTTCGATTTATTTGTACAGGGTGAGCAGGAGTGACACAGGCACTGCAGAGAGCTTCCTGATCACCTACAGAAAGAGGAGTGGACCACGAACTACAGTTTACATCCTCTGTGAAGCTCGGTGTGAACGCTGGAGGAGCTGAACCTTTCCACACACAGCGCCAGCTGAAACCGGAGCCCAGATGGGCCAGAGATGTTTTCTACCCAATAGACTCTATGCACAAACGCTGCTAACGTATTTCCTGCAGAATCTCAGCCAGCGACTTCACTTCTGTATAGCGCTAAGTGTACTAGCGGCAGAGCTCTTTCCTAAAGTATATTGCAAACAAGAAATAATTATGCAAGTATTTTCTAGATAAGTATTGTTATAAATACAAAAATATATAACATGTCACTCTAGTTATTGCTTCCTGAAAGTTTACATATCAACGGTCAAAGTTTTGCCGAACATTACTGTCCCGTTGTGTGAAAGGGGCTATTGCTCACCTCATTCTAGAAGAATATCTACTTCGTTTCAGCTCAGTGACCTTAATAAAAGCATCGGCATGCTGAAGTGTAAACACTAGAGCAATAAGGATTATAAAACACGCTGACTATTACGAACCAACAAATAAATTATTAATT
Organism: Paracanthobrama guichenoti; assembly: GCA_018749465.1. Lineage (NCBI taxonomy): Eukaryota > Metazoa > Chordata > Actinopteri > Cypriniformes > Gobionidae > Paracanthobrama > Paracanthobrama guichenoti. The sequence goes on from JAGHMJ010003242.1 coordinate 17,840, forward strand.
TACAAGCTTTAAAATTTGTTGATATAGTTGGGTTTTTTTTTTTTTTTTTTTTACTGCACAGACAATGTATAAAGTATATAATAATTTACTTCCAAACTGTATCCAGAAGCTGTTTCTCTGAAATAAGAGAAAGTCCGTATAAACGAAGAGGAATCCATGCTTAAAAAGTAAGGTCAAGAACGAATATAAAAAATAGATGTATATCTGTCAAAGGGGTAAAGCGATGGAATCATTTTGAGAAGGAATTAAAACTGTGTAATTCATTTTGTAAATGTAAGAAAATGTTTAAAAACAAGGTGATAATTTTATATCACAATATAAATAATTGGTGTATGCAATACTTAATCTGTTGTATTAATATCTGAAATGTGTACATTTATGTATGATCTTTGTAATTATCCTGGTACATTTTGGAAAATGTCTTATGTAACTATATTGTTTATCTTGTACTAATCTAATCCATTAGAGAGAAAAAATGACGCTCATTAGATAAATATGTATAAAGGGTAGGCATAATAAGCAGTGGCTTCAGCCTACACCTTTTCGAGTTATCATGTATATTTTTTGTTATATTTTTGTATTTTTTTTTTTTTGTTGCTGTTTTTGTTTTATTTATTATGAAGAAAATGTTTGTAAGGACCGAAGTAAACAATATTCAATTCAAAATCCAATTGACTTGTGACAGACTTCATTTATCCCCACAGGTTTTATATCCTTGGCTATTCCTCAGTGCATTCGCACTCTTCACAACAATACAAAAGAACAGCACAATACTGATTAAAATAATATTTAGTGGAGAAATTGTGGATGGAAAAAATTTGCATTTATTCATACACGTAGATAATGCAAACATGTAAATGCAATAATTTACAAATCTCATAAACTTATATTTTATTCACAATAGAATATAGATAACATATCAAATGTTGAAAGGGAGACATTTTGAAATGTCATGCCAAATATCGGCTCATTTTGATTTCATGAGAGCTACACATTCCAAAAAGAAGTTGGGACAGGTAGCAATAAGAGGCCGGAAAAGTTAAATGTACATATAAGGAACAGCTGGAGGACCAATTTGCATCTTATTAGGTCAATTGGCAACATGATTGGGTATAAAAAGAGCCTCTCAGAGTGGCAGTGTCTCTCAGAAGTCAGGATGGGCAGAGGATCACCAATGCTGCGGCCAAAAAGTTTCTCAGAGAAAAATTGCAAAGAGCCTGAAGTTATCATCATCTACAGTGCATAATATCATCCAAAGATTCAGAGACTCTGGAACAATCTCTGTGCGTAAGGGTCAAGGCCAGAAAACCATACTGGATGCCCGTGATCTTCGGGCCCTTAGACGGCACTGCATCACATACAGGAATGCTACTGTAGTCAAAGTCAAAAGTCAAAGTCAGCTTTATTGTCAATTCTGCCATACGTACAGTACAGTACATACAGAGAATTGAAATTCTATGACTCTCAGACCCTAGGTGCCTAACAACAACAAAACAATAACAATAACAACAAAAGTTTAACAGTAACAACAACAGAAGAAAGATTAAAAAAAGATGGATAAAGTGAATTATTACTGTAATGGAAATCACAACATGGGCTCAGGAATACTTCCAGAAAACATTGTCTTTCTCTCAGAGCCGCCCGCCCGCTCAGAGCTCTTGTCTGGGTTGACCAGCCCAATCCTGAATTCCCCGAACAGGACATCTTCGCGGCAACCCCGCCGCCGACGATCCAGCCGGGTCCGTTGATGACGACGATGCGGGCCTTCCCGGGATCTCAGAGGACGAGGAGGCCCCCACGGCCTTGCCTCAATCCATCCTCCTGGATGTGTGTGAGCGAGCAGTCGCTCATCTCAACATCGAGTGGCCGGCTCCACAGAGCGCCACCGACCAGGAGAAGGATATTTAAGATGGGAAAGTGCTGGGAGCCCACCCCCCGGCCCGAGGAAACAACTCTTTCTCATTCTTCCAGCGTGCGCTTAAGCACATGAGGCACCACTGGAACGACCCGCTCGACTTTAAACATGTTCTCGCGGGTCTGGATGTTAAGGATTGGCGGCTCTCCGCATGGGCGAACCGCCTGCTATTGAGCCCTCGATTGCCAGGCACCTCAACCCAGTCCAGGGAGGGCTGCTAGCCCCCTCTAAGCCGGTCCTTCCTAACAAGATGGACCGCTTTTTCTGCTCGGTGCACCAGGCCGTTTATAAATCCTCGGCCTTGGCTGTTAGGGCCCTGAATGTCTCCTCCTCCTCCTCTCCGCTACCAGGCGGAAATTCTGGATGACCTGGGCCAACAGCTGGACAAGGATCTCCTCTCCTGCACTATGGAAGGAGAACATCACGGTTAACGGTTATCCTCGCTTTCCATAACGCCGTCAGGCCGTCAAAACCTGCGGTGCTCCATGTCGCTTTCGTGGTGGGAGAGCGCACGCCTGGCTCAACCTGTCTGGTCTACCGGATAGCGAAAAAGTCGCGTCGCAGGTGCCCCCGGTAGAGCCCGGCCGGGCTCTCTTTGGCCCCGCCGTTGCAATGATGCAACAATGATGCGTCCGCTCTCGAGCGACAAGCTCTTTGGACTCTCTTCTTGCCCAAAAGACAGAAGGTTTCTTCTGGAGGGTACCCCCCTCCCGTGGCTGCCCAGCCCATGTGCTTAGTGGATGATGTGTGTTCCCCCCCATTCAGGTGGTACCCCCCAATCTGATAAACCAGGGTTTCTATTCTCGTTATTTCCTGGTTCCAAAGAAGGACGGCTCCCTCTGCCCTATCCTGGACCTCAGGGTGTTGAACAAACATTTTAGGAAATACAATTTCAGAATTTTTGCGTTTGCTTACCGCACGAGAAGCGAATATACTTACTGATGTACAGTAGCGCATGCAGTCTATATATGCCCATAGGTAAGGGGTGGGGCCTTACTGGGCATTGGCTGCAGGCTCCTGCCTGTCTTGTCAGACTTGGTGCAATTGGATGCTTCTGCAGAGGTCAGGTACGGATGCCCTTCGGATGATCTCTCCACTCGATGTTTCAGAGAACCGGGGTTACGACAGTAACCTATTGTTTGGTTTGCTCATGCAGTCCCAGTGATAGCAGCCTTTGCAAACGACACGTTCAATCAAATATTCAAATATAATAAAATTACATTTACATCAAGCCTGTATTATTAAGCCTGTCGTGTTCAAAACAAATTGAAAAATAAAAGTGTCTGCTTTGTCCGGTGTACAGGGATATTTATTGGCACAAGCCATCTTCTTTGGAAAAGAATCAAGGTTATATTATACATTATATTGTTTATCATATGCATAATTAACAGGTTTTCATGCTTGTGTGCAATTTTGGAAACTCTCAAGACTCTCAAGGTAAAACAGAAACATAAAAATACTTAAAAGTGTTTGGCTCGTTTAGCTTATTTACACCTCTGGCAAATCATTGTCTGTAATCCTCAAACACAGCTAACAAAACGACATGACATAACACAATCAACTATTGTGCATAAATAAGTTGGAATATGAGGGTAACTTTGTTTAATGCTGAAACATAAGCTAATTACCTTTAAGTAAGCCGAGGAGCGTGCACTGTAATATGAATATTCATGTGAGCTCCGCCCAGCGTCACCGAAAATCTCAGACACCGAATATTTCAGAACAAAAGTCAGTCACGGAAAGTTTTGAAGTTTCATTTTATTCATGTAATGTTTATTTTTATTTTTTTATTACCATATTATTCCTAACGCTTCTACCTCCGTTATTTCAGTTGAAACGGCACGTGACATCGCAGATAAATGAAACTGTTAAAAACTTAAATAATCTATTCAGAAACACTGAGAAAGATGGTGCTTATGATCATTGTAAATACATGATGGCCGTCATCATCCATTCCTTCATTAGTAAAATCCTATGGGCTTTTTCAGTTTGGTCTTGTTTGGGGATCCTTTAATTGATTTGAATTTCTTCACCACTCTACTACTAACCGGGGTGATGACGTGTTTGTGATACTGAAAGCTGATTGGCCTTGATGGTTACTATATATGCGGGAAGGGAGGAGTTTAATTAATCTAGAGCAGTGGTCAGCAACTGGCCAGCAATAATATTGGCCCACGCCCGCAGCCGTTTGACAGCGCCTGGTTCTGAAATATATCTGTCATGAACGGAGGCCAGCTAGTGAGAGCTGTGCACCTAAACTGCCCTCAGTGGCTCACGAGAGGAGTTGCAGCGGTTAGCCTTCTTGTTAGAGCAACAGACTCCCATGCGGACAGACCCGAGTTCGAGCCCCACTTGGAGCGGGTGGTGCGAGCCGGAAACATAACATCAACAGTTACTCACAGGTCTTTTTTTTTTTTTTTGCTTTATTAATTTATCCAATTGTTTAACAGGGTAACAGCTCACAAAAGACACCAGTTACCAGTTACAAAAGACACTGTAACAGTATGTCAGGCAATTCTAGTTGTATTTTTCATCAATTTATTTCTTAAATTATCCCTTGACTGTATTCTGGCCCGCTATCTAGTGGCGCTTATTTATTTATTTATTTATTTATTTATTTTTGGCCCATGGCCAAATATACTTGTCGACCCCTGATCTAGAGTTTATAATAAAACGATGTCTGATTTATCCTCCCTTGTGCCTTTTTGGACAGAAGACTATGGGTTATTGAGTCGAATAGTTGGACTGTAAGTGCCTTTAAGTAGGTTTAGTTCAATTATATATATATACATATACATCACATGTATTGAAGAAAACGTCAAGATTACGTTTGTAACTGTTCAACAAATGTGTTGACATTCGATTGTGCACTCACGCTCTGCTGTACTCACGCACGCGACGTCATGTGTGTTGTTGCATGCATATGAGCGCATTTTAGTTGCTATAGCGACGCGTGTTATGAATTCTGGCTGAACGTAAACACAGTGGAAACCATCGCTATCTGTCGAGAGACGAGGCGAATTCAGACACTTGAGGAATATTTTCTGTGCGAATCTGGAGATTTGGGAGCTTTTCTGAGGATTTCTTGGACGAGACTTTTGTTCCAGAAGGAGATCGGAGGATTGTTTTCTGCATCGTTTGATTTGTATTATTTCTGAGCTTCATTTTATTGTATTGTTCTTTTAGACGGAGTTTTGATTTTGATTTGATTTTGTTGTTGGGAGGAGTAACGTTATTTCTGAGGAGAGTTATATTTTATTCTCTTTTTTGTATTGTATTTTGTATTGTTTCTATTGCAGGTTCGAGGACGATGGCTCACATAACGTTAGGTGACAGAGGAGGCGAGTGTTTATTTTTTCATTAGTTTTTTGGTATGTTATGATATGATGTTGTACAATGATTGACTAAATTAATGTGAAAAAACTTCTGCGAGGTAACCATTTACTGTACCATTTAATTGATTTGATCCCTTGCATGTGAAATGCATTTAGTTTTTTAAAATTGTAATAACTGTATGAACGATTTGCAATTGACCACTGACATTGATTATTGATTATTATTAAAATATTACTAATTAGTTGATGTTTGGAGACTCAGTTCTGATGACCGCTATCAAGATGCCGGGATATTTATCCCCACTGCCTTCTGAGTTGCCTGTTTCTGTGTCCGCAGGTCCGCTGACAGGAAGAGGAAGAGGAAGAGGAAGAGGCAGAGCAGCAGCCAGGAGGGCGCAGATGATGGAGGTCCGCCTGCCAAACGCGCTCTCTGAGAGGTCAGAATAAGCTTTTATTGGTTATGGCTCAGTTAATAAATTATTTGTCGCTGAAAATATAAAGTTGAAAAAATAAATTAACTATTTGATGTAACCAGAACCACTGACATTGATTATTGATTATTATTAAAATATTACTAATTAGTTGATGTTTGGAGACTCAGTTCTGATGACCGCTATCAAGATGCCGGGATATTTATCCCCACTGCCTTCTGAGTTGCCTGTTTCTGTGTCCGCAGAGTCCGCTGACAGGAAGGAAGAGGAAGAGGAAGAGGCAGCAGCCAGGAGGGCGCAGATGATGGAGGTCCATACCTGCCAAGCGCTTTCGCAGGTCAGAATAAGCTTTTATTGGTTATGGCTCAGTTAATAAATTATTTGTCGCTGAAAATATAAAGTTGAAAAAATAAATTAACTATTTGATGTAACCAGAACCACTGTTGATTATTGATTATGATTAAAATATTACTAATTAGTTGATGTTTGGAGACTCAGTTCTGATGACCGCTATCAAGATGCCGGGATATTTATCCCCAGTTGCTGTTCTGTGTCCATGAGTCCGTGACAGGAAGAGGAAGAGGCAGAGCAGCAGCCAGGAGGGCGCAGATGATGGATCCGCCTGCAAACGCTTTCGGAGAGGCTGAATACGTTATATTAAAAAAAGTTATGGCTCAGTTATTGAATGATTTGTCATTAAAATATTCTTCAGCTGTTTGATGTAAAGCTGCATTAAAGTAATGTCTTTTACGGCTGTAGATACTGCAACATGTTTTCTCTTAAGGACATTTCTTTGATTGTATATTTTGCAGAAGCGTGTGTGATCGGCCCGTTGCTGGGACGAGGCGGATTCGCTCCGTATGCTGGGATCTGCATGTCTGACGGACTGCCAGTAAGACATTTTCTTCCCTCCTTTGTTCAGACAGCCTTTATAAATGTATTTATAAGTGTTAAATCAGTAAATGTCATCTGTCACAATTAGGAAGGTGTGATTTACTGTGGTTTATCCGTCTGCAGGTTGCCATCAAGTACGTCTCTAAAGACAGGACCCAAAAGAGGCTGGAAGTTGTAAGTTTCGGCGTGAATCTGTTGTTCCGTTTCATCCGTTCGGATATAATAGAGCATTTGTCCCTGCAGGAAGGTCAGGGTTCGCTGCCGCTGGAGGTGGCATTGATGATCCGGGTCAATTGGGCTCCTGCCTGCCCCAACGTCCTGCAGCTTGTGGAGTGGTTTGAGCGACACACAGACTACGGCATGATCCTGGAACGGCCTGTTCCCTGCCAAGATCTGCAGAGTTTCTGCGAGAAGAACGGCTGTCTGGATGAGAGCTTGGCCAAGAAAGTGCTGGTGCAGCTGATCACCGCGCTGAAGCACTGTGAGAGTCGCGGAGTCCTGCACCGGGACGTCAAGCCAGAGAACCTGCTGATTTCCACAGCTTCCTATGACAATCAAGCTGCTGGACTTTGGTTGTGGAGATCTGCTAAAGGACTCGGCCTACACATCCTTTGCAGGTAGGTTTGCTCTCTGTGGATGTTTGTGAACTTTTGGACGATCAAACAAAGAGAATTTGTTTGGAGTGGAACTTTTCAGTGGATGTTTCTGGTCTTCTTGTGTCTCTCAGGCACTCTTGGATACGCCTCCTGGAGTGGTTTGATCAGCGCCGCTATCATGCAGGACCGGCTACCGCTTTGGTCAGTGGGGGTGACGCTCTCACGACATCTTGTGCTTTCCCTTCAGAGTCGCACAGGATCACCTTCAAAAGCAGCCTGTTCATCCCTAGAGAGCTGTCTACAGGCAAGAGATAGCAAACATTCAGAGATAAAACCCCCGGAAAAGTTTGTTGTTTTGTGTTCCTGAAGACTGTGTTGTGTATTACAGAGTGCCATCAGTTGATTAGCTGGTGTCTCAGTGACGCGCGGCAGATCGTCCCAGTTTAGACGACATTGAGTGCCATCCTGGTTACAGTGAACAGGTGACCAGTGACATTACACTTATCTGAATCACAGCATTCATGGCTTGGATTGTATTGTTAGGATAGTGTGGATAAACGGTTTCGATTTATTTGTACAGGGTGAGCAGGAGTGACACAGGCACTGCAGAGAGCTTCCTGATCACCTACAGAAAGAGGAGTGGACCACGAACTACAGTTTACATCCTCTGTGAAGCTCGGTGTGAACGCTGGAGGAGCTGAACCTTTCCACACACAGCGCCAGCTGAAACCGGAGCCCAGATGGGCCAGAGATGTTTTCTACCCAATAGACTCTATGCACAAACGCTGCTAACGTATTTCCTGCAGAATCTCAGCCAGCGACTTCACTTCTGTATAGCGCTAAGTGTACTAGCGGCAGAGCTCTTTCCTAAAGTATATTGCAAACAAGAAATAATTATGCAAGTATTTTCTAGATAAGTATTGTTATAAATACAAAAATATATAATATGTCACTCTAGTTATTGCTTCCTGAAAGTTTACATATCAACGGTCGAAGTTTTGCCGAACATTACTGTCCCGTTGTGTGAAAGGCGCTATTGCTCACCTCATTCTAGAAGAATATCTACTTCGTTTCAGCTCAGTGACCTTAATAAAAGCATCGGCATGCTGAAGTGTAAACACTAGAGCAATAAGGATTATAAAACACGCTGACTATTACGAACCAACAAATAAATTATTAATGTACAAGCTTTAAAATTTGTTGATATAGTTGGGTTTTTTTTTTTTTTTTTTTTTTTACTGCACAGACAATGTATAAAGTATATAATAATTTACTTCCAAACTGTATCCAGAAGCTGTTTCTCTGAAATAAGAGAAAGTCCGTATAAAACGAAGAGGAATCCATGCTTAAAAAGTAAGGTCAAGAACGAATATAAAAAAATAGATGTATATCTGTCAAAGGGTAAAGCGATGGAATCATTTTGAGAAGGAATTAAAACGGTGTAATTCATTTTGTAAATGTAAGAAAATGTTTAAAAACAAGGTGATAATTTTATATCACAATATAAATAATTGGTGTATGCAATACTTAATCTGTTGTATTAATATCTGAAATGTGTACATTTATGTATGATCTTTGTAATTATCCTGGTACATTTTGGAAAATGTCTTATGTAACTATATTGTTTATCTTGTACTAATCTAATCCATTAGAGAGAAAAAAATGACGCTCATTAGATAAATATGTATAAAGGGTAGGCATAATAAGCAGTGGCTTCAGCCTACACCTTTTCGAGGTTATCATGTATATTTTTTGTTATATTTTTGTATTTTTTTTGTTGCTGTTTTGTTTTATTTATTATGAAGAAAATGTTTGTAAGGACCGAAGTAAACAATATTCAATTCAAAAATCCAATTGACTTGTGACAGACTTCATTTATCCCCACAGGTTTTATATCCTTGGCTATTCCTCAGTGCATTCGCACTCTTCACAACAATACAAAAGAACAGCACAATACTGATTAAAATAATATTTAGTGGAGAAATTGTGGATGGAAAAATTTGCATTTATTCATACACGTAGATAATGCAAACATGTAAATGCAATAATTTACAAATCTCATAAACTTATATTTTATTCACAATAGAATATAGATAACATATCAAATGTTGAAAGGGGAGACATTTTGAAATGTCATGCCAAATATCGGCTCATTTTGGATTTCATGAGAGCTACACATTCCAAAAGAAGTTGGGACAGGTAGCAATAAGAGGCCGGAAAAGTTAAATGTACATATAAGGAACAGCTGGAGGACCAATTTGCATCTTATTAGGTCAATTGGCAACATGATTGGGTATAAAAAGAGCCTCTCAGAGTGGCAGTGTCTCTCAGAAGTCAAGATGGGCAGAGGATCACCAATGCTGCGCCAAAAGTTTCTCAGAGAAAATTGCAAAGAGCCTGAAGTTATCATCATCTACAGTGCATAATATCATCCAAAGATTCAGAGACTCTGGAACAATCTCTGTGCGTAAGGGTCAAGGCCAGAAAACCATACTGATGCCCGTGATCTTGGGCCCTTAGACGGCACTGCATCACATACAGGAATGCTACTGTAGTCAAAGTCAAAAGTCAAAGTCAGCTTTATTGTCAATTCTGCCATACGTGCAGTACAGTACATACAGAGAATTGAAATTCTATGACTCTCAGACCCTAGGTGCCTAACAACAACAAAACAATAACAATAACAACAAAAGTTTAACAGTAACAACAACAGAAGAAAGATTAAAAAAAGATGGATAAAGTGAATTATTACTGTAATGGAAATCACAACATGGGCTCAGGAATACTTCCAGAAAACATTGTCTTTCTCTCAGAGCCGCCCGCCCGCTCAGAGCTCTTGTCTGGGTTGACCAGCCCAATCCTGAATTCCCCGAACAGGACATCTTCGCGGGCAACCCCCCGCTCGCCGACGATCCAGCCGGGTCCGTTGATGACGACGATGCGGGCCTTCCCGGGATCTCAGAGGACGAGGAGGCCCCCACGGCCTTGCCTCAATCCATCCTCCTGGATGTGTGTGAGCGAGCAGTCGCTCATCTCAACATCGAGTGGCCGGCTCCACAGAGCGCCACCGACCAGGAGAAGGATATTTAAGATGGGAAAGTGCTGGGAGCCCACCCCCCGGCCCGAGGAAACAACTCTTTCTCATTCTTCCAGCGTGCGCTTAAGCACATGAGGCACCACTGGAACGACCCGCTCGACTTTAAACATGTTCTCGCGGGTCTGGATGTTATGATTGGCGGCTCCCGCATGGGCGAAACCGCCTGCTATTGAGCCCTCGATTGCCAGGCACCTCAACCCAGTCCAGGGAGGGCTGCTAGCCCCCTCTAAGCCGGTCCTTCCTAACAAGATGGACCGTTTTTCTGCCTCGGTGCACCAGGCCGTTTATAAATCCTCGGCCTTGGCTGTTAGGGCCCTGAATGTCTCCTCCCTCCTCTCCGCTTACCAGGCGGAAATTCTGGATGACCTGGGCCAACAGCTGGACAAGGGATCTCCCTCTCCTGCACTATGGAAGGAGAACATCACGGTTAACGGTTATCCTCGTTTTCCATAACGCTCGTCAGGCCGTCCAAACCTGCGGGTGCTCCATGTCGCTTTCCGTGGTGGGAGAGCGCACGCTCTGGCTCAACCTGTCTGGTCTACCGGATAGCGAAAAAAGTCGCGTCGCAGGTGCCCCGGTAGAGCCCGGCCGGGCTCTCTTTGGCCCCGCCGTTGCAATGATGCAATAATGATGCGTCCGCGTTCTCGAGCGACAAGCTCTTTGGACTCTCTTCTTGCCCAAAAGACAGAAGGTTTCTTCTGGAGGGTACCCCCCTCCCGTGGCTGCCCAGCCCATGTGCTTAGTGGATGATGTGTGTTCCCCCCCATTCAGGTGGTACCCCCCAATCTGATAAACCAGGGTTTCTATTCTCGTTATTTCCTGGTTCCAAAGAAGGACGGCTCCCTCTGCCCTATCCTGGACCTCAGGGTGTTGAACAAACATTTTAGGAAATACAATTTCAGAATTTTTATGCGTTTGCTTACATGCACGAGAGCTTAATATACTTACTGATGTACAGTAGCGCATGCAGTCTATATATGCCCATAGGTAAGGGGGTGGGGCCTTACTGGGCATTGGCTGCAGGCTCCTGCCTGTCTTGTCAGACTTGGTGCAATTGGATGCTTCTGCAGAGGTCAGGTACGGATGCCCTTCGGATGATCTCTCCACTCGATGTTTCAGAGAACCGGGGTTACGACAGTAACCTATTGTTTGGTTTGCTCATGCAGTCCCAGTGATAGCAGCCTTTGCAAACGACACGCTCAATCAAATATTCAAATATAATAAAATTACATTTACATCAAGCCTGTATTATTAAGCCTGTCGTGTTCAAAACAAATTGAAAAATAAAAGTGTCTGCTTTGTCCGGTGTACAGGGATATTTATTGGCACAAGCCATCTTCTTTGGAAAAGAATCAAGGTTATATTATACATTATATTGTTTATCATATGCATAATTAACAGGTTTTCATGCTTGTGTGCAATTTTGGAAACTCTCAAGACTCTCAAGGTAAAACAGAAACATAAAAATACTTAAAAGTGTTTGGCTCTGTTTAGCGTTTGACACCTCTGGCAAATCATTGTCTGTAATCCTCAAACACAGCTAACAAACGACATGACATAACACAATCAACTATTGTGCATAAATAAGTTGGAATATGAGGGTAACTTTGTTTAATGCTGAAACATAAGCTAATTACCTTTAAGTAAGCCGAGGAGCGTGCACTGTAATATGAATATTCATGTGAGCTCCGCCCAGCGTCACCAAAATCTCAGACACCGAATATTTCAGAACAAAAGTCAGTCACGGAAAGTTTTGAAGTTTCATTTTATTCATGTAATGTTTATTTTTATTTTTTTATTACCATATTATTCCTAACGCTTCTACCTCCGTTATTTCAGTTGAAACGCACGTGACATCGCAGATAAATGAAACTGTTAAAAACTTAAATAATCTATTCAGAAACACTGAGAAAGATGGTGCTTATGATCATTGTAAATACATGATGGCCGCCATCATCCATTCCTTCATTAGTAAAATCCTATGGGCTTTTTCAGTTTGGTCTTGTTTGGGATCCTTTAATTGATTTGAATTTCTTCACCACTCTACTACTAACCGGGGTGATGACGTGTTTGTGATACTGAAAGCTGATTGGCCTTGATGGTTACTATATATGCGGGAAGGAGGAGTTTAATTAATCTAGAGCAGTGGTCAGCAACTGGCCAGCAATAATATTTGGCCCACGCCCGCAGCCGCTTTGACAGCGCCTGGTTCTGAAATATATCTGTCATGAACGGAGGCCAGCTAGTGAGAGCTGTGCACCTAAACTGCCCTCTAGTGGCTCACGAGAGGAGTTGCAGCGGTTAGCCTTCTTGTTAGAGCAACAGACTCCCATGCGGACAGACCCGAGTTCGAGCCCCACTTGGAGCGGGTGGTGCGAGCTGAAACATAACATCAACAGTTACTCACAGGTCATTTTTTTTTTTTTTTGCTTTATTAATTTATCCAATTGTTTAACAGGGTAACAGCTCACAAAAGACACCAGTTACCAGTTACAAAAGACACTGTAACAGTATGTCAGGCAATTCTAGTTGTATTTTTCATCAATTTATTTCTTAAATTATCCCTTGACTGTATTCTGGCCCGCTATCTAGTGGCGCTTATTTATTTATTTATTTTTGGCCCATGGCCAAATATACTTGTCGACCCCTGATCTAGAGTTTATAATAAAACGATGTCTGATTTATCCTCCTTGTGCCTTTTTGACAGAAGACTATGGGTTATTGAGTCGAATAGTTGGACTGTAAGTGCCTTAATGAGGTTTAGTTCAATTATATATATATACATACATCACATGTATTGAAGAAAACGCCAAGATTACGCTTGTAACTGTTCAACAAATGTGTTGACATTCGATTGTGCACTCACGCTCTGCTGTACTCACGCACGCGACGCCATGTGTGTTGTTGCATGCATATGAGCGCATTTTAGTTGCTATAGCGACGCGCGTGTTATGAATTCTGGCTGAACGTGAAACACAGTGGAAACCATCGCTATCTGTCGAGAGACGAGGCGAATTCAGACACTTGAGGAATATTTTCTGTGCGAATCTGGAGATTTGGGAGCTTTTCTGAGGATTTCTTGGACGAGACTTTTGTTCCAGAAGGAGATCGGAGGATTGTTTTCTCTGCATCGTTTGATTTGTATTATTTCTGAGCTTCATTTTATTGTATTGTTCTTTTAGACGGAGTTTTGATTTTGATTTGATTTTGTTGTTGGGAGGAGTAACGTTATTTCTGAGGAGAGTTATATTTTATTCTCTTTTTTGTATTGTATTTTGTATTGTTTCTATTGCAGGTTCGAGGACGATGGCTCACATAACGTTAGGTGACAGAGGAGGCGAGTGTTTATTTTTTCATTAGTTTTTGGTATGTTATGATATGATGTTGTACAATGATTGACTAAATTAATGTGAAAAAACTTCTGCGAGGTAACCATTTACTGTACCATTTAATTGATTTGATCCCTTGCATGTGAAATGCATTTAGTTTTTTAAAATTGTAATAACTGTATGAACGATTTGCAATTGACCACTGACATTGATTATTGATTATTATTAAAATATTACTAATTAGTTGATGTTTGGAGACTCAGTTCTGATGACCGCTATCAAGATGCCGGGATATTTATCCCCACTGCCTTCTGAGTTGCCTGTTTCTGTGTCCGCAGGTCCGGCTGACAGGAAGAGGAAGAGGAAGAGCAGCAGCCAGGAGGGCGCAGATGATGGAGGTCCGCCTGCCAAACGCTCTCTGAGAGGTCAGAATAAGCTTTTATTGGTTATGGCTCAGTTAATAAGTTATTTGTCGCTGAAAATATAAAGTTGAAAACATAAAGTAACTATTTGATGTATCCAGAACCACTGACATTGATTATTGATATTATTTAAAAAAAACTGTTTTTGATGTTTGAAACATTCCAGCCTCAAGCCGCCTCCGGATCCAGCAGAGCCGCTTCCAGTCAGTCGGCTGGCCAGGAGGTTTGGAGAGTCGGTTCTGATGACCGCTATCAGGATCCGCTGCCAGACCCGACCCAGACAGTGAGGCAGGAGCTACCAAGATATTTATCCCCACTGCCTTCTGAGTTGCCTGTTTCTGTGTCCGCAGATCCGGCTGACAGGAGGAGGAAGAGGAAGAGGAAGAGGAAGAGCAGAGGCCAGGAGGAGCAGATGATGGAGGTCCGCTGCCAAACGCTTTCGCAGAGGTCAGAATAAGCTTTTATTGGTTATGGCTCAGTTAATAAATTATTTGTCGCTGAAAATATAAAGTTGAAAAAATAAATTAACTATTTGATGTAACCAGAACCACTGACATTGATTATTGATTATTATTAAAATATTACTAATTAGTTGATGTTTGGAGACTCAGTTCTGATGACCGCTATCAAGATGCCGGGATATTTATCCCCACTGCCTTCTGAGTTGCCTGTTTCTGTGTCCGCAGGTCCGGCTGACAGGAAGAGGAAGAGGCAGAGCAGCAGCCAGGAGGGCGCAGATGATGGAGGTCCGCCTGCCAAACGCTCTCGGAGAGGTCAGAATACGTTATATTAAAAAAGTTATGGCTCAGTTATTGAATGATTTGTCATTAAAATATTCTTCAGCTGTTTGATGTAAAGCTGCATTAAAGTAATGTCCTTTACGGCTGTAGATACTGCAACATGTTTTCTCTTAAGGACATTTCTTTGATTGTATATTTTGCAGAAGCGTATGTGATCGCCCGTTGCTGGGACGAGGCGGATTCGCTCCGTGTATGCTGGGATCTGCATGTCTGACGGACTGCCAGTAAGACATTTTCTTCCCTCCTTTGTTCAGACAGCCTTTATAAATGTATTTATAAGTGTTAAATCAGTAAATGTCATCTGTCACAATTAGGAAGGTGTGATTTACTGTGGTTTATCCGCCTGCAGGTTGCCATCAAGTACGCCTCTAAAGACAGGACCCAAAAGAGGCTGGAAGTTGTAAGTTTCGGCGTGAATCTGTTGTTCCGCTTTCATCCGCTCGGATATAATAGAGCATTTGTCCCTGCAGGAAGGTCAGGGTCTCGCTGCCGCTGGAGGTGGCATTGATGATCCGGGTCAATTGGGCTCCTGCCTGCCCCAACGCCCTGCAGCTTGTGGAGTGGTTTGAGCGACACACAGACTACGGCATGATCCTGGAACGGCCTGTTCCTGCCAAGATCTGCAGAGTTTCTGCGAGAAGAACGGCTGTCTGGATGAGAGCTTGGCCAAGAAAGTGCTGGTGCAGCTGATCACCGCGCTGAAGCACTGTGAGAGTCGCGAGTCCTGCACCGGGACGCGCAAGCCAGAGAACCTGCTGATTTCCACAGCTTCCTATGACATCAAGCTGCTGGACTTTGGTTGTGGAGATCTGCTAAAGGACTCGGCCTACACATCCTTTGCAGGTAGGTTTGCTCTCTGTGGATGTTTGTGAACTTTTGACGATCAAACAAAGAGAATTTGTTTGGAGTGGAACTTTTTCAGTGGATGTTTCTGGTCTTCTTGTGTCTCTCAGGCACTCTTGGATACGCCCCTCCTGAGTGGTTTGATCAGCGCCGCTATCATGCAGGACCGGCTACCGTTTGGTCAGTGGGGGTGACGCTCTACGACATCTTGTGCTTTCCCTTCAGAGTCGCACACGGGATCACCTTCAAAAGCAGCCTGTTCATCCCTAGAGAGCTGTCTACAGGCAAGAGATAGCAAACATTCAGAGATAAAACCCCCGGAAAAGTTTGTTGTTTTGTGTTCCTGAAGACTGTGTTGTGTATTACAGAGTGCCATCAGTTGATTAGCTGGTGTCTCAGTGACGCGGCGGCAGATCGTCCCAGTTTAGACGACATTGAGTGCCATCCCTGGTTACAGTGAACAGGTGACCAGTGACATTACACTTATCTGAATCACAGCATTCATGGCTTGGATTGTATTGTTAGGATAGTGTGGATAAACGGTTTCGATTTATTTGTACAGGGTGAGCAGGAGTGACACAGGCACTGCAGAGAGCTTCCTGATCACCTACAGAAAGAGGAGTGGACCACGAACTACAGTTTACATCCTCTGTGAAGCTCGGTGTGAACGCTGGAGGAGCTGAACCTTTCCACACACAGCGCCAGCTGAAACCGGAGCCCAGATGGGCCAGAGATGTTTTCTACCCAATAGACTCTATGCACAAACGCTGCTAACGTATTTCCTGCAGAATCTCAGCCAGCGACTTCACTTCTGTATAGCGCTAAGTGTACTAGCGGCAGAGCTCTTTCCTAAAGTATATTGCAAACAAGAAATAATTATGCAAGTATTTTCTAGATAAGTATTGTTATAAATACAAAATATATAACATGTCACTCTAGTTATTGCTTCCTGAAAGTTTACATATCAACGGTCGAAGTTTTGCCGAACATTACTGTCCCGTTGTGTGAAAGGGGCTATTGCTCACCTCATTCTAGAAGAATATCTACTTCGTTTCAGCTCAGTGACCTTAATAAAAGCATCGGCATGCTGAAGTGTAAACACTAGAGCAATAAGGATTATAAAACACGCTGACTATTACGAACCAACAAATAAATTATTAATGTACAAGCTTTAAAATTTGTTGATATAGTTGGTTTTTTTTTTTTTTTTTTACTGCACAGACAATGTATAAAGTATATAATAATTTACTTCCAAACTGTATCCAGAAGCTGTTTCTCTGAAATAAGAGAAAGTCCGTATAAACGAAGAGGAATCCATGCTTAAAAAGTAAGGTCAAGAACGAATATAAAAATAGATGTATATCTGTCAAAGGGAGTAAGCGATGGAATCATTTTGAGAAGGAATTAAAACGGTGTAATTCATTTTGTAAATGTAAGAAAATGTTTAAAAACAAGGTGATAATTTTATATCACAATATAAATAATTGGTGTATGCAATACTTAATCTGTTGTATTAATATCTGAAATGTGTACATTTATGTATGATCTTTGTAATTATCCTGGTACATTTTGGAAAATGTCTTATGTAACTATATTGTTTATCTTGTACTAATCTAATCCATTAGAGAGAAAAAATGACGCTCATTAGATAAATATGTATAAAGGGTAGGCATAATAAGCAGTGGCTTCAGCCTACACCTTTTCGAGTTTATCATGTATATTTTTTGTTATATTTTTGTATTTTTTTTTGTTGCTGTTTTTGTTTTATTTATTATGAAGAAAATGTTTGTAAGGACCGAAGTAAACAATATTCAATTCAAAATCCAATTGACTTGTGACAGACTTCATTTATCCCCACAGGTTTTATATCCTTGGCTATTCCTCAGTGCATTCGCACTCTTCACAACAATACAAAAGAACAGCACAATACTGATTAAAATAATATTTAGTGGAGAAATTGTGGATGGAAAAATTTGCATTTATTCATACACGTAGATAATGC
This sequence comes from Paracanthobrama guichenoti, assembly GCA_018749465.1. NCBI lineage: Eukaryota > Metazoa > Chordata > Actinopteri > Cypriniformes > Gobionidae > Paracanthobrama > Paracanthobrama guichenoti. The sequence goes on from JAGHMJ010003242.1 coordinate 35,504, forward strand.
AAACATGTAAATGCAATAATTTACAAATCTCATAAACTTATATTTTATTCACAATAGAATATAGATAACATATCAAATGTTGAAAGGGAGACATTTTGAAATGTCATGCCAAATATCGGCTCATTTTGGATTTCATGAGAGCTACACATTCCAAAAGAAGTTGGGACAGGTAGCAATAAGAGGCCGGAAAAGTTAAATGTACATATAAGGAACAGCTGGAGGACCAATTTGCATCTTATTAGGTCAATTGGCAACATGATTGGGTATAAAAGAGCCTCTCAGAGTGGCAGTGTCTCTCAGAAGTCAGGATGGGCAGAGGATCACCAATGCTGCGGCCAAAAAGTTTCTCAGAGAAAAATTGCAAAGAGCCTGAAGTTATCATCATCTACAGTGCATAATATCATCCAAAGATTCAGAGACTCTGGAACAATCTCTGTGCGTAAGGGTCAAGGCCAGAAAACCATACTGGATGCCCGTGATCTTCGGGCCCTTAGACGGCACTGCATCACATACAGGAATGCTACTGTAGTCAAAGTCAAAAGTCAAAGTCAGCTTTATTGTCAATTCTGCCATACGTACAGTACAGTACATACAGAGAATTGAAATTCTATGACTCTCAGACCCTAGGTGCCTAACAACAACAAAACAATAACAATAACAACAAAAGTTTAACAGTAACAACAACAGAAGAAAGATGGATAAAGTGAATTATAGAGGTAAAGTGGCGATGGCAAATAGTGCAAACAATGGTAACAATAGTGCAATTTCAGATTTAAGTCAGTGCAGGTATAAAATAAAATTATAAGAGTGTGTGCAAAAAAAGAGTGTAAGCGGGAGACCAATTCCTCAGAGAGACAATATATGAGGTAGATGAAGGAGGGGAGAAGCAGAAACTCACGTCTGTAGCTGAGTTTGCAGATGAACGGACGCGACAAGGGCGTACAAAACACTGTGATTTACACAACGAAAAACACAAAAACACCGGTCCGTCGGGAGAGAGAGAAGCCGCTGCGTGTGCACGCGCCGCCATCTTGTTGTGTGTTAAAAATAACTGTTTTCTATTTGAATATGTATTGAAATATAATTTATTCCTGTGATGCAGAGCTGAATTTTCAACAACAAAAATCGTACTGACCCCAAACTTTTGAACGGTAGTGTCATTTTTATTTTATTTAATGCAGAGTACCAAGCATTATTTAAACATTAATTTATCAAATTATTGTTTAACTAATTAATACACCAAGGTAATGGCTCATAGCAGTCAGTCATTTTTCAACAAAGTAAATATCTTCAAAATAGACGTTGTTTATTCACTTTATATTCATATTTTAAGTGCTTTTGGCTGCTTTCCTCGAGTGTGCATGTGCATATCACTAATAACTAATTTATTTCTTCCAGAGTTTTGAAAATGTGCAGTGCAAGAACAAAACCGTTCGTGAAAAGATGGTGAAAGTGCTGGAGCTCTGTCAGTACCTTGTCAAAACGGTTCACAATCAGGTAACGATTCAGTGTTTTACTAAACCTTGTGCTTGTTCAGATGGCAATTCTGTGTGATTTTTAAAGGGCCTTTTGCTTCTTTCTGAGCAGAAGATGCAAGTTAACCTGGAGGCCCTTCAGAATATTCTCATGTCCATGAACGCTGAAGGAATCCTGCAGAAACCAGGACAGCTGGAGGACACATACTGGAGCGTGATGAAATTATTTGGCATTCTGTGAGTCACATTACTAACATTTATTTGGATTATACTTTTGAGCATGTGTGTGTGTCCGTATACACATACATGTACATTATTTCTATTTTGAGTAAATGCTGTTCTTTTTAACTTTTTTTATTCATTAATGAATTCTGAAAAAACGATCACAGGTTCCAAAAAATTAAGCGGCACAACGGTTTCCAACATTGATAATTAATCATATTAGAATGATTTCGGAAGGGTCATGTGACACTGAAGACTGGAGTAATGGCTGATGAATGAATTCTGCTTTGCATCACAGAAATAAATTATATTTTAAAGTATATTAAAATAGGCAACCATTATTTTGAATTATAATATTGTGTGTGTGTGCAGTGCGTGTAAAGTGCGTGTGCGTGTCGTGGAGCGGGCATGTTAGGAATGGGTGATGTGGCCTAAAATCCATATTGCGATATAGAAACAAACGCAACTCTCGTCTTTTCTACAAGATATATGATAAGAAATGATACAAAAATACCAATAAGGTAAACCTCCTGAAGTGAATGTTGTGAGGCGGTAGAACAGATTAGTCGTGTTACCTCTCTTGGTAACTGTTGCCCCACACACTCTACAGTATAGTTTGCTGCTGCTCGTCGGACGGCTTAAATGCAAATAATGGATGTTTCACCAGCTCCTACATTTCACTTTCAGCCGCGTTTACTCAAGATGACGAATCGATGATGCGTTGCAGCTGGTGGCTCTATTCTATAGAGAATTAAAATCTCTATCGTGAGCCAATTTTGTATCGTTTATATTGCATATCGTTCATATCGCCCATTACTAGCGCGCAGTAGGCGGCTGTTTGTATAGTTGCATTAATGTGAGCTGAAATGACAAGAAAATATTACAAGAAAAATATTTTTTAATTAATATTGAGTTTATTTGCAAAAACAGATTTTGATTTTCATAAATCATGTTTATTTATTGTGCATTCCAAATAATATAAATCAAACTGCAGTTGAGTTGTTTTGATTTAAATAACTAAAAAACACAGAGTAACTTACAAAATTAAAGTTAATTGAAAGTTATAGATTATATTTTATATTAGGTTAGTTTTAAGCAAAAGCTGAAAACTCCACATTGCATTTAAAACACGCGCACACAGACAAGCGTTCTCACTCTCACACACAAATTCAACGCATGGACAAACAAGCATTCAGCATGCAAGACGGCGTATGCGGCGCACAAGGAGTTGTAGGAGTTGAAATTATAAATTCTCGACCACTTTTTAGTCTGCTTTGACAAACACCTCAGCCAGCGTGTCTTTTTGACTTAGCAGCCTTATTGTCACCTGACTTGAATACTGCGCGCTATACTCACTAAAACGGACTCATCGGCTTGTTCACAAACAGCAAGGGTGCTTGTCGGTTTCTGCTGATATATATATAAAAAAAAATTATATTATTTAAATATTTTAAATATTTAAATACAGGCTTGATGAGCATAAGAGACTTTCAAAAAACATTAAAAATAGTGATGTTTCAAACTTTTGACCAGTATAAATGTTATATATATAATTTTATTATGTGAGAATCATTTGTTTGCCATGATTAATCATCTCTTGGTTTGTGTCCATGCTACAAATAAAAATAGACAATAATAATTTTTGTAACTTTTTTTTTTTAAATAAGTGAATTAAAGAATTTCCAGAAAATGCGACTATATTGCTAGTACCGTCCATCTGATAATGATCCTGTATTCAATGTCTCGGTTCCTTCTTAGAAAACCAAAGATGGAAAAGGTGAAGAAAGCTGTAGAGGCAGAGCAGACAGAAGAGACTACAAAGAAGAAGAAGGATTCCTCCCAGAGACGAAGAAAAAGCGCAAGAACCGCAAGAAGCCCATGGTACTGGAGGGGAAAGAGACACCAGCCTCCACAGAAACCCCTGAAGGAGCGTCAGGAGAGGAGGGAAAGAAGAACAAGAAGAAGAAAAACAAGAAAAGCAAACAGCAAGGAGGAGGAGAGACGCAAGATCAGCCGGCCAGTAAGAAAACCAAAACGCAGCCGCAACAAAAAGAAAAAAAAAAGAAAGGAGGGCAGCAGGGAAATGATGGGAAATAATTGGACAATAATGTGATATAACTGTGATGAATACAGGACTGGTTGCTGTTTGTCCTATGCAGCCCAAACTTTGGGCCTGGTTATCATAATTCGGGTGATTTAATGAACGGCTCAAGATCGGCTGTTCTGTTCAGAAGAATCCGCCAGTGTGAAGAGGGAAACTGTTATTGTTTCAGATATATCTGTATTATTTGCCTTTTTGTGATTACTTGCATGATGCAATTTTTGTCAAAGCAATACATGGAATACTAAATAGTATTTTGTTCTTTGTATGTGGTTTCAGTGTTTTTACTGTATGCGTGTGGCAGTAATTGAAAATGACTTGATGTGTTCCAGTTACACTGTAAAAGCTATGAAATATATGGCAATTACTGTACGGTAGTGACTAAAAGAGATGGTGTGAATAGATGCAAAGTTAAATAAATACAGGATGGCTGAATATTTGGATGCATAGATGAAAACTAACGCCATGCTTCCAATGATCTCTCCCAAAGGGGTAGCATGTTCAGGGTGAAAAGCAACAGTCCTAATACTGAGCCTTGTGGTACTCCATACTGAACTTGTGATATGACACCTCGTCCATTTACTGCTACAAAATAATTATGGTCGGATAAGTATGATTTGAACCATGTTGTGTTCCAGATGCACTGTAAAAACTATTAGATAATACAGTAGTGACTAAAACAAATGAGTGTAAATAGATAGATGCATAGTTGGATAATTAGAGGATGAATGGATCCATTTTGTACCCTTTTTATATGGATCCATCATTAATTGAAAATGAATTGGGTTGTGTTACAATTAAAAGTATTCTGAGCATCATTAGCATAACAGTGAAAACTAACCATGTTTCCTAATAATAGCTCCCAAGAGTATCATGCACAGGGTGAAAAGCATTGGTCCTAATACTGAGCCTTGTGGTACTCCATACTGAACTTGTGATCAATATATCTCTTCATTTCCTACTGGTAGATAGTATCGAATGCAGTGCTGAAGTCTAGTTCAACAAACAGAGATGCAACCTCGATCGGATGATCAGAACAAGTCATTACTCTGATGAGAGCAGTCTTTCTCAATTTACAGAAAAGAGAGATTCGAGATCAGTCTGTAGTTGTAGGATCAAGCTGGGTTTTTCTTTAATGAGAGGCTTAATAACAGCCATCTTATAAGTTTTTAAGTCCACCATAATTTCCTATGCATGGATGGACAGATCGAAATTGATACACTGTGGTGTCCCCTAGCCTGAAAAGTTTTTAAACATAAAATATTTTTTTTACTCCTTAAAATGGTTAGGCATCATAATTTTCAACTGATATCCAATTAATTGTTGTAAAGAAAAGATATAACTTAATTCAAATTAAAAATGATTTTAATGACCAACAATGTGATATTTCATTGAAATATTAAAATGGTCACCACCAAGAGATTACAATATTTGGAAAATTTCTAAAGCATGATGGAAATAATTAGTTTTGACGCAATCTGAAGTGCTGAATCAATTTGCCAAGTATCAACCAGCAATCTGATCAAATTGATGATAAATGTATATTTATCAGTAACAAAACTGTTATGCTTAACTAAAACTATAAAAAAAAATCTGTAAAAGTAAAGCTTAAAATATTTTACGCCTGTTTGTTTTAAACATTTGTTCGACAGCATCATCATTTTCAATTGATATTCAATTTCAAAAATTCACTTAAAAATAATTAAAATGATAACTATTTAGTTTTATAATCTTTTGTTTAAAGTTGTGTTTTAAATTGTACAGTTGTGGTCAGATTTATTGGCCCACCTGGTAAATATGAACAAAGATGGCTGTAAAAATAAATCTGCATTGTTAATCCTTGTGATCTATCATTCAAAAACATTCTCAAAATCTAACCTTTCATTGAAGTAGAAGAATGGAAAGTCACATTATGAAATAAATGTTTTTCTCCAAAACACGTTGGCCACAATTATTGGCACCCCTAGAGTTTATTTTAAGTAAAATATCTCTGAAGTATATTCACATTAATATTTAAAAATTTTAGCACACCAGGGTGACTAGGAACATGAAATTGTCCAGCTATGACTTATTCCACAGGAGTATAAATATGAGGAAACACAAAGGTCAAATTCCTTAATCATTCATCACACTGAGTAAAACCACAGAATATAGTTCTGATGTGCAGCAAAAGATTGTTGAGCTTCACAAAATAGAAAGTGGTTGTTGGAAAATAGCTAAGACATTGAAAATCCCCATTTCCACCATTAGGGCAATAAATAAGAAGTTCCAATCAACTAAAGATGTTACAAATCTGCCTGGAAGAGGACGTGTATCTATATCGTCCTAATGTATAGTGAGGAGGAGAGTTTGGAAAAATGCTGGAGAATTGCAGAGATTAGTTGAGTCTTGGGGTCAGAAAGTCAAAAAAAAAAAAAAAAAAAAAAACTCAAACAACCCCTACATCACCACATATTGTTTGGGAGGAATTCAAGAAAAATCCTTGCTCATCCAGAAACAAACTCCGGCATATACAGTTGTCAGACACAAATTCAAAAGGGACCTCATTATACGGTCAGAATCACATCAAACTCAGCTAACAAACAACATGAAATTACACAATATACATATAAACTATTGTGCATAAATAAGTTGGAATATGAGCTTAACTTCCTACAACAGCAGAAGACCCCACCGAGTGGTACCCACTCATCTCCACTACAAATAGGAAAAAGAGGCTACAGTTTGCACGAGCTCACCAAAATTGGACAGTTGAAGACTGGAAAAATGTTGCCTGGTCTGATGAGTCTCGATTTCTGTTGAGACATTCAGATGGTAGAGTCAGAATTTGGCGTAAACAGAATGAGAACATGGATCCATCATGCCTTGTTACCACTGTGCAGGCTGGTGGTGGTGGTGTAATGGTGTGGGGGATGTTTTCTTGGCACACTTTAGGCCCCTTAGTGCCAATTGGGCATCGTTTAAATGCCACGGCCTACCTGAGCATTGTTTCTGACCATGTCCACCCCTTTATGACCACCATGTACCCATTCTCTGATGGCTACTTCCAGCAGGATAATGCACCATGTCACAAAGCTCGAATCATTTCAAATTGGTTTCTTGAACATGACAATGAGTTCACTGTACTAAAATGGCCCCACAGTCACCAGATCTCAACCCAATAGAGCATCTTTGGGATGTGGTGGAACGGGAGCTTCGTGCCCTGGATGTGCATCCCACAAATCTCCATCAACTGCAAGATGCTATCCTATCAATATGGGCCAACATTTCTAAAGAATGCTTTCAGCACCTTGTTGAATCAATGCCACGTAGAATTAAGGCAGTTCTGAAGGCGAAAGGGGGTCAAACACAGTATTAGTATGGTGTTCCTAATAATCCTTTAGGTGAGTGTATGCTAATTACCTTTAAGTAAGCCGAGGAGCGTGCACTGTAATATGAATATTCATGTGAGCTCCGCCCAGCGTCACCGAAAAGCTCAGACACCGAATATTTCAGAACAAAAGTCAATCACGGAAAGTTTTGAAGTTTCATTTTATTCATGTAATGTTTATTTTTATTTTTTTATTACCATATTATTCCTAACGCTTCTACCTCCGTTATTTCAGTTGAAACGGCACGTGACATCGCAGATAAATGAAACTGTTAAAAACTTAAATAATCTATTCAGAAACACTGAGAAAGATGGTGCTTATGATCATTGTAAATACATGATGGCCGTCATCATCCATTCCTTCATTAGTAAAATCCTATGGGCTTTTTCAGTTTGGTCTTGTTTGGGGATCCTTTAATTGATTTGAATTTCTTCACCACTCTACTACTAACCGGGGTGATGACGTGTTTGTGATACTGAAAGCTGATTGGCCTTGATGGTTACTATATATGCGGGAAGGGAGGAGTTTAATTAATCTAGAGCAGTGGTCAGCAACTGGCCAGCAATAATATTTGGCCCACGCCCGCAGCCGCTTTGACAGCGCCTGGTTCTGAAATATATCTGTCATGAACGGAGGCCAGCTAGTGAGAGCTGTGCACCTAAACTGCCCTCTAGTGGCTCACGAGAGGAGTTGCAGCGGTTAGCCTTCTTGTTAGAGCAACAGACTCCCATGCGGACAGACCCGAGTTCGAGCCCGCTTGGAGCGGGTGGTGCGAGCCGGAAACATAACATCAACAGTTACTCACAGGTCTTTTTTTTTTTTTTTTTTTGCTTTATTAATTTATCCAATTGTTTAACAGGGTAACAGCTCACAAAAGACACCAGTTACCAGTTACAAAAGACACTGTAACAGTATGTCAGGCAATTCTAGTTGTATTTTTCATCAATTTATTTCTTAAATTATCCCTTGACTGTATTCTGGCCCGCTATCTAGTGGCGCTTTTATTTATTTATTTATTTATTTATTTATTTTTGCCCATGGCCAAATATACTTGTCGACCCCTGATCTAGAGTTTATAATAAAACGATGTCTGATTTATCCTCCCTTGTGCCTTTTTGGACAGAAGACTATGGGTTATTGAGTCGAATAGTTGGACTGTAAGTGCCTTGCGAGGTTTAGTTCAATTATATATATATACATATACATCACATGTATTGAAGAAAACGTCAAGATTACGTTTGTAACTGTTCAACAAATGTGTTGACATTCGATTGTGCACTCACGCTCTGCTGTACTCACGCACGCGACGTCATGTGTGTTGTTGCATGCATATGAGCGCATTTTAGTTGCTATAGCGACGCGTGTTATGAATTCTGGCTGAACGTAAACACAGTGGAAACCATCGCTATCTGTCGAGAGACGCAGGCGAATTCAGACACTTGAGGAATATTTTCTGTGCGAATCTGGAGATTTGGGAGCTTTTCTGAGGATTTCTTGGACGAGACTTTTGTTCCAGAAGGAGATCGGAGGATTGTTTTCTCTGCATCGCTTGATTTGTATTATTTCTGAGCTTCATTTTATTGTATTGTTCTTTTAGACGGAGTTTTGATTTTGATTTGATTTTGTTGTTGGGAGGAGTAACGTTATTTCTGAGGAGAGTTATATTTTATTCTCTTTTTTGTATTGTATTTTGTATTGTTTCTATTGCAGGTTCGAGGACGATGGCTCACATAACGTTAGGTGACAGAGGAGGCGAGTGTTTATTTTTTCATTAGTTTTTTGGTATGTTATGATATGATGTTGTACAATGATTGACTAAATTAATGTGAAAAAACTTCTGCGAGGTAACCATTTACTGTACCATTTAATTGATTTGATCCCTTGCATGTGAAATGCATTTAGTTTTTTAAAATTGTAATAACTGTATGAACGATTTGCAATTGACCACTGACATTGATTATTGATTATTATTAAAATATTACTAATTAGTTGATGTTTGGAGACTCAGTTCTGATGACCGCTATCAAGATGCCGGGATATTTATCCCCACTGCCTTCTGAGTTGCCTGTTTCTGTGTCCGCAGGTCCGGCTGACAGGAAGAGGAAGAGGAAGAGGAAGAGGCAGAGCAGCAGCCAGGAGGGCGCAGATGATGGAGGTCCGCCTGCCAAACGCTCTCTGAGAGGTCAGAATAAGCTTTTATTGGTTATGGCTCAGTTAATAAGTTATTTGTCGCTGAAAATATAAAGTTGAAAACATAAAGTAACTATTTGATGTATCCAGAACCACTGACATTGATTATTGATATTATTTAAAAAAAACTGTTTTTGATGTTTGAAACATTCCAGCCTCAAGCCGCTCCGGATCCAGCAGAGCCGCTTCCAGTCAGTCGGCTGGCCAGGAGGTTTGGAGAGTCGGTTCTGATGACCGCTATCAGGATCCGCTGCCAGACCCGACCCAGACAGTGAGGCAGGAGCTACCAAGATATTTATCCCCACTGCCTTCTGAGTTGCCTGTTTCTGTGTCCGCAGATCCGGCTGACAGGAGGAGGAAGAGGAAGAGGAAGAGGAAGAGCAGAGGCCAGGAGGGAGCAGATGATGGAGGTCCGCCTGCCAAACGCTTTCGCAGAGGTCAGAATAAGCTTTTATTGGTTATGGCTCAGTTAATAAATTATTTGTCGCTGAAAATATAAAGTTGAAAAAATAAATTAACTATTTGATGTAACCAGAACCACTGACATTGATTATTGATTATTATTAAAATATTACTAATTAGTTGATGTTTGGAGACTCAGTTCTGATGACCGCTATCAAGATGCCGGGATATTTATCCCCACTGCCTTCTGAGTTGCCTGTTTCTGTGTCCGCAGGTCCGGCTGACAGGAAGAGGAAGAGGCAGAGCAGCAGCCAGGAGGGCGCAGATGATGGAGGTCCGCCTGCCAAACGCTCTCGGAGAGGTCAGAATACGTTATATTAAAAAAAGTTATGGCTCAGTTATTGAATGATTTGTCATTAAAATATTCTTCAGCTGTTTGATGTAAAAGCTGCATTAAAGTAATGTCCTTTTACGGCTGTAGATACTGCAACATGTTTTCTCTTAAGGACATTTCTTTGATTGTATATTTTGCAGAAGCGTATGTGATCGGCCCGTTGCTGGGACGAGGCGGATTCGGCTCCGTGTATGCTGGGATCTGCATGTCTGACGGACTGCCAGTAAGACATTTTCTTCCTCCTTTGTTCAGACAGCCTTTATAAATGTATTTATAAGTGTTAAATCAGTAAATGTCATCTGTCACAATTAGGAAGGTGTGATTTACTGTGGTTTATCCGCCTGCAGGTTGCCATCAAGTACGCCTCTAAAGACAGGACCCAAAAGAGGCTGGAAGTTGTAAGTTTCGCGTGAATCTGTTGTTCCGCTTTCATCCGCTCGGATATAATAGAGCATTTGTCCCTGCAGGAAGGTCAGGGTCGCTGCCGCTGGAGGTGGCATTGATGATCCGGGTCAATTGGGCTCCTGCCTGCCCCAACGCCCTGCAGCTTGTGGAGTGGTTTGAGCGACACACAGACTACGGCATGATCCTGGAACGGCCTGTTCCTGCCAAGATCTGCAGAGTTTCTGCGAAGAACGGCTGTCTGGATGAGAGCTTGGCCAAGAAAGTGCTGGTGCAGCTGATCACCGCTGAAGCACTGTGAGAGTCGCGGAGTCCTGCACCGGGACGCCAAGCCAGAGAACCTGCTGATTTCCACAGCCTCCTATGACATCAAGCTGCTGGACTTTGGTTGTGAGATCTGCTAAAGGACTCGGCCTACACATCCTTTGCAGGTAGGTTTGCTCTCTGTGGATGTTTGTGAACTTTTGACGATCAAACAAAGAGAATTTGTTTGGAGTGGAACTTTTCAGTGGATGTTTCTGGTCTTCTTGTGTCTCTCAGGCACTCTTGGATACGCCTCCTGAGTGGTTTGATCAGCGCCGCTATCATGCAGGACCGGCTACCGCTTGGTCAGTGGGGTGACGCCATTTACATCTTGTGCTTTCCCTTCAGAGTCGCACACGGGATCACCTTCAAAAGCAGCCTGTTCATCCCTAGAGAGCTGTCTACAGGCAAGAGATAGCAAACATTCAGAGATAAAACCCCCTGAAAAGTTTGTTGTTTTGTGTTCCTGAAGACTGTGTTGTGTATTACAGAGTGCCATCAGTTGATTAGCTGGTGTCTCAGTGACGCGGCGGCAGATCGTCCCAGTTTAGACGACATTGAGTGCCATCCCTGGTTACAGTGAACAGGTGACCAGTGACATTACACTTATCTGAATCACAGCATTCATGGCTTGGATTGTATTGTTAGGATAGTGTGGATAAACGGTTTCGATTTATTTGTACAGGGTGAGCAGGAGTGACACAGGCACTGCAGAGAGCTTCCTGATCACCTACAGAAAGAGGAGTGGACCACGAACTACAGTTTACATCCTCTGTGAAGCTCGGTGTGAACGCTGGAGGAGCTGAACCTTTCCACACACAGCGCCAGCTGAAACCGGAGCCCAGATGGGCCAGAGATGTTTTCTACCCAATAGACTCTATGCACAAACGCTGCTAACGTATTTCCTGCAGAATCTCAGCCAGCGACTTCACTTCTGTATAGCGCTAAGTGTACTAGCGGCAGAGCTCTTTCCTAAAGTATATTGCAAACAAGAAATAATTATGCAAGTATTTTCTAGATAAGTATTGTTATAAATACAAAAATATATAACATGTCACTCTAGTTATTGCTTCCTGAAAGTTTACATATCAACGGTCGAAGTTTTGCTTAACATTACTGTCCCGCTGTGTGAAAGGGGCTATTGCTCACCTCATTCTAGAAGAATATCTACTTCGCTTCAGCTCAGTGACCTTAATAAAAGCATCGGCATGCTGAAGTGTAAACACTAGAGCAATAAGGATTATAAAACACGCTGACTATTACGAACCAACAAATAAATTATTAATGTACAAGCTTTAAAATTTGTTGATATAGTTGGGTTTTTTTTTTTTTTTTTTTTACTGCACAGACAATGTATAAAGTATATAATAATTTACTTCCAAACTGTATCCAGAAGCTGTTTCTCTGAAATAAGAGAAAGTCCGTATAAACGAAAGAGGAATCCATGCTTAAAAAGTAAGGTCAAGAACGAATATAAAAATAGATGTATATCTGTCAAAGGTAAAGCGATGGAATCATTTTGAGAAGGAATTAAAACGGTGTAATTCATTTTGTAAATGTAAGAAAATGTTTAAAAACAAGGTGATAATTTTATATCACAATATAAATAATTGGTGTATGCAATACTTAATCTGTTGTATTAATATCTGAAATGTGTACATTTATGTATGATCTTTGTAATTATCCTGGTACATTTTGGAAAATGTCTTATGTAACTATATTGTTTATCTTGTACTAATCTAATCCATTAGAGAGAAAAAATGACGCTCATTAGATAAATATGTATAAAGGGTAGGCATAATAAGCAGTGGCTTCAGCCTACACCTTTTCGAGTTATCATGTATATTTTTTTATTATATTTTTGTATTTTTTTTTTTGCTGTTTTTGTTTTATTTATTATGAAGAAAATGTTTGTAAGGACCAAAGTAAACAATATTCAATTCAAAATCCAATTGACTTGTGACAGACTTCATTTATCCCCACAGGTTTTATATCCTTGGCTATTCCTCAGTGCATTCGCACTCTTCACAACAATACAAAAGAACAGCACAATACTGATTAAAATAATATTTAGTGGAGAAATTGTGGATGGAAAAATTTGCATTTATTCATACACGTAGATAATGCAAACATGTAAATGCAATAATTTACAAATCTTATAAACTTATATTTTATTCACAATAGAATATAGATAACATATCAAATGTTGAAAGGGAAACATTTTGAAATGTCATGCCAAATATCGGCTCATTTTGGATTTCATGAGAGCTACACATTCCAAAAGAAGTTGGGACAGGTAGCAATAAGAGGCCGGAAAAGTTAAATGTACATATAAGGAACAGCTGGAGGACCAATTTGCATCTTATTAGGTCAATTGGCAACATGATTGGGTATAAAAAGAGCCTCTCAGAGTGGCAGTGTCTCTCAGAAGTCAGGATGGGCAGAGGATCACCAATGCTGCGGCCAAAAAGTTTCTCAGAGAAAAATTGCAAAGAGCCTGAAGTTATCATCATCTACAGTGCATAATATCATCCAAAGATTCAGAGACTCTGGAACAATCTCTGTGCGTAAGTGGTCAAGGCCAGAAAACCATACTGGATGCCCGTGATCTTCGGCCCTTAGACGGCACTGCATCACATACAGGAATGCTACTGTAGTCAAAGTCAAAAGTCAAAGTCAGCTTTATTGTCAATTCTGCCATACGTACAGTACAGTACATACAGAGAATTGAAATTCTATGACTCTCAGACCCTAGGTGCCTAACAACAACAAAACAATAACAATAACAACAAAAGTTTAACAGTAACAACAACAGAAGAAAGATGGATAAAGTGAATTATAGAGGTAAAGTATGGCAAGTAGCGAAACAATGGTAACAATAGTGCAATTTCAGATTTAAGTCAGTGCAGGTATAAAATAAAATTATAAGAGTGTGTGCAAAAAAAGAGTGTAAGCGGGGAGACCAATTCCTCAGAGAGACAATATATGAGGTAGATGAAGGGAGGGGAGAAGCAGAAACTCACGTCTGTAGCTGAGTTTGCAGATGAACGGACGCGACAAGGACGTACAAAAACACTGTGATTTACACAACGAAAAACACAAAAACACCGGTCCGTCGGGAGAGAGAGAAGCCGCTGCGCAGCACGCGCCGCCATCTTGTTGTGTGTTAAAAATAACTGTTTTCTATTTGAATATGTATTGAAATATAATTTATTCCTGTGATGCAGAGCTGAATTTTCAACAAAAATCGTACTGACCCCAAACTTTTGAACGGTAGTGTCATTTTTATTTTATTTAATGCAGAGTACCAAGCATTATTTAAACATTAATTTATCAAATTATTGTTTAACTAATTAATACACCAAGGTAATGGCTCATAGCAGTCAGTCATTTTTCAACAAAGTAAATATCTTCAAAATAGACGTTGTTTATTCACTTTATATTCATATTTTAAGTGCTTTTGGCTGCTTTCCTCGAGTGTGCATGTGCATATCACTAATAACTAATTTATTTCTTCCAGAGTTTTGAAAATGTGCAGTGCAAGAACAAAACCGTTCGTGAAAAGATGGTGAAAGTGCTGGAGCTCTGTCAGTACCTTGTCAAAACGGTTCACAATCAGGTAACGATTCAGTGTTTTTACTAAACCTTGTGCTTGTTCAGATGGCAATTCTGTGTGATTTTTAAAGGGCCTTTTGCTTCTTTCTGAGCAGAAGATGCAAGTTAACCTGGAGGCCCTTCAGAATATTCTCATGTCCATGAACGCTGAAGGAATCCTGCAGAAACCAGGACAGCTGGAGGACACATACTGGAGCGTGATGAAATTATTTGGCATTCTGTGAGTCACATTACTAACATTTATTTGGATTATACTTTTGAGCATGTGTGTGTGTCCGTATACACATACATGTACATTATTTCTATTTTGAGTAAATGCTGTTCTTTTTAACTTTTTTTATTCATTAATGAATTCTGAAAAACGATCACAGGTTCCAAAAATTAAGCGCACAACGGTTTCCAACATTGATAATTAATCATATTAGAATGATTTCGAAGGGTCATGTGACACTGAAGACTGGAGTAATGGCTGATGAATGAATTCTGCTTTGCATCACAGAAATAAATTATATTTTAAAGTATATTAAAATAGGCAACCATTATTTTGAATTATAATATTGTGTGCGTGCGTGTGCGTGCGTGTGCGTGTGCGTGTCGTGGAGCGGGCATGTTAGGAATGGGTGATGTGGCCTAAAATCCATATTGCGATATAGAAACAAACGCAACTCTCGTCTTTTCTACAAGATATATGATAAGAAATGATACAAAAATACCAATAAGGTAAACCTCCTGAAGTGAATGTTGTGAGGCGGTAGAACAGATTAGTCGTGTTACCTCTCTTGGTAACTGTTGCCCCACACACTCTACAGTATAGTTTGCTGCTGCTCGTCGGACGGCTTAAATGCAAATAATGGATGTTTCACCAGCTCCTACATTTCACTTTCAGCCGCTTACTCAAGATGACGATCGATGATGCGTTGCAGCTCGTGGCTCTATTCTATAGAGAATTAAAATCTCTATCGTAGGCCAATTTTGTATCGCTTATATTGCATATCGCTCATATCGCCCATTACTAGCGCGCAGTAGGCGGCTGTTTGTATAGTTGCATTAATGTGAGCTGAAATGACAAGAAAATATTACAAGAAAAATATTTTTTAATTAATATTGAGTTTATTTGCAAAAACAGATTTTGATTTTCATAAATCATGTTTATTTATTGTGCATTCCAAATAATATAAATCAAACTGCAGTTGAGTTGTTTTGATTTAAATAACTAAAAATACAGAGTAACTTACAAAATTAAAGTTAATTGAAAGTTATAGATTATATTTTATATTAGGTTAGTTTTAAGCAAAAGCTGAAAACTCCACATTGCATTTAAAACACGCGCACACACAGACAAGCGTTCTCACTCTCACACACAAATTCAACGCATGGACAAACAAGCATTCAGCATGCAAGACGTGTACGGCGCACAAGGAGTTGTAGGAGTTGAAATTATAAATTCTCGACCACTTTTTAGTCTGCTTTGACAAACACCTCAGCCAGCGTGTCTTTTTTGACTTAGCAGCCTTATTGTCACCTGACTTGAATACTGCGCGCTATACTCACTAAAACGGACTCATCGGCTTGTTCACAAACAGCAAGGGTGCTTGTCGGTTTCTGCTGATATATATATAAAAAAAAATTATATTATTTAAATATTTTAAATATTTAAATACAGGCTTGATGAGCATAAGAGACTTTCAAAAAACATTAAAAATAGTGATGTTTCCAAACTTTTGACCAGTATAAATGTTATATATATAATTTTATTATGTGAGAATCATTTGTTTGCCATGATTAATCATCTCTTGGTTTGTGTCCATGCTACAAATAAAAATAGACAATAATAATTTTTGTAACTTTTTTTTTTTTAAATAAGTGAATTAAAGAATTTCCAGAAAATGCGACTATATTGCTAGTACCGTCCATCTGATAATGATCCTGTATTCAATGTCTCGGTTCCTTCTTAGAAAACCAAAGATGGAAAAGGTGAAGAAAGCTGTAGAGGCAGAGCAGACAGAAGAGACTACAAAGAAGAAGAAGGGATTCCTCCCAGAGACGAAGAAACGCAAGAACCGCAAGAAGCCCATGGTACTGGAGGGGAAAGAGACACCAGCCTCCACAGAAACCCCTGAAGGAGCGTCAGGAGAGGAGGGAAAGAAGAACAAGAAGAAGAAAAACAAGAAAAGCAAACAGCAAGGAGGAGGAGAGACGCAAGATCAGCCGGCCAGTAAGAAAACCAAAACGCAGCCAACAAAAAAAGAAGAAAAAAGAAAGGAGGGCAGCAGGGAAATGATGGGAAATAATTGGACAATAATGTGATATAACTGTGATGAATACAGGACTGGTTGCTGTTTGTCCTATGCAGCCCAAACTTTGGGCCTGGTTATCATAATTCGGGTGATTTAATGAACGGCTCAAGATCGGCTGTTCTGTTCAGAAGAATCCGCCAGTGTGAAGAGGGAAACTGTTATTGTTTCAGATATATCTGTATTATTTGCCTTTTTGTGATTACTTGCATGATGCAATTTTTGTCAAAGCAATACATGGAATACTAAATAGTATTTTGTTCTTTGTATGTGGTTTCAGTGTTTTTACTGTATGCGTGTAGCAGTAATTGAAAATGACTTGATGTGTTCCAGTTACACTGTAAAAGCTATGAAATATATGGCAATTACTGTACGGTAGTGACTAAAAGAGATGGTGTGAATAGATGCAAAGTTAAATAAATACAGGATGGCTGAATATTTGGATGCATAGATGAAAACTAACGCCATGCTTCCAATGATCTCTCCCAAAGGGGTAGCATGTTCAGGGTGAAAAGCAACAGTCCTAATACTGAGCCTTGTGGTACTCCATACTGAACTTGTGATATGACACCTCGTCCATTTACTGCTACAAAATAATTATGGTCGGATAAGTATGATTTGAACCATGTTGTGTTCCAGATGCACTGTAAAAACTATTAGATAATACAGTAGTGACTAAAACAAATGAGTGTAAATAGATAGATGCATAGTTGGATAATTAGAGGATGAATGGATCCATTTTGTACCCTTTTTATATGGATCCATCATTAATTGAAAATGAATTGGGTTGTGTTACAATTAAAAAAGTATTCTGAGCATCATTAGCATAACAGTGAAAACTAACCATGTTTCCTAATAATAGCTCCCAAGAGTATCATGCACAGGGTGAAAAGCATTGGTCCTAATACTGAGCCTTGTGGTACTCCATACTGAACTTGTGATCAATATATCTCTTCATTTCCTACTGGTAGATAGTATCGAATGCAGTGCTGAAGTCTAGTTCAACAAACAGAGATGCAACCTCGATCGGATGATCAGAACAAGTCATTACTCTGATGAGAGCAGTCTTTCTCAATTTACAGAAAAGAGAGATTCGAGATCAGTCTGTAGTTGTAGGATCAAGCTGGGTTTTTTCTTTAATGAGAGGCTTAATAACAGCCATCTTATAAGTTTTTAAGTCCACCATAATTTCCTATGCATGGATGGACAGATCGAAATTGATACACTGTGGTGTCCCTAGCCTGAAAAGTTTTTAAACATAAAATATTTTTTTTACTCCTTAAAATGGTTAGGCATCATAATTTTCAACTGATATCCAATTAATTGTTGTAAAGAAAAGATATAACTTAATTCAAATTAAAAATGATTTTAATGACCAACAATGTGATATTTCATTGAAATATTAAAATGGTCACCACCAAGAGATTACAATATTTGGAAAATTTCTAAAGCATGATGGAAATAATTAGTTTTGACGCAATCTGAAGTGCTGAATCAATTTGCCAAGTATCAACCAGCAATCTGATCAAATTGATGATAAATGTATATTTATCAGTAACAAAACTGTTATGCTTAACTAAAACTATAAAAAAATCTGTAAAAGTAAAGCTTAAAATATTTTACGCCTGTTTGTTTTAAACATTTGTTCGACAGCATCATCATTTTCAATTGATATTCAATTTCAAAATTCACTTAAAAATAATTAAAATGATAACTATTTAGTTTTATAATCTTTTGTTTAAAGTTGTGTTTTAAATTGTACAGTTGTGGTCAGATTTATTGGCCCACCTGGTAAATATGAACAAAGATGGCTGTAAAAATAAATCTGCATTGTTAATCCTTGTGATCTATCATTCAAAAACATTCTCAAAAATCTAACCTTTCATTGAAGTAGAAGAATGGAAAGTCACATTATGAAATAAATGTTTTTCTCCAAAACACGTTGGCCACAATTATTGGCACCCCTAGAGTTTATTTTAAGTAAAATATCTCTGAAGTATATTCACATTAATATTTAAAAATTTTAGCACACCAGGGTGACTAGGAACATGAAATTGTCCAGCTATGACTTATTCCACAGGAGTATAAATATGAGGAAACACAAAGGTCAAATTCCCTTAATCATTCATCACACTGAGTAAAAACCACAGAATATAGTTCTGATGTGCAGCAAAAGATTGTTGAGCTTCACAAAATAGAAAGTGGTTGTTGGAAAATAGCTAAGACATTGAAAATCCCCATTTCCACCATTAGGGCAATAAATAAGAAGTTCCAATCAACTAAAGATGTTACGAATCTGCCTGGAAGAGGACGTGTATCTATATCGTCCTAATGTATAGTGAGGAGGAGAGTTTGGAAAAATGCTGGAGAATTGCAGAGATTAGTTGAGTCTTGGGGTCAGAAAGTCAAAAAAAAAAAAAAAAAAAAACTCAAACAACCCCTACATCACCACATATTGTTTGGGAGGAATTCAAGAAAAATCCTTGCTCATCCAGAAACAAACTCCGGCATATACAGTTGTCAGACACAAATTCAAAAGGGACCTCATTATACGGTCAGAATCACATCAAACTCAGCTAACAAACAACATGAAATTACACAATATACATATAAACTATTGTGCATAAATAAGTTGGAATATGAGCTTAACTTCCTACAACAGCAGAAGACCCCACCGAGTGGTACCCACTCATCTCCACTACAAATAGGAAAAAGAGGCTACAGTTTGCACGAGCTCACCAAAATTGGACAGTTGAAGACTGGAAAAATGTTGCCTGGTCTGATGAGTCTCGATTTCTGTTGAGACATTCAGATGGTAGAGTCAGAATTTGGCGTAAACAGAATGAGAACATGGATCCATCATGCCTTGTTACCACTGTGCAGGCTGGTGGTGGTGGTGTAATGGTGTGGGGATGTTTTCTTGGCACACTTTAGGCCCCTTAGTGCCAATTGGGCATCGTTTAAATGCCACGGCCTACCTGAGCATTGTTTCTGACCATGTCCACCCCTTTATGACCACCATGTACCCATTCTCTGATGGCTACTTCCAGCAGGATAATGCACCATGTCACAAAGCTCGAATCATTTCAAATTGGTTTCTTGAACATGACAATGAGTTCACTGTACTAAAATGGCCCCCACAGTCACCAGATCTCAACCCAATAGAGCATCTTTGGGATGTGGTGGAACAGGAGCTTAGTGCCCTGGATGTGCATCCCACAAATCTCCATCAACTGCAAGATGCTATCCTATCAATATGGGCCAACATTTCTAAAGAATGCTTTCAGCACCTTGTTGAATCAATGCCACGTAGAATTAAGGCAGTTCTGAAGGCGAAAGGGGTCAAACACAGTATTAGTATGGTGTTCCTAATAATCCTTTAGGTGAGTGTATGCTAATTACCTTTAAGTAAGCCGAGGAGGCGTGCACTGTAATATGAATATTCATGTGAGCTCCGCCAGCGTCACCGAAAGCTCAGACACCGAATATTTCAGAACAAAAGTCAATCACGGAAAGTTTTGAAGTTTCATTTTATTCATGTAATGTTTATTTTTATTTTTTATTACCATATTATTCCCTAACGCTTCTACCTCCGTTATTTCAGTTGAAACGGCACGTGACATCGCAGATAAATGAAACTGTTAAAAACTTAAATAATCTATTCAGAAACACTGAGAAAGATGGTGCTTATGATCATTGTAAATACATGATGGCCGTCATCATCCATTCCTTCATTAGTAAAATCCTATGGGCTTTTTCAGTTTGGTCTTGTTTGGGGATCCTTTAATTGATTTGAATTTCTTCACCACTCTACTACTAACCGGGTGATGACGTGTTTGTGATACTGAAAGCTGATTGGCCTTGATGGTTACTATATATGCGGAAAGGAGGAGTTTAATTAATCTAGAGCAGTGGTCAGCAACTGGCCAGCAATAATATTTGGCCCACGCCGCAGCCGTTTGACAGCGCCTGGTTCTGAAATATATCTGTCATGAACGGAGGCCAGCTAGTGAGAGCTGTGCACCTAAACTGCCCTCTAGTGGCTCACGAGAGGAGTTGCAGCGTTAGCCTTCTTGTTAGAGCAACAGACTCCCATGCGGACAGACCGAGTTCGAGCCCGCTTGGAGCGGTGGTGCGAGCCGAAAACATAACATCAACAGTTACTCACAGGTCTTTTTTTTTTTTTTTTTTTTTTGCTTTATTAATTTATCCAATTGTTTAACAGGGTAACAGCTCACAAAAGACACCAGTTACCAGTTACAAAAGACACTGTAACAGTATGTCAGGCAATTCTAGTTGTATTTTTCATCAATTTATTTCTTAAATTATCCCTTGACTGTATTCTGGCCCGCTATCTAGTGGCGCTTATTTATTTATTTATTTTTGGCCCATGGCCAAATATACTTGTCGACCCCTGATCTAGAGTTTATAATAAAACGATGTCTGATTTATCCTCCCTTGTGCCTTTTGGACAGAAGACTATGGGTTATTGAGTCGAATAGTTGGACTGTAAGTGCCTTGCAGGTTTAGTTCAATTATATATATATACATATACATCACATGTATTGAAGAAAACGTCAAGATTACGTTTGTAACTGTTCAACAAATGTGTTGACATTCGATTGTGCACTCACGCTCTGCTGTACTCACGCACGCGACGTCATGTGTGTTGTTGCATGCATATGAGCGCATTTTAGTTGCTATAGCGACGCGCGTGTTATGAATTCTGGCTGAACGTAAACACAGTGGAAACCATCGCTATCTGTCGAGAGACGAGGCGAATTCAGACACTTGAGGAATATTTTCTGTGCGAATCTGGAGATTTGGGAGCTTTTCTGAGGATTTCTTGGACGAGACTTTTGTTCCAGAAGGAGATCGGAGGATTGTTTTCTCTGCATCGTTTGATTTGTATTATTTCTGAGCTTCATTTTATTGTATTGTTCTTTTAGACGGAGTTTTGATTTTGATTTGATTTTGTTGTTGGGAGAGTAACGTTATTTCTGAGGAGAGTTATATTTTATTCTCTTTTTTGTATTGTATTTTGTATTGTTTCTATTGCAGGTTCGAGGGCGATGGCTCACATAACGTTAGGTGACAGAGGAGGCGAGTGTTTATTTTTTCATTAGTTTTTGGTATGTTATGATATGATGTTGTACAATGATTGACTAAATTAATGTGAAAAAACTTCTGCATGAGGTAACCATTTACTGTACCATTTAATTGATTTGATCCCTTGCATGTGAAATGCATTTAGTTTTTAAAATTGTAATAACTGTATGAACGATTTGCAATTGACCACTGACATTGATTATTGATTATTATTAAAATATTACTAATTAGTTGATGTTTGGAGACTCAGTTCTGATGACCGCTATCAAGATGCCGGGATATTTATCCCCACTGCCTTCTGAGTTGCCTGTTTCTGTGTCCGCAGGTCCGCTGACAGGAAGAGGAAGAGGAAGAGCAGCAGCCAGGAGGGGAGGCGCAGATGATGGAGGTCCGCCTGCCAAACGCTCTCGGAGAGGTCAGAATAAGCTTTTATTGGTTATGGCTCAGTTAATAAGTTATTTGTCGCTGAAAATATAAAGTTGAAAACATAAAGTAACTATTTGATGTATCCAGAACCACTGACATTGATTATTGATATTATTTAAAAAAAACTGTTTTTGATGTTTGAAACATTCCAGCCTCAAGCCGCTCCGGATCCAGCAGAGCCGCTTCCAGTCAGTCGGCTGGCCAGGAGGTTTGGAGAGTCGGTTCTGATGACCGCTATCAGGATCCGCTGCCAGACCCGACCCAGACAGTGAGGCAGGAGCTACCAAGATATTTATCCCCACTGCCTTCTGGTTGCCTGTTTCTGTGTCCGCAGATCCGGCTGACAGGAGGAGGAAGAGGAAGAGGAAGAGGCAGAGCAGAGGCCAGGAGGGGAGCAGATGATGGAGGTCCGCCTGCCAAACGCTTTCGCAGAGAGTCAGAATAAGCTTTTATTGGTTATGGCTCAGTTAATAAATTATTTGTCGCTGAAAATATAAAGTTGAAAAATAAATTAACTATTTGATGTAACCAGAACCACTGACATTGATTATTGATTATTATTAAAATATTACTAATTAGTTGATGTTTGGAGACTCAGTTCTGATGACCGCTATCAAGATGCCGGGATATTTATCCCCACTGCCTTCTGAGTTGCCTGTTTCTGTGTCCGCAGGTCCGGCTGACAGGAAGAGGAAGAGGAAGAGGAAGAGGCAGAGCAGCAGCCAGGAGGGCGCAGATGATGGAGGTCCGCCTGCCAAACGCTCTCGGAGAGGTCAGAATACGTTATATTAAAAAAAGTTATGGCTCAGTTATTGAATGATTTGTCATTAAAATATTCTTCAGCTGTTTGATGTAAAAGCTGCATTAAAGTAATGTCCTTTTACGGCTGTAGATACTGCAACATGTTTTCTCTTAAGGACATTTCTTTGATTGTATATTTTGCAGAAGTGTATGTGATCGGCCCGTTGCTGGGACGAGGCGGATTCGGCTCCGTGTATGCTGGGATCTGCATGTCTGACGGACTGCCAGTAAGACATTTTCTTCCCTCCTTTGTTCAGACAGCCTTTATAAATGTATTTATAAGTGTTAAATCAGTAAATGTCATCTGTCACAATTAGGAAGGTGTGATTTACTGTGGTTTATCCGTCTGCAGGTTGCCATCAAAATGCGTCTCTAAAGACAGGACCCAAAAGAGGCTGGAAGTTGTAAGTTTCGGCGTGAATCTGTTGTTCCGTTTCATCCGTTCGGATATAATAGAGCATTTGTCCCTGCAGGAAGGTCAGGGTCTGCTGCCGCTGGAGGTGGCATTGATGATCCGGGTCAATTGGGCTCCTGCCTGCCCCAACGTCCTGCAGCTTGTGGAGTGGTTTGAGCGACACACAGACTACGGCATGATCCTGGAACGGCCTGTTCCCTGCCAAGATCTGCAGAGTTTCTGCGAGAAGAACGGCTGTCTGGATGAGAGCTTGGCCAAGAAAGTGCTGGTGCAGCTGATCACCGCGCTGAAGCACTGTGAGAGTCGCGGAGTCCTGCACCGGGACGTCAAGCCAGAGAACCTGCTGATTTCCACAGCTTCCTATGACATCAAGCTGCTGGACTTTGGTTGTGGAGATCTGCTAAAGGACTCGGCCTACACATCCTTTGCAGGTAGGTTTGCTCTCTGTGGATGTTTGTGAACTTTTGACGATCAAACAAAGAGAATTTGTTTGGAGTGGAACTTTTTCAGTGGATGTTTCTGGTCTTCTTGTGTCTCTCAGGCACTCTTGGATACGCCCTCCTGAGTGGTTTGATCAGCGCCGCTATCATGCAGGACCGGCTACCGTTTGGTCAGTGGGGTGACGCTCTCACGACATCTTGTGCTTTCCCTTCAGAGTCGCTGCAGGATCACCTTCAAAAGCAGCCTGTTCATCCCTAGAGAGCTGTCTACAGGCAAGAGATAGCAAACATTCAGAGATAAAACCCCCGGAAAAGTTTGTTGTTTTGTGTTCCTGAAGACTGTGTTGTGTATTACAGAGTGCCATCAGTTGATTAGCTGGTGTCTCAGTGACGCGGCGGCAGATCGTCCCAGTTTAGACGACATTGAGTGCCATCCCTGGTTACAGTGAACAGGTGACCAGTGACATTACACTTATCTGAATCACAGCATTCATGGCTTGGATTGTATTGTTAGGATAGTGTGGATAAACGGTTTCGATTTATTTGTACAGGGTGAGCAGGAGTGACACAGGCACTGCAGAGAGCTTCCTGATCACCTACAGAAGAGGAGTGGACCACGAACTACAGTTTACATCCTCTGTGAAGCTCGGTGTGAGCTGGAGGAGCTGAACCTTTCCACACACAGCGCCAGCTGAAACCGGAGCCCAGATGGGCCAGAGATGTTTTCTACCCAATAGACTCTATGCACAAACGCTGCTAACGTATTTCCTGCAGAATCTCAGCCAGCGACTTCACTTCTGTATAGCGCTAAGTGTACTAGCGGCAGAGCTCTTTCCTAAAGTATATTGCAAACAAGAAATAATTATGCAAGTATTTTCTAGATAAGTATTGTTATAAATACAAAAATATATAACATGTCACTCTAGTTATTGCTTCCTGAAAGTTTACATATCAACGGTCGAAGTTTTGCCGAACATTACTGTCCCGTTGTGTGAAAGGGGCTATTGCTCACCTCATTCTAGAAGAATATCTACTTCGTTTCAGCTCAGTGACCTTAATAAAAGCATCGGCATGCTGAAGTGTAAACACTAGAGCAATAAGGATTATAAAACACGCTGACTATTACGAACCAACAAATAAATTATTAATGTACAAGCTTTAAAATTTGTTGATATAGTTGGGTTTTTTTTTTTTTTTTTTTTTACTGCACAGACAATGTATAAAGTATATAATAATTTACTTCCAAACTGTATCCAGAAGCTGTTTCTCTGAAATAAGAGAAAGTCCGTATAAACGAAGAGGAATCCATGCTTAAAAAAGTAAGGTCAAGAACGAATATAAAAAATAGATGTATATCTGTCAAAGGGGTAAAGCGATGGAATCATTTTGAGAAGGAATTAAAACGGTGTAATTCATTTTGTAAATGTAAGAAAATGTTTAAAAACAAGGTGATAATTTTATATCACAATATAAATAATTGGTGTATGCAATACTTAATCTGTTGTATTAATATCTGAAAATGTGTACATTTATGTATGATCTTTGTAATTATCCTGGTACATTTTGGAAAATGTCTTATGTAACTATATTGTTTATCTTGTACTAATCTAATCCATTAGAGAGAAAAAAATAGACGCTCATTAGATAAATATGTATAAAGGGTAGGCATAATAAGCAGTGGCTTCAGCCTACACCTTTTTCTCGAGTTATCATGTATATTTTTGTTATATTTTTGTATTTTTTTGTTGCTGTTTTTGTTTTATTTATTATGAAGAAAATGTTTGTAAGGACCAAAGTAAACAATATTCAATTCAAAATCCAATTGACTTGTGACAGACTTCATTTATCCCCACAGGTTTTATATCCTTGGCTATTCCTCAGTGCATTCGCACTCTTCACAACAATACAAAAGAACAGCACAATACTGATTAAAATAATATTTAGTGGAGAAATTGTGGATGGAAAAATTTGCATTTATTCATACACGTAGATAATGCAAACATGTAAATGCAATAATTTACAAATCTCATAAACTTATATTTTATTCACAATAGAATATAGATAACATATCAAATGTTGAAAGGAGACATTTTGAAATGTCATGCCAAATATCGGCTCATTTTGGATTTCATGAGAGCTACACATTCCAAAAGAAGTTGGGACAGGTAGCAATAAGAGGCCGGAAAAGTTAAATGTACATATAAGGAACAGCTGGAGGACCAATTTGCATCTTATTAGGTCAATTGGCAACATGATTGGGTATAAAAGAGCCTCTCAGAGTGGCAGTGTCTCTCAGAAGTCAGGATGGGCAGAGGATCACCAATGCTGCGGCCAAAAAGTTTCTCAGAGAAAAATTGCAAAGAGCCTGAAGTTATCATCATCTACAGTGCATAATATCATCCAAAGATTCAGAGACTCTGGAACAATCTCTGTGCGTAAGGGTCAAGGCCAGAAAACCATACTGGATGCCCGTGATCTTCGGGCCTTAGACGGCACTGCATCACATACAGGAATGCTACTGTAGTCAAAGTCAAAAGTCAAAGTCAGCTTTATTGTCAATTCTGCCATACGTACAGTACAGTACATACAGAGAATTGAAATTCTATGACTCTCAGACCCTAGGTGCCTAACAACAACAAAACAATAACAATAACAACAAAAGTTTAACAGTAACAACAACAGAAGAAAGATGGATAAAGTGAATTATAGAGGTAAAGTGGCGATGGCAAATAGTTGCAAACAATGGTAACAATAGTGCAATTTCAGATTTAAGTCAGTGCAGGTATAAAATAAAATTATAAGAGTGTGTGCAAAAAAAGAGTGTAAGCGGGGAGACCAATTCCTCAGAGAGACAATATATATGAGGTAGATGAAGGGAGGAGAAGCAGAAACTCACGTCTGTAGCTGAGTTTGCAGATGAACGGACGCGACAAGGACGTACAAAAACACTGTGATTTACACAACGAAAAACACAAAAACACCGGTCCGTCGGGAGAGAGAAGCGCGCTGCGTGTGCACGCGCCGCCATCTTGTTGTGTGTTAAAAATAACTGTTTTCTATTTGAATATGTATTGAAATATAATTTATTCCTGTGATGCAGAGCTGAATTTTCAACAACAAAAATCGTACTGACCCCAAACTTTTGAACGGTAGTGTCATTTTTATTTTATTTAATGCAGAGTACCAAGCATTATTTAAACATTAATTTATCAAATTATTGTTTAACTAATTAATACACCAAGGTAATGGCTCATAGCAGTCAGTCATTTTTCAACAAAGTAAATATCTTCAAAATAGACGTTGTTTATTCACTTTATATTCATATTTTAAGTGCTTTTGGCTGCTTTCCTCAGTGTGCATGTGCATATCACTAATAACTAATTTATTTCTTCCAGAGTTTTGAAAATGTGCAGTGCAAGAACAAAACCGTTCGTGAAAAGATGGTGAAAGTGCTGGAGCTCTGTCAGTACCTTGTCAAAAACGGTTCACAATCAGGTAACGATTCAGTGTTTTTACTAAACCTTGTGCTTGTTCAGATGGCAATTCTGTGTGATTTTTAAAGGGCCTTTTTGCTTCTTTCTGAGCAGAAGATGCAAGTTAACCTGGAGGCCCTTCAGAATATTCTCATGTCCATGAACGCTGAAGAATCCTGCAGAAACCAGGACAGCTGGAGGACACATACTGGAGCGTGATGAAATTATTTGGCATTCTGTGAGTCACATTACTAACATTTATTTGGATTATACTTTTGAGCATGTGTGTGTGTCCGTATACACATACATGTACATTATTTCTATTTTGAGTAAATGCTGTTCTTTTTAACTTTTTTATTCATTAATGAATTCTGAAAAAAAACGATCACAGGTTCCAAAAATTAAAGCGCACTACGGTTTCCAACATTGATAATTAATCATATTAGAATGATTTCGGAAGGGTCATGTGACACTGAAGACTGGAGTAATGGCTGATGAATGAATTCTGCTTTGCATCACAGAAATAAATTATATTTTAAAGTATATTAAAATAGGCAACCATTATTTTGAATTATAATATTGTGTGCGTGTGCGTGTGCGTGTGCGTGTGCGTGTCGTGGAGCGGGCATGTTAGGAATGGGTGATGTGGCCTAAAATCCATATTGCGATATAGAAACAAACGCAACTCTCGTCTTTTCTACAAGATATATGATAAGAAATGATACAAAAATACCAATAAGGTAAACCTCCTGAAGTGAATGTTGTGAGGCGGTAGAACAGATTAGTCGTGTTACCTCTCTTGGTAACTGTTGCCCCACACACTCTACAGTATAGTTTGCTGCTGCTCGTCGGACGGCTTAAATGCAAATAATGGATGTTTCACCAGCTCCTACATTTCACTTTCAGCCGCGTTTACTCAAGATGACGAATACGATGATGCGTTGCAGCTCGTGGCTCTATTCTATAGAGAATTAAAATCTCTATCGTAGGCCAATTTTGTATCGTTTATATTGCATATCGTTCATATCGCCCATTACTAGCGCGCAGTAGGCGGCTGTTTGTATAGTTGCATTAATGTGAGCTGAAATGACAAGAAAATATTACAAGAAAAATATTTTTTTAATTAATATTGAGTTTATTTGCAAAAACAGATTTTGATTTTCATAAATCATGTTTATTTATTGTGCATTCCAAATAATATAAATCAAACTGCAGTTGAGTTGTTTTGATTTAAATAACTAAAAAATACAGAGTAACTTACAAAATTAAAGTTAATTGAAAGTTATAGATTATATTTTATATTAGGTTAGTTTTAAGCAAAAGCTGAAAACTCCACATTGCATTTAAAACACGCGCACACACAGACAAGCGTTCTCACTCACACACAAATTCAACGCATGGACAAACAAGCATTCAGCATGCAAGGCGTTATACGGCGCACAAGGAGTTGTAGGAGTTGAAATTATAAATTCTCGACCACTTTTTAGTCTGCTTTGACAAACACCTCAGCCAGCGTGTCTTTTTGACTTAGCAGCCTTATTGTCACCTGACTTGAATACTGCGCGCTATACTCACTAAAACGGACTCATCGGCTTGTTCACAAACAGCAAGGGTGCTTGTCGGTTTCTGCTGATATATATATAAAAAAAAATTATATTATTTAAATATTTTAAATATTTAAATACAGGCTTGATGAGCATAAGAGACTTTCAAAAAACATTAAAAATAGTGATGTTTCCAAACTTTGACCAGTATAAATGTTATATATATAATTTTATTATGTGAGAATCATTTGTTTGCCATGATTAATCATCTCTTGGTTTGTGTCCATGCACAAATAAAATAGACAATAATAATTTTTGTAACTTTTTTTTTAAATAAGTGAATTAAAGAATTTCAGAAAATGCGACTATATTGCTAGTACCGTCCATCTGATAATGATCCTGTATTCAATGTCTCAGGTTCCTTCTTAGAAAACCAAAGATGGAAAAGGTGAAGAAAGCTGTAGAGGCAGAGCAGACAGAAGAGACTACAAAGAAGAAGAAGGATTCCTCCCAGAGACGAAAGAACTTAAGAACCGCAAAGAAGCCCATGGTACTGGAGGGAAAGAGACACCAGCCTCCACAGAAACCCCCCTGAAGGAGCGTCAGGAGAGGAGGAAAGAAGAACAAGAAGAAGAAAACAAGAAAAGCAAACAGCAAGGAGGAGAGAGGCAGAGATCAGCCGGCCAGTAAGAAAAAGAAAAAAAAGCAGCCTTGCAACAAAAAAGAAGAAAAAAGAAAGGAGGGCAGCAGGGAAATGATGGGAAATAATTGGACAATAATGTGATATAACTGTGATGAATACAGGGACTGGTTGCTGTTTGTCCTATGCAGCCCAAACTTTGGGCCTAGTTATCATAATTCGGGTGATTTAATGAGCGGCTCAAGATCGGCTGTTCTGTTCAGAAGAATCCGCCAGTGTGAAGAGGAAACTGTTATTGTTTCAGATATATCTGTATTATTTGCCTTTTTGTGATTACTTGCATGATGCAATTTTTGTCAAAGCAATACATGGAATACTAAATAGTATTTTGTTCTTTGTATGTGGTTTCAGTGTTTTTACTGTATGCGTGTAGCAGTAATTGAAAATGACTTGATGTGTTCCAGTTACACTGTAAAAGCTATGAAAAATATATGGCAATTACTGTGCGGTAGTGACTAAAGAGAGATGGTGTGAATAGATGCAAAGTTAAATAAATACAGGATGGCTGAATATTTGGATGCATAGATGAAAACTAACGCCATGCTTCAATGATCTCTCCCAAAGGGGTAGCATGTTCAGGGTGAAAAGCAACAGTCCTAATACTGAGCCTTGTGGTACTCCATACTGAACTTGTGATATGACACCTCGTCCATTTACTGCTACAAAATAATTGTAATTGGATAAGTATGATTTGAACCATGTTGTGTTCCAGATGCACTGTAAAACTATTAGATAATACAGTAGTGACTAAAACAAATGAGTGTAAATAGATAGATGCATAGTTGGATAATTAGAGGATGAATGGATCCATTTTGTACCCTTTTTATATGGATCCATCATTAATTGAAAATGAATTAGGTTGTGTTACAATTAAAAAGTATTCTGAGCATCATTAGCATAACAGTGAAAACTAACCATGTTTCCTAATAATAGCTCCCAAGAGTATCATGCACAGGGTGAAAAGCATTGGTCTAATACTGAGCCTTGTGGTACTCCATACTGAACTTGTGATCAATATATCTCTTCATTTCCTACTGGTAGATAGTATCGAATGCAGTGCTGAAGTCTAGTTCAACAAACAGAGATGCAACCTCGATCGGATGATCAGAACAAGTCATTACTCTGATGAGAGCAGTCTTTCTCAATTTACAGAAAGAGAGATTCGAGATCAGTCTGTGGTTGTAGGATCAAGCTGGGTTTTTCTTTAATGAGAGGCTTAATAACAGCCATCTTATAAGTTTTTAAGTCCACCATAATTTCCTATGCATGGATGGACAGATCGAAATTGATACACTGTGGTGTCCCTAGCCTGAAAAGTTTTTAAACATAAAATATTTTTACTCCTTAAAATGGTTAGGCATCATAATTTTCAACTGATATCCAATTAATTGTTGTAAAGAAAAGATATAACTTAATTCAAATTAAAAAATGATTTTAATGACTAACAATGTGATATTTCATTTGAAATATTAAAATGGTCACCACCAAGAGATTACAATATTTGGAAAATTTCTAAAGCATGATGGAAATAATTAGTTTTGACGCAATCTGAAGTGCTGAATCAATTTGCCAAGTATCAACCAGCAATCTGATCAAATTGATGATAAATGTATATTTATCAGTAACAAAACTGTTATGCTTAACTAAAACTATAAAAAAATCTGTAAAAGTAAAGCTTAAAATATTTTACGTCTGTTTGTTTTAAACATTTGTTCAAACAGCATCATCATTTTCAATTGATATTCAATTTCAAAAATTCACTTAAAAATAATTAAAATGATAACTATTTAGTTTTATAATCTTTTGTTTAAAGTTGTGTTTTAAATTGTACAGTTGTGGTCAGATTTATTGGCCCACCTGGTAAATATGAACAAGATGGCTGTAAAAATAAATCTGCATTGTTAATCCTTGTGATCTATCATTCAAAAAAACATTCTCAAAAATCTAACCTTTCATTGAAGTAGAAGAATGGAAAGTCAAGTCATTATGAAATAAATGTTTTCTCCAAAACACGTTGGCCACAATTATTGGCACCCCTAGAGTTTATTTTAAGTAAAATATCTCTGAAGTATATTCACATTAATATTTAAAAATTTTAGCACACCAGGGTGACTAGGAACATGAAATTGTCCAGCTATGACTTATTCCACAGGAGTAAAATATGAGGAAACACAAAGGTCAAATTCTCTTAATCATTCATCACACTGAGTAAAACCACAGAATATAGTTCTGATGTGCAGCAAAAGATTGTTGAGCTTCACAAAATAGAAAGTGGTTGTTGGAAAATAGCTAAGACATTGAAAATCCCCATTTCCACCATTAGGGCAATAAATAAGAAGTTCCAATCAACTAAAGATGTTACGAATCTGCCTGGAAGAGGGACGTGTATCTATCATCGTCCTAATGTATAGTGAGGAGGAGAGTTTGGAAAATGCTGGAGAATTGCAGAGATTAGTTGAGTCTTGGGGTCAGAAAGTCAAAAAAAAAAAAAAAAAAAAACTCAAACAACCCCTACATCACCACATATTGTTTGGGAGAATTCAAGAAAATCCTTGCTCATCCAGAAACAAACTCCAGCATATACAGTTGTCAGACACAAATTCAAAGGACCTCATTATACGGTCAGAATCACATCAAACTCAGCTAACAAACAACATGAAATTACACAATATACATATAAACTATTGTTGCATAAATAAGTTGGAATATGAGCTTAACTTCCTACAACAGCAGAAGACCCCACCCAGTGGTACCCACTCATCTCCACTACAAATAGGAAAAAGAGGCTACAGTTTGCACGAGCTCACCAAAATTGGACAGTTGAAGACTGGAAAAATGTTGCCTGGTCTGATGAGTCTCGATTTCTGTTGAGACATTCAGATGGTAGAGTCAGAATTTGTAGCGTAAACAGAATGAGAACATGGATCCATCATGCCTTGTTACCACTGTGCAGGCTGGTGGTGGTGGTGTAATGGTGTGGGGATGTTTTCTTGGCACACTTTAGGCCCCCTAGTGCCAATTGGGCATCGTTTAAATGCCACGCCTACCTGAGCATTGTTTCTGACCATGTCCACCCCTTTGATGACCACCATGTACCCATTCTCTGATGGCTACTTCCAGCAGGATAATGCACCATGTCACAAAGGCTCGAATCATTTCAAATTGGTTTCTTGAACATGACAATGAGTTCACTGTACTACTAAAATGGCCCCTACAGTCACCAGATCTCAACCCAATAGAGCATCTTTGGGATGTGGTGGGAACGGGAGCTTCGTGCCCTGATGTGCATCCCACAAATCTCCATCAACTGCAAGATGCTATCCTATCAATATGGGCCAACATTTCTAAAGAATGCTTTGTAGCACCTTGTTGAATCAATGCCACGTGAATTAAAGTTCTGCAGTTCTGAAGGCGAAGGGTCAAAACACAGTATTAGTATGGTGTTCCTAATAATCCTTTAGGTGAGTGTATATGCTAATTACCTTTAAGTAAGCCGAGGAGCGTGGTACTGTAATATGAATATTCATGTGCAGAGCCCCAGCCGCCACCTAAAAGCTCAGACACCAATATTTACAGAACAAAAGTCAATCACGGAAAGTTTTGAAGTTTCATTTTATTCATGTAATGTTTATTTTTATTTTTTTATTACCATATTATTCCTCAACGCTTTCTACCTCCGTTATTTCCAGTTGAAACGTGCATCGTGACATCGCAGATAAAAATGAAACTGTTAAAAACTTAAATAATCTATTCAGAAACACTGGAGAAAGATGGTGCTTTATGATCATTGTAAATACATGATGGCCACCATCATCCATTCCTTCATTAGTAAAATCCTATGGGCTTTTTCAGTTTGGTCTTGTTTGGGGATCTCTTTAATTGATTTGAATTTCTTCACCACTCTACTACTAACCGTGATGGACGTGTTTGTGATACTGAAAGCTGATTGGCCTTGATGGTTACTATATATGTATGCGGGAAGGGACGAGTTTAATTAATCTAGAGCAGTGGTCGGCAACTGGCCAAACAATACATTTGGCCCACGCCGCAGCTTTTGACAGCGCCTGGTTCTGAAATATATCTGTCGGCGGAACGGAGGCCAGCTAGTGAGAGCTGTGCACTAAACTGCCCCCAGTGGCTCACGAGTTGCAGAGGAGTTGCAGCGGTTAGCCTTCTTGTTAGAGCAACAGACTCCTATGCGGACAGACCGAGTTCGGCCTCGCTTGGAGCGGGTGGTGCGAGCTGGAAACATAACATCAACAGTTACTCACAGGTCTTTTTTTTTTTTTTTGCTTTATTAATTTATCCAATTGTTTAACAGGGTAAATACTCACAAAAAGACACCAGTTACCAGTTACAAAGACACTGTAACAGTATGTCAGGCAATTCTAGTTGTATTTTTTTCATCAATTTATTTCTTAAATTATCCTTTGATCTGTATTCTGCCCGCCATTATCTAGTGGGCGCTTTATTTATTTATTTATTTATTTATTTATTTATTTTTGGCCCATGTAATAACATATACTTGTTTAATCTCCTGATCTAGAGTTTATATATAAAACGATGTCTGATTTATCCTCCTTGTGCCTTTTTGGACAGAAGACTATGGGTTATTGAGTCGAATAGTTGGACTGTAAGTGCCTTTAAGCAGTGTTTAGTTCAATTATATATATATACATACATCACATGTATTGAAGAAAACGCCAAGATTACGCTTTGTAACTGTTCAACAAATGTGTTGACATTCGACAGCGCACTCACGCTTCTGCTGTACTCACGCACGACGCCATGTGTGTTGTTGCATGCATAAGGAGCGCATTTAGTTGTTATGGCAGCGACGCCGTGTTATGAATTCTGGCTGAACGTAAACACAGTGAAACCATCGCCATCTGTCGAGAGACGCAGGGGCGTAATCTCAGACACTTGAGGAATATTTTCTGTGCGTAATCTGAGATTTGGGAGTTTTTCTGAGGATTTCTTGACTTGTGACTTTTGTTCCAGAAGGAGATCGGAGGATTGTTTTCTCTGCATCGTTTGATTTGTATTATTTCTGAGCTTCATTTTATTGTATTGTTCTTTTTAGACGGAGTTTTTGATTTTTGATTTGATTTTGCTGTTGGGAGGAGTAAGGTTATTTCTGAGGAGAGTTATATTTTATTCTCTTTTTGTATTGTATTTTGTATTGTTTCTATTGCAGGTTCGGGAGGGACGCATGGCGCACATAACGTTAGTGACAGAGGAGGCGAGTGTTTATTTTTTTCATTAGTTTTTTGGTATGTTATGATATGATGTTGTACAATGATTGACTAAAATTAATGAAAAAACTCATGCAGGTAACCATTTACTGTACCATTTTAATTGATTTGATCCTTTGCATGTGAAATGCATTTAGTTTTTTAAAATTGTAATAACTGTATGAACGACGGTAATTGACTACTGACATTGATTATTGATTATTATTAAAATATTACTAATTAGTTGATGTTTGGAGACTCAGTTCTGATGACCGCTTATCAAGATGCCGGGATATTTATCCCCACTGCCTTCTCTGAGTTGCCTGTTTCTCTGTGTCCTAGCAGGTCCGCTGACAGGAAGAGGAAGAGAAGAGGAAGAGGGAAAAGCATATAAGCCAGGAGGGCGTAGATGATGGAGGTCCGCCTCGCAAAACGCCTCTGAGAGAGGTCAGAATAAGCTTTGTGATTGGTTATGGCTCAGTTAATAAGTTATTTGTCGCTGAAAATATAAAGTTGAAAACATAAAGTAACTTCATTTGATGTATCCAGAACCACTGACATTGATTATTGATATTATTAAAAAAAAACTGTTTTTGATGTTTGAAACATTCCAGCCTCAAGCCGCCCGGATCCAGCAGAGCCGCTTCCAGTCAGTCGTCGGCTGGCTAGGAGGTTTTGAGAGTCGGTTCTGATGACTGCCATCAGGATCCGCGCTTAAGACCCGGGACCCAGACAGTGAGGCAGAGCTACCAAGATATTTATCCTCACTGCCTTCTGGGTTGCCTGCGTCTGTGTCCGTGAGATCCAGGAGGAAGAGCAGAGGCCATGATGCAGAGGTCCGCTTCTGCCAACGGCTTCGCAGAGAGGTCAGAATAAGTTTATTGGTTACTGGCTCAGTTAATAAAATTATTTGTCGCTGAAAATATAAAGTTGAAAAATAAATTAACTATTTGATGCCAACCAGAACCACTGACATTGATTATTGATTACGGCTTAAAATATTACTTTCAATTAGTTGATGTTGGAGACTCAGTTCTGATGACCGCTTATCAAGATGCCGGGATATTTATCCCCACTGCCTTCCTGAGTTGCCCGTTTCTGCGTCCGCAGGTCCGGCTGACAGGAAGAGTGAAGAGGCAGAGCAGCAGCCAGGAGGGCTAGATGATGGTGGCCCAACTGCCAAAACGCCTCGGAGAGGCTGTGAATACGTTATATTAAAAAAAAAGTTATGGGCCTAGTTATTGGAATGATTTGTCATTAAAATATTCTTTCAGCCTGTTTGATGTAAAAGTTGCATTAAAGTAATGTCTCTTTACGGGGCTAGTAGTATACTACATGTTACGTTTTCGCGACATTTCCTTTGATTGTATATTTGCGTGAAGCCGTATGTGATCGGGCCGCTGCTGGATTGTATGCGGATTCTGGCCCTGCGGTATGCTGGGATTCGCACGTCTGAGCTTGACTGCCAGTAAGACATTTTCTTCCTCCTTTGTTCAGACAGCCTTTGTAAAATGTATTTATAAGTGTTAAATCAGTAAATGTCATCTTCGTCAGTACCAGGGCAGGTGTGATTTACTGTGGTTTATCTCGTCTCGCAGGTTGCCAATCAAGTAATGTCTCTAAAGACAGGACCCAAAAGAGGCTGGAAGTTGTAAGTTTCGCGTGAATCTGTTGTTCCGTTTCATCCGCTCTCGAATATAATAGGAGCATTTGTCCCTTGCAGGAAGGTTGTGGCTCGCTGCCGCTGGAGTGTGGCATTGATGATCCGGGCCACTGGGCTCCTGCCGCCCTAACGCCCTGCAGCTTTCTGTGGAGTGGTTTGAGCGGATACACAGACTACGTGCATGATCCTGGAACGCCTGTTCTCGGCCGGGATCTGCAGAGTTTCATAGAAGAACGCTGTCTGGATGAGAGCTACCAAGAAAGTGCTGGTGCAGCTGGATCACCGCTACTGAAGCACTGTGGAGAGTCAGCGCGGAGTCCCGCAACTGACGTCAGCCAGAGAACTCTGCTGATTTCTGTACAGCTTCCTAAGCGACACCAAGCTGCTGGATCTTTGGCTGTGAGATCTGCTAAAAGGACTCGGCCTACCATCCTTTGCAGGCAGGCTTGCTCTCTGTGGATGCTTCAGAACTTCTTTGACGATCAAACAAAGAGAATTTGTTTGGGAGGAACTCTTTTCAGTGGATGTTTCCTGGTCTTCTTGTGTCTCTCAGGCACTCTTGGATACGCCTCCTGAGGAGTCGTTTGACTCAGCGCCAAGGACGGCGCAGGACCGCCTACCGCTTGGGTCAGTGGGGGTGACGCTCGACGGAGACCTTGTGCTTTCCTTCCAGAGTCGCATAATACGGGATCACCTTTCAAAAGCAGCCTGTTCATCCTAGAGAGCTGCCTACAGGCAAGAGATAGCAAACATTCAGAGATAAAACCATGAAAAGTTTAAGCCGGTGTCTCCCGAAGATTGTGTTGTGTATTATAGAGTGCCATCAGTTGATTAGCTGGTGTTCCCAGTGACGCGCGCAGATCGCCCCAGTTTAGACGAGACATTGAGTGCCATCCTGGTTACAGTGAACAGTGACCAGTGACATTACACTTATCTGAATCACAGCATTCATGGCTTGGATTGTATTGTTAGGATAGTGTGGATAAACGGTTTCGATTTATTTGTACAGGTGAGCAGGAGGACACAGGCACTGCAGAGAGCTTCCTGATCACCTACAGAAAGAGGAGTGACCTACGTAACTACAGCTTACATCCTCTGTGAAGCTCGGTGTGAACGCTGGAGAGGAGCTGAACCTTTCCACACACAGCGCCAGTTGAAACCGGAGCCCAGATGGGCCAGAGATGTTTTCTACCCAATAGACTTATGCACAAACGCTACTAAACGCATTTCCAGAATCTCAGCCAGCGACTTCACTTGTATAGCGCTAAGTGTACTAGCTGCAGAGCTCTTTCCGTAAAGTATATTGCAAACAAGAAATAATTCATAAAGTATTTTCTAGATAAGTATTGTTATAAATACAAAAATATATAAATATGTCACTTCTAGTTATTGCTTCCTGAAAGTTTACATATCAACGGTCGAAGTTTTTTGTCTAACATTACTGTCTCCGCGGGCTGAAAGGGGCTATTGCACATCCCATTCTAGAAGAATATCTACTTCAGCTTCAGCTCAGTGACCTTTTAATAAAAGCATCGGCATGCTGAAGTGTAAACACTAGAGCAATAAGGATTATAAAACACGCTGACTATTACGAACCAACAAATAAATTATTAAATGTACAAGCTTTAAAAATTTGTTGATATAGTTGGCTTTTTTTTTTTTTTTTTTTTTTTTACTGCACAGACAATGTATAAAGTATATAATAATTTACTTCCAAACTTGTATCCAGAAGCTGTTTCTCTGAAATAAGAGAAAGTCCGTGATAAACGTAAGAGGAATCCACATGCTAAAAGTAAGGCTCAAGAACGAATATAAAAAGGTAGATGTATATCTGTCAAAGGTAAAGGGATGAATCATTTTGAGAAGGAATTAAAACGTGTAATTTATTTTGTAAATGTAAGAAAAATGTTTAAAAACAAGGTGATAATTTTATATCACAATATAAATAATTGGTGTATGCACAATTTAATCTGTTGTATTAATATTGTCAAATGTGTACATTTATGTATGATCTTTGTAATTATCCTGGATACATTTTGGAAAATGTCTTTATGTAACTATATTGTTTATCTTGTACTTCAATCTAATTCATTAGAGAGAAAATGACGCTCATTAGATAAATATGTAAAGGGTAGGTATACGTAAGCAGTGGCTTCAGCCTACACCTTTTTCTTGAGTTATCATGTATATTTTTTTGTTATATTTTTGTATTTTTTTTTGCATGTTTTTGTTTTATTTATTATAAGAAAATGTTTGTATGCGACCGAAGTAAAACAATATTCAATTCAAAATCCAATTGACTTGTGACAGACTTCTCATTTATCCTCACAGGTTTTATATCCTTGGATTATCTCTCAGTGCATCTTAGCACTCTTCACAAATAATACAAAAGAACAGCACAATACTGATTAAAATAATATTTAGTGGAGAAATTGTGGAAATTAGCATTTATTCATACACATGTAGATAATGCAAACATGTAAATATAAATTACGCTGTTACACTGCATTATAGCACTACAGTAATGCAAACATTTACTTTTTTTTTTTTTTTTTTTACTTTATCTGCACTGCAATAATGTAAATATAAATTGTAAAATGTGGTGGAATAATAAAGTTGCAGTTGTGATTATTTTGTCATTCCTTATTCTCATTTTATAGTCTGGTATAAATTCAACCAGACATTAAAACACCATGAGAAATGCTTTCGGTGCTTTGACATGCATGAATTAATCTTTTCCACAAAACATACAAT
This sequence comes from Paracanthobrama guichenoti, assembly GCA_018749465.1. NCBI lineage: Eukaryota > Metazoa > Chordata > Actinopteri > Cypriniformes > Gobionidae > Paracanthobrama > Paracanthobrama guichenoti. Next base: position 74,832 of record JAGHMJ010003242.1, read on the forward strand.
GCTCTATAGAGTTAGAAACATTGTGAGATCTGTGCAAATAGCAACCCCTGAAGTACTTTTTACAAAGCTTTTTATTTTATTTTTTTTTAAATAAGGATTATTATTATTAATGATATTATTTTTTAAAACAGTCTTAACATTTTCTAAACTTCTAAACTTTAATTCATGCTTCAAAACATCTCAGGTTACGATGTAACGCTAAGCATTAGCGCCATGGAACGCTCTCTGTGTGATTGAAGCCATGAAGCACTTGTAAAATCAGTCCAATGGCATGACGACATCATAGGCAGGTGACGCTACTGACCAGGAAACTATAAAGCACCCTTGAACCAGACAGTGTCAGCTTCTGATAGATTGAATGTTTCGGTCACAGGCATGCCGGGAGTATGGCAAAGCGACGCCAGCGCCAAAAGAGAGCATCGCAAGAGCGCCTTTTATGCCCACGCCACCATAAATCTCAAATGCCTGTAAATGGGAAGTCGTGAACGCACATTATGTTACAAGCACCTTAGAACCTGGAGTAGAGGCCATGTCCAGGTTATAGAACCTTTACAGCGTGTAAAGGAGAAGACCACCCTGCTGCATCACACAATTCTTGGAAGAGAAACTCCTGACACTAGAGCTATAGAGCCAGCCATACTCCTAGTCAAGTGGGCTCGACCATTAGTGGTGAGGGCTGGGCTGGCCGACTAATGCAAGTGAAATAGCCTTGACTATCTCACTCTGCTTAGCGCCTGTTTAGATGCGCGGCTTCCCTTTACTCGGGACCCAAAACACACAAACAGCTGATCAGACTTAAGCGCCACAGGGCAGCTCTGTGGACATATGCGGCTAAAGCTCACTGGGCAGAGCAAACAAATTTTCTCCTGGTCTGGGTCTCTGAAAGGCCTGCACATTATAGGCCCGCCTACATTAGTGGGGACTTTAGGGACATAACCTTCTTTCTCGAAAAGAAACGCTCACCATACCAGGCGCAAACTCAAGACACGAGGGAGCAACAGACAGTGCTTGTAAATCCCAGATTCTTTAAGAGACGTAGATAGCCAGAAGAAACTTCTCTGGCACCACACCTCAATGGGCCTGGGCGGGGCCAGAGCTAGGCCTCTAATACTATGGCCAGATCCCAGGTTGGCACCTCGACGTTCCGCAGGCCTTAGCCTCCCAGAGTACCAATGGCGAAGCGGTTACCCATGGTGCCTTTCCCACCGATGCAATTATCTGAAAAGGAACGTGGTAGGTGATATAGCCACCACGTATACTTAAAGTAAAGCGTGGAAGGATAACCCTCTAAGAGAACTTTTCTGAAGAAACTCTAGTACTGAACCAACTGGGCAGTCAACGAGCGGCTTGTACAATTCAGTGCAACAAAAAAATCTCCATTTAAGGGCATAAAGCTTCTCGAGAAGGAGCTCTGAGTGCAACATGGTCTCTACTAACCTCAGTAGAGAGACTCTGAGCCTATGAGCTGGGCCCTCAGAGGCCAAGCCCTCCGTACTGGGCCAGGGCTGCCAGTAGAGCTCCCGGGCGGATTTGTCTGTCTCCTTGGTGGCCCGGAGAGACAAGTGCAGGGGCTCTCCCTAATCTCCGCCATCGCTTTTCTCCCTACTTCTCACATCTGCTGCCAACGTCTTTCAGAAGGTCAGCCTGATAAGTTTGTAGGACCACCATAGTATGTAAACAGGCAGACCTGTTGCTGAGAGGACACCCTACCCACTCAAAGCCGACGTTGTTCTTACTGGGCTTAGTGGGCAGCTGCGGGATATCTAGCGACGAATGTGCAGACTCAGGGGAGAGATAGCTCGCAAGCATCTCTTCCACCTGAGGCACTGCCAGATAATAACAGTGCTTCTTCAACCAAGAAATGTTGGAATAAGTTGATGCTGCTTTTGGCTGAAGATGATGCCGGGTTTGTTCCTCAAAGGAGTGCCTCGTGGACCGGAGAGTTTTCAGCCAGCCTCTCACATGCTGCTCGCAGCCAGCCCCTCGAGGGCTGCTCTGGGCACACTCCGTCCCAAAGACATTACACAGAGCAAATGTGCCTCTCACCCGTGATGTAACGAGGGTAGGAGAAGCCACACTGTCTGAACTGTTGATTCGCCGTTATATATTTTTTTTCTTTTCTTTGAGAGACACACATACATTAAAGAGACAAATGATTTCATAGAGCGCTTGAAGAAGACACAGTAGCTGAGACACTGTCTGTTTAGGTGCTTTATAGTTTCCTGGTCACCTCACCTACATGACGCCTCGGGCACACCATTGACTGATTTTACGAAAGCTTCATGACGAATCACGAGAGGTGTTCCTCCACAGTGCTTGATTTGAAAAGCGAGTTCCCTTGAAAGGGAACGAGGTTGCTGTGTCAGTAAATTGGCTAGTGCCACCAAAATAAAAGTCATCGTGGTGAGCCATCCACGCTGGAAATATTTGTTGGTATAGGCCTACTAATTTTTGTTGACACTTAACCGCTTTCTATTCTATACACTATGCCAGTTTTGTCTAGCCGAATGCTTCTTGTGGATCACACTGAGCTTTTTACTGTAAATACAGATTCAGACAGTAGTAAGATAAAAAGACTGGGAAACGCTAATAATGTGGTATACAATAAATGAACATTTGCATTTATACAGTGCATTTTTTTCAAGAAATGTGATACATGCAAAGCTTAAATTCACTGTTGTTTATTCATTTTTACACTTCTATTATGTTTTTCACACACAGACTCAGGTTCTGACAGCAACTCCATTGCAACACACACTATAGGATGAAACTATAAAAAGAGTTTTTGGCAGCAAACCCACCAGATGGGTTTGAAAGCAATAGGATAAAAAGTACCCCTATGCCCACGGTTAAAAATACCACTACAGATCTTTGATGTTGTGGGCCTATTTATTTTTTTTTTTTTTTTTTTGCTGAGGTCCTGACATCACGTTAAGATACATATGTTATTATGGATTCTAGTAAATACCAACAGATAAAAAAATCTAAACCTGACAGCCTCTGCTAGAAATCTTACAATGGACCGTGGTTGGATCTTCCATCAGGACAGTGATCCAAAACAAACATACAAACAAAGCTACTGAGCACAAAATGAAGCTTCTGTCCATGACCGCGCCCAGTCCCTGACCTGAACCCTATGGTGAAGATGAGAGGGGTGAGCTGAAAGAGAAGAGAGCTGGGAATCTGGAGGATCAGGAGATTCTGTACTTGAGGAATGGATCTGATCTCTGGTCAGGTGTTCTCCAAACTCATCAGGCATTATAGAACAAGACTCAGAGCGGTTATCTTGGCAAAAGGAGGTTATAAAAAGTATTTAGTAAAGGGTGCAACAATTATGGCCAAATATGCTTTTTTAATGTGATTTACTCACCCACTTTCATTTGTTTTACTTCAATGAAAGGTTAGATTTTTTGTGATTTAAAAGATAAAAAGATCAAGAGGACAAACAACGCAATGTATTTTTACAGCCATATTTAATTGGCATGGCTACTAGGTGCCAATAATTTCACCACAACTGTATGTATGTCCTATATTTTGTTAACAAGCCGTGAATATTATATATGACTCATATAAATGAAAGTTGACTTTTCACCAAAGAAATAAATGTATAATTTGTTTTAAAACATCAAATATTTGCTTTAATTCCTTTCCACAGCATCATCATTTTCAACTGAGCAATATAATTTAATGATTTTATACTTTAAAAATAATTAAAATGATTAACGCATTTTTTGGTTGTTGTTTAAAATTGTATGCATGTCCCAAATTTTATTAATAAGTCTACTGTTCATAGATAAAGAAAAAATAATTTATTTTAGGACTTATTTTCTAATTCTACTTTGTACTTATTTTTATGGAAAGTAATATAATAACTGCTGCATTTCAGTGAAAAGTGACCCCTAAAGCTTAAAAATGTCCTACATCTATTTAAAGACATGCATTTACTCTCACTAGGATGTTTTTGTTTATATTTCCAATAGATGGCAGTGCTCCTCTGACCAGCAGGTAATTTCAGGAGAATGACTGAGGAAGTGGATTAGTTCTCTGCCAGACTAGGGCCAGATGCCAGGAAAACAGAAATAGTAAACATGAAAGTGAGAAGCAGACTGTAGATTGGTTGTCTGTCTCGTAGTGTTCAGCGGCCTCCTGAGATCTGATCCGTGTGGTTGGTTCGTGTCTGACGCCAGGCAAAGTTGCGAACGCGACGGGAAGATCAATGAGTAGCGAAGACCGCATAACAACAACAACAGCAGCAGCAGCACACCATCATCCTCCAGGCTTCGTCTGAGGCTGGAGATGCTCGAAGTTCGCTGTTTAACCTGGGAGAGCCGCCGCTCAGATGCCGCGCACGTCTCTCCCGGTGTCGACGGCAGCTCAGGTGAAGGAAGTCTACTGCTAGCTGGACATGCTAGTCCGCTAATAACCACTTTGTGAAGTAGGCCAATCGTGCTGTTGGTGAGGCTTTGAGGAGGAATAACATATACGCAAATGTCTTTGTCTTCGTTTATCTTCTATTTGAGACCGCCTCGGCTATAAAAGTACAACATGGCTTAATCTAGCCTGTGAGGGGAGTGGATTTGGGTCGATGGCAGTTAATGCCAGTCACTGTTTAGATGTAAATTATCGGATTTGACTTCTATACAGACTGAAATGTGCATTTTTTACTATATGCGTGCGTTAGTGTGTTTGTATGAAGCTTATAATATAGAGGATAGATTAATGCCTTGGTGGTGCAAATATTCTTTGTTACAATGTCAGTAGAGATGCCTGAATATGGATTTTGTACTTGCTTGTAAACAAAGTGACATTACTAATGTTTTGACAATGTAACGTTCTTTTTACAATTTCTAGATAGATAGAGACAGATAGATAGATGCATGGATAGATGGACAGATGGATTGATAAATGAACGCATAGACATTTATGCTGGATGGATGATAGATAGATGGGAAGGTAGATGAAAGATGGATGGTGGATAGGATGGATAGATAGATGCATGGATAGACAAGGTAGATGAAAGATAGATAGATAGGTGGATAGATGCATGATAGGATAAGGTAGATTATGGATGCATGGATAGGATGGACATATGGATTGATAAACGACTCCATAGATATCATGCTAGATGGATGATAGATAGACAAGGTAGTGATGATAGATAGATAGATGGATGGATGGATAGATAGATAGATAGATGGATAGATGCAAAGGATAATAAGGATGATGGATGCATGGATAGATGGATTGATAAAATGAATGCATAGACATTTATGCTGGATGGATGAGTAGACAAGGTAGATGAAAGATGGATAGATGATGGATGTGAGTGATAGATAGGATAGATGGATAGGATGGATGCATGGATAGACAAGGTAGATTATGGATGCATGGATAGATGGACAGATGGATTGATAAATGAATGCATAGATATTTATGCTAGATGGATGATAGATAGACAAGGTAGATGATAGATAGATAGATGGATAGATAGATAGAGATAGATATTTGGGATATACATAGATGTTGTAGATGATGGATGCATGGATAGATGGATTATAAACGAATGCATAGACATTTATGCTGGATGGATGATAGATAGATATGTAGATGAAAGATGGATGGATGGATTATAGAGCAGATAGATGCATGGATAGACAAGTGAGATTATGGATATGGATAGATGGATTGATAAATGGAATGCAGTTAGACATTATATGGGATGGATGATAGATAGACAAGGTAGATGAAAGATGGATGGATGTATAGATAGATAGATAGATGCATGATAGGATACAGAGATTATGGATGTGCATGGATAGATGGACAGATGGATTTGATAAATGAATGCATAGATTTATGCTGGATGGATGATAGAAGGGCAGTAGACAAAGATGCAGATGGATGGATGGCAGATAGATAGATGCATGGATAGACAAGGTAGATTGAAAGGATGCATGGATAGATGATTGATAAATGGAATGCATAGACATTTATGCTGGATGGATGATAGATAGACAAGGGGATGAAAGATGATGGATGGATGTATAGATAGATAGATGGCTGGATAGACAAGGTAGATTATGGATGGCTGGAGAGATGGATGATGGATTGATAAATGAATGCATAGACATTTATGCTGGATGGATGATAGACAAGTGAGATGAAAGATGGATGGATGGATGTATAGATAGATAGGGATGCATGGATAGACAAGGTAGATTATGGATGCATGGATAGATGGATTGATAAATGAATGCATAGACATTTATGCTGGATGGATGATAGATAGACAAGGTAGGATGAAAGATGGATGATGTGGTTAGATAGATAGATAGATAGATAGATGCATGATAGTTAAGGGTAGATTATGGATGCATGGATAGATGGACAGATGGATTGATAAATGAAATGCATAGACATTTATGCTGATGGATGAGTAGATAGACATGTAGATGAAAGATATGGGTGGATAGGATGGATAGATAGGATGCATGGATAGACAAGGTAGATGAAAGATAGATAGATAGGTGGATAGATGCAGATAGACAAGGTAGATTATGGATGCATGGATAGATGGACATATGGATTGATAAACGAACAATGCATAGATATTTATGCTAGATGGATGCATAGATGGATATAGGCATATAGAGGATGGATGGTGGATGGGATGCGAGATGATAGATGGATGCACCGGATGGATGGATGGATGATAAATGGATGGATAGATTTTTAGATGTAATTTATATTTGGTTGACTTGGTGATAGTCTCTTCAATTGAACTGACGAGTTCTTTCTGTTAATATCTGACACACTTGTAAATCCCTTTGGATGTTGTGTGGATGAGGTCATTGCAGTCTCTTGAACAAAGCTGGTTAATCTGGGAAAATCTGTCATGTGACCTGAGTGAGTCGCTGAGGATGTTATTTATTTGGGGTTGCTTTATGCCTAATTACAAGTCTTTATTATTATTGTTTCACCGCTTTTAGAATGGCCTACTAGACTAAGAACAATGCAGATGGGAATTAGCTTGTGACTACAAAAGTTAAATGGATTAATAAAGGTCTCTACGTTTCCATCTTCCAGATATCAGAGTGATCCCCCTGTACTATCAAATGTAGGATACAATAGCAGCAGTGCTGCAGATGCACTGGTGAAAACTCAAAACTGTTCGCTGCCGCACCTGGAGTTTGTCCAGGATGTTATGCATCACTCCAGGTGAGTCTACATGGCCTCTTTTTTCTTTTCTTTACCCAATGTTAGTCTAATATTCTCTCTCTACAGGATGGAGTGACTGGATGAGTCTGAAGGATACTACCCTGAGGCCTTCACTGGCTGATTTAGTTCAGATTTTGTGTTTATCTGACCATCTCCGGGTCTCTTGAGCTGTGAAATTGAGTATATCATAGACACGCTTGAACAGCCGGCTACTACCGCAGGAGATACTGCAGGAGCCAGAGCTCATCTGGCCGCACAGGTGATTGCGGCGAGTTTCTGATTATGGATCAAGAACTCAATAAAGTGCACATCCCAAAGGAAAACTCATTTTTCAGCATATTATTTACTCACCCTCATGTTGTTCCACAATTATGACAGAGCCATCATTTTAAAATCAAAATTAGGCGATTTTACATCAAACTTTGACTTTGGTAATAACATTAAAGCATTTTTAAATATATTCTTGGGAACTATTGCAGAGCAGAATTGATACTGTGATGTAAGTATAATAAATATTTATGTTCTTGCAAGAGAATAAATTTGAAAATTTTTAATGTGTACAGTGTGTCACAAAGTGCCTGTGTGTGCTCAGTGTGTTTGTGTGTGTTTGTGTGTGTTTCTAGTGTGTGTGTATACACCAATATACCCATACATTCAAAGGTTTAGTTCGTAAGATTTTTAATGTTTTAAAAATAAGTCTCTCTATGCTCACCAACGCTGCATTTATTTACTGTTTTCTAGTTTGGAATATCTTTTAAAATGTAATTTATCTCAGATCAAAGCTGAAATGTTCAGCATCACATCTAGCCTCAGTGTCACATGATCCTTCAGAAATCATTCTGATATGAGGATTTACTGCTCAAGAAACATTTATGATTATTATCAATGTTGAAAACAGTTGTGTACAATGTTTTGTGATTCTTTGATTTAATGTTAAGGTTCAAAAGAACAGTAGTTATATGAAAATGGAAAGCTTGCAACATTATACAGTACTGCTCCAAAGTCGTAGTTGCAGAATTTTTTGGGGAAAGAAATGAATACTTTATTCAGCAAGGATGCATTAAATTGATAAAGTGACAGTGCACATATTGTATTTTTTAATCTAATAAATGCAGCCTTGGTGAGCATAAGAGACTTCTTTCTCCATCCATCCATCCATCCATTATCTTCTCCACATCCGGCCGTCGCGGCACCAGTCTACAGAGACGCTTCTAGACTTTTCCCTTTCTCCTTGTTACTTCTCCTGAAGCTCGGGGAACTCCCAGGCGCCTCAGGCCAGCCGAGACGAATCTCCAGCCGTGTCCTGTGGTCTTCCCCGCCTCCCCGGACATGCCCGAAACACCTCCCCGGAAGGCGCCCAGGAGTATCCAACAGATGCCCGAGCCACCTCAACTGGCTCCTCTCACGTGGGAGGAGCAATGGTTTCACTCAGCCTCCGAGGAGGCCCCAGCAACCCCCGCGGAGAAAGCCTACTTCGCCGCTCGTATCCGGATCTTGTCCTCGCCAGACCCACAGCTCGTGACTATAGTGGTGAGAGTAGGAACGAGATCTACCGTAGTAAATCGAGAGCTGCCTTACAGCTCAGCCTCTTTCTACCACGACAGACCGGTACATCGACCGCACACAGAGAAGCTGCACCCCATCCGCCTGTGAAGCATAATGACTGGAAGAGACTCCTTTTAAAACACAAAACCATAGATCCCAAACTTTCAAACGGCAGTGTGTATGTATAATATGAACGAAATAATGACAGAAAAGCTGCATGAACTTTACTCCAAAAATTGTGTCTCTTTTTTATTTATTTTTGCATGTTTATTGTCTGTTCCTGTTGAAAAGTATGCATGTGACCTGGAGACGCTCTGCAACACCTTTGCATTTTTATTATGGATAACTGTCATTACATTTTGTAATTGTAAATCTCAGATCATGCATCAGTGCTGTATTTGTTTTCTACAGTCCACGCTCATCCCTAACTTCGCTACACTGGTGCGGTCTGTAACCATCTGTCTCATCGTGATCCGCCCACCCACCTAGCGGTAATCTTCCGACAGGCTGCCGCTGCAGAGGTGTCCATCAAAAAAAAAAAAAAAAAGCATCCTTTAAATGGTACAATATGTAAGTTTTGGTTCTAACGGTTAAAAAAACAAAATTGCATGGATTTTCAAACATTGTTTTGTT
>JAGHMJ010003243.1:20000-65000 GCA_018749465.1 Paracanthobrama guichenoti
ATTTAGACATTTATATTAGGGCTGTTGATTTAATAGCACAAATAGCACGAGTGCAAAAGTTATATTGATTTTATTAAATTTTATTTGTTTGATGCTTAATTTTTCCAAAGAAAATATTACTCCTAAATCCAGAGCAGAACTGATGTGCATTTCTGAGCAACATGCAGCGGATTTTCAATTCTGAATGAATCTGCGCTTTGAGCGAATCAATTGAGTGAACCAATGATTTATTCATAAAGAGAGCCATTTACTTCATTCCTGAATGAATCAGCCGTTTGAACGAATCAATCGGTGAATCAATGATTCAATGACTCATTCATAAAGAGAGCCATTTACTTCATTCCTGAATGAATCAGCCGTTTGAACGAATCAATCGGTGAATCAATGATTCAATGACTCATTCATAAAGAGAGCCATTTACTTCATTCCTGAATGAATCAGCCATTTGAATGAATCATTTGTTCTCAGCCAAATTTGATGCGTGATGAATCGGATTATATCATGTAATTAGATTTTTTGAATTGAATGAATCGCTTGACAGCCTTAATACATTTTCAGATTTAATCATTCAGATATTTTAAATTTTAATCGGATTATCAGCACATCATAGTGATAATTTTGCATAGTCTTATCCCACAATTTGTTTAATAAAAAATAAAAAAATCATATAATTTGATTAAAATGTATTCTCGACAGCCCTAACACACACACACACTATTATTTACTGTAATAAAAATGATATATATACACATTTATTACAGTAAATAATTTTGCATTGTAGTCTTAACTACCCTAATAATGGGCTTGATTTTTGTAACGCGGCCCTTCATTTGGCTCCTGATTCTGGTGTGAAATGTGTCTAGTGTTTCCAGGCTGTAATCCGGTGTAATTGGCACGGCACACCGGAGAAACCCTGGACCGTGCGGTGCATAATGAAGCGTGGAAGTGTATTGCATAAATCACAATCTCTCGCAGCCCGTCCGGTTAAAAGCTCGGTTTAAAAATCACACCCAATATGATGCATAAAACAAACCAAAGCGCCTGGAACACAGTCTGGCAACAGAAATAACCCTTCACGACACTACAATCAAGCTACGCTATAAACACATGCTCAAATGAGTCAAAGCCTTTGGTTATCCTCGCGCAGAAGGAATTTGGCTACATCTCGTATGTTAGGTCAGCTCACCGAAACGCCCATGACGTGATCCAACAGCATTAATAACACGGTTTTGGTAGTTCGCCTGATGTGATATTAATGCCCAAAGTTCAGTCTGCACAGACTATTGCTGGAGATATTGCTTGCTACATCGTCTGAGCCAGTTGGAAACTCGCAGCCATCCGAACTTTCCCCGGGGGAACCTGAAGAAAACGCCGTTTCCTGATGGAAAGCGGACGCACTAAACACGAGCCACTGGGAAACGCGCTACTTTGGCACTTTCGGATTTGTAACGTGCCAGAATTGGCAAGAGCTTGGAACAAAAAATGGCCGCCGCCGACGACAAAACACACCGGGCCGTGAGAGCAAAGGCGGATGTACGCCATGCAAACGCATAACTTAAAGCTGGGTTTGAGAGGACGTCGAAGCAACCACTGCAGTGCATCATGGGAGCAGAAATGGCACAGACGGTAGGGACACCAAACCTTCATTTGGCCCTGAAATCAAAAGCTCCATCTTTGAGGAATCGCCGATCACAAATTTGGCCGAGATCATTTGGTAAGCAGAGGGTTCACAGTCAATAGAGTTCAATTTCGTCCCTCGTAACGCCGTACGAGGGGTGCGTAAAAAATTGTGCAAGTAAAAAAGGGGCGGGGTTTTTTGTGAGGGGGAGGGAGAAGCGCCAAACGTTAAAGGTTCAATGTCCCGTGAAGAAAGAGAAAGGAAGAATAATGCCCTGTTTCACTGATCGGCACGATTCTACGACTGTATACAGCTATTTACATCTCTTTTATACAACAGCACTTCTTTTTTGTATTTTTTCTTGTTTTTACTTCTTCCAAAACATCTTCCCTAATCATAAAAGCCAACTTACATCAAAATATACTTACTACAAGTCAACACAACTAACAAAATATATAACAGAAGTCAAACACGTAGAAAATCTGAGGTATTTCTGGTCTGAGGTGGTCTGTGGTTCATGAACAATATCTTTTTTTTTTTTTGTCCTTTCATAACTAATTTTTATTGTTTCGAGTTGCGCTCTTTCGTCTCGGAAGCCTTGTGAATGTCTGGTGACGCGCGGTTGCATCTGAGGATGAGCTTTACTGAGAAGATACGAAGGTTTCTTTCATCCGCGAGGCGGCAGCAGCAGCACTGTGGAAATTCACTCTTGAGTTATGGCATATGGAAATGTGGATCACCGTCTGCCACGTTTAAGACAAAATAAATATCATTCTTGCGTTTTCTTTGCTAATTAGTTAGTCGAACGCCACCTGGGTTGACGTTCTCGTGTTTGCAGCCCCAAACTGAAGTCTGAACGTCTCCGGAGGTCAGATCTCAGATTTGGTCCCTGGTAGAAAGAGGTAATGCATGAAGGGACCCGAGCAAAGCACACAAAACCAAACACTTCCTGGGCGAGGGTGCACACGGACGGCTCGTATTCAGCCCTCAAGTCAAAGGAAAAAAGATGAAATTACCCTAGATTTTTTCATAATAATATTGATATATATACACACTATATTTTTGTGCATTATTTATCATTTTTACAACTATAAAGCACATTTTCAGCCAGAAAATTTCAGTTTATAGATTATTGCAGTATTGTTTTATTAAAACAAGCATTAATTATCATATTACAGTAATAAGAATTTAATTAGAATCAACACTGAGAACAATGAAAATAATTTGGTGTAAAACATGTTATGTAATTTCATTATTTGTTGGACTGATTTGATTAATAAAAACAAGTGTAAATTATCATATTACGGTAATGAGAATCTACTTAAAGTTAATATTGAGAATGAGAATTGAAACGTGAGGTGTGAAACATTTCATAATTTTTTTAAATTAAAAAAGTGTAAATTATAATTAATTAGAATCACTGAGAACAATGAAAATTGACCAAAAAAAAAAATTACATTTGGATGAATTACAGCCAAGATATTTTGGTGTAAAATATGTATTTATACTTAATTTCACGATTTAAAAATAAATAAACCAAGTGTCAATTATTATACTACAGTAATAATGGTATCAACGTTGAGAACAATAAGAATCACCCAAAAATGTGGATAAATTACGGTCAGGATAATTTGGTGTAAAACGTCAGTATTTGTTGGACTACTAGTATTGATTTTATTAATTAAGACAAGCGTAAATGATCATATTACGGTAATGAGAATCCACTCAGAACGATGAGAATTATCACAAAAAAATCTCTGAATGCAAAACTGCATGGTTTTATACATCCTTTTCTTAATTAAAATCACTATTACAGTAATAAAATCAACAGGAGAAAAATGAGAAATACCGTAAATAACTGCATAGTGTGGATTGGACGGAAAATGTGCTTATCGATCATAAAAATAACAATTAATGCTTCTAAAAGGCTTCATTTTAATTACATATATATATATATGATAAAAACATAATTTCTTATTTTTTCTTTGGGTTTTGGGGTAAAATATGAGCCGTGCGAGTCCTTCACTCCAGACATCCAAAACACGTTGCATTATATCAAGAGAAACTAGACAGGAAAAACAAACACTTTTTATGGTCTTTTTTTCTCTTTTTCAACAAACTCTCAGCACCACACACACACACACACACACACACACACACACACGCACACGCACACGCACACACACACGCACACACACGCACACACACACACACACACACACACACACACACACACGTCTCGTGTTAAACTCCTCAGGGCACTGGTGTATTTCTCTCTGTCCTAGAATGATGTGGGAAAGGCAGTCATGGACCCTTGACACTGGATACCTGAGAAAGATTCCCGTACCAAACGGTCACGCTCACATGACCTCCGATATTTCCACACGCCAGCCGCCGAGAGATTTCACTCACATCCACTCCGGAAAATCCCAACCAACCGCTTCACAGTCACCAAGTTCAACAGCATGAAAAAAAAAAAACCCAAACCAAAGAAAAAGAAAGAAAAGGAAATTAGTCCAGTTGTGTTTTTTCCGTGTTCTTTAACACCCGTTAGTTCCGTAAAAGACACGTTTTCCATGATTTCGAATAGCACACTTTCGGAAAGAGAGAGAGAGAGAGAGAGAGAGAGAGAGAGAGAGAGAGAGAGAGAGAGAGAAATAAAAGGTGAAATCCCGCAAGGAGGTTGGATTGCGCGTGTAACAGTCATAATGATCCTCGCGGGTTTTGCAGCACTGTTGATGATCCGAAGATGAAGCCATCGTGGATTGGTTGCTTGTCACAGGCGATCCTGTCCGCCGGACGGAACAGAACGGGAACAGAAGAAGAGGAGCCAGAGAAACCAGGAGAAATGTTGAGGTACCTGCACCGGTCAGCATTCATTTGTCGGCACCTGAATGCGCGTTGAGATGTCCTCTCGGTTTGTATTCTTAAAAATCTTCCGCGTTTGCTCGTATGATAAAAATACAGTAGAGAAGTGTGCTGGTAGTTACTGATCCGATCAGAAAAATAATAATAATAATAATAATAATAATAATAATAATAAAGTTAAAAAAATGTTAGGATAAAATAGCAGCTGCTTTAATGTTGTTTGAGATTCACTGAGTTTGGAAAGACGAGGGTTGTTTTGTCAGATGCTGGACTCTTTGGCCGGCAGGTCCACGTTGGTGACCGAGGTCAGCACGGACAGCAGGCAGTCTGAGGTAGTGGCATTGGTCAGCCGGCGGATCTGAGAGAGACGCTCCTCCACACAGCCAGCCGACAGCCGCGCCTCGGCGTCATGATCCCAGCACTCCTCGATCGTCTCACACATCTGAGCCAGACCCTGATCCACACAAACACACAAACACACACACGTCATCTTCACAGCAACACAAGTCATCATCACAGCAACACACACGTCATCATCACAGCAACACACACACGTCATCGTCACAGCAACACACGTCATCATCACAGCAACACACAACACACACGTCATCGTCACAGCAACACACGTCATCATCACAGCAACACACGTCATCATCACAGCAACACACAACACACACGTCATCATCACAGCAACACACGTCATCATCACAGCAACACACAACACACACGTCATCATCACAGCAACACACACGTCACCTTCACAGCAACACGCAACACACACGTCATCATTACAGCAACACAAGTCATCATCACAGCAACACAAGTCATCATCACAGCAACACAAGTCATCATCACAGCAACACAAGTCATCATCACAGCAACACAAGTCATCATCACAGCAACACACACGTCATCATCACAGCAACACACACACGTCATCGTCACAGCAACACACGTCATCATCACAGCAACACACAACACACACGTCATCGTCACAGCAACACACGTCATCATCACAGCAACACACGTCATCATCACAGCAACACACAACACACACGTCATCATCACAGCAACACACGTCATCATCACAGCAACACAACACACACACACGTCATCATCACAGCAACACACACGTCACCTTCACAGCAACACGCAACACACACGTCATCATTACAGCAACACAAGTCATCTTCACAGCAACACACACGTCATCTTCACAGCAACACACACGTCATCTTCACAGCAACACACAACACACACGTCATCTTCACAGCAACACACAACACACGCCATCTTCATAGCAACACACACGTCATCATCCCAGCAACACACAACACACACGTCATCTTCACAGCAACACACAACACACGCCATCTTCATAGCAACACACACGTCATCATCCCAGCAACACACAACACACACGTCATCTTCACAACACACACAACACACGCCATCTTCATAGCACACACGCCGTCATCATCACAGCAACACACACGTCATCTTCACAGCAACACGCAACACACACGTCATCATTACAGCAACACAAGTCATCATCACAGCAACACAAGTCATCATCACAGCAACACAAGTCATCATCACAGCAACACAAGTCATCATCACAGCAACACAAGTCATCATCACAGCAACACAAGTCATCATCACACAACACACACACGCAACATCGTCACAGCAACACACGTCATCATCACAGCAACACACAACACACACGTCATCGTCACAGCAACACACGTCATCATCACAGCAACACACGTCATCATCACAGCAACACACAACACACACGTCATCATCACAGCAACACGATCATCATCACAGCAACACACAACACACACGTCATCATCACAGCAACACACACGTCACCTTCACAGCAACACGCAACACACACGTCATCATTACAGCAACACAAGTCATCTTCACAGCAACACACACGTCATCTTCACAGCAACACACACGTCATCTTCACAGCAACACACACGTCATCTTCACAGCAACACACAACACACACGTCATCTTCACAGCAACACACAACACACGCCATCTTCATAGCAACACACACGTCATCATCCCAGCAACACACAACACACACGCCATCTTCACAGCAACACACAACACACGCCATCTTCATAGCAACACACACGTCATCATCCCAGCAACACACAACACACACGTCATCTTCACAGCAACACACAACACACGCCATCTTCATAGCAACACACACGTCATCATCACAGCAACACACACGTCATCTTCACAGCAACACACAACACACACGTCATCATCACAGCAACACACACGTCATCATCACAGCAACACACACGTCATCATCACAGCAACACACACGTCATCTTCACAGCAACACACACGTCATCTTCACAGCAACACACACGTCATCTTCACAGCAACACACAACACACACATCATCTTCACAGCAACACACAACACACACGTCATCTTCACAGCAACACACAACACACACGTCATCTTCACAGCAACACACAACACACACGCCATCTTCATAGCAACACACACGTCATCATCACAGCAACACACAACACACACGTCATCTTCACAGCAACACACAACACACACACACACACACACACAACACACACGTCATCTTCACAGCAACACACACGTCATCTTCACAGCAACACACACGTCATCTTCACAGCAACACACAACACACACATCATCTTCACAGCAACACACAACACACACGCCATCTTCATAGCAACACACACGTCATCATCACAGCAACACACAACACACACGTCATCTTCACAGCAACACACAACACACACATCATCTTCACAGCAACACAAGTCATCATCACAGCAACACACACGTCATCATCACAGCAACACACACACGTCATCGTCACAGCAACACACGTCATCATCACAGCAACACACAACACACACGTCATCGTCACAGCAACACACGTCATCATCACAGCAACACACGTCATCATCACAGCAACACACAACACACACGTCATCATCACAGCAACACACGTCATCATCACAGCAACACACAACACACACGTCATCATCACAGCAACACACACGTCACCTTCACAGCAACACACAACACACGTCATCTTCACAGCAACACACAACACACACGTCATCACAGCAACACACACGTCATCATAGCAACACACAACCGTCATCTTCACAGCAACACACAAGTCATCACAGCAACACACAACACACACGTCATCTTCACAGCAACACACACGTCATCTTCACAGCAACACACACGTCATCTTCACAGCAACACACACGTCATCTTCACAGCAACACACAACACACACGTCATCATCACAGCAACACACAACACACACGTCATCATCACAGCAACACACACGTCATCATAGCAACACACAACCGTCATCTTCACAGCAACACACACATCATCACAGCAACACACAATACACACGTCATCTTCACAGCAACACACACGTCATCATCACAGCAACACAAAACACACGTCATCATCACAGCAACACACGTCATCATCACAGCAACACACAATACACACGTCATCTTCACAGCAACACACAACACACACGTCATCTTCACAGCAACACACAACACACACGTCATCTTCACAGCAACACACAACACACACGTCATCTTCACAGCAACAGAACACACGTCATCATCACAGCAACACACACGTCATCTTAACAGCGAAACACACAACACACACGTCATCTTCACAGCAACACACACGTCTTCATCACAGCAACACACACGTCATCTTAACAGCGAAACACACAACACACACGTCATCTTCACAGCAACACACACGTCTTCATCACAGCAACACACACGTCATCTTAACAGCGAAACACACAACACACACGTCATCTTCACAGCAACACAACATACACGTCATCTTCACCGCAACACACACATCATCTTCACAGCAACACACAACACATACGTCATCTTCACAGCAACACACACGTCATCATCAGAGCAACACACAACACACACGTCATCTTCACAGCAACACACAACTCATCATCACAGCAACACACACGTCATCATCACAGCAACACACACATCATCATCACAGCAACACAAACGTCATCTTCACAGCAACACACAACACACACGTCATCATCACAGCAACACACAACACACACGTCATCATCACAGCAACACACAACACACACGTCATCATCACAGCAACACACAACACACACGTCATCATCACAGCAACACACAACACACACGTCATCATCACAGCAACACACACGTCATCATAGCAACACACAACCGTCATCTTCACAGCAACACACACATCATCACAGCAACACACAATACACACGTCATCTTCACAGCAACACACGTCATCATCACAGCAACACAAAACACACACGTCATCATCACAGCAACACAGAACACACGTCATCATCACAGCAACACACAATACACACGTCATCTTCACAGCAACACACAACACACACGTCATCTTCACAGCAACACACAACACACACGTCATCTTCACAGCAACAGAACACACGTCATCATCACAGCAACACACACGTCATCTTAACAGCGAAACACACAACACACACGTCATCTTCACAGCAACACACACGTCTTCATCACAGCAACACACACGTCATCTTAACAGCGAAACACACAACACACACGTCATCTTCACCGCAACACACACATCTTCACAGCAACACACAACACATACGTCATCTTCACAGCAACACACACGTCATCAGAGCAACACACAACACACGTCATCTTCACAGCAACACACAACTCATCATCACAGCAACACACACGTCGTCATCACAGCAACACACACATCATCATCACAGCAACACAAACGTCATCTTCACAGCAACACACAACACACGTCATCTTCACAGCAACACACAAGTCATCACAGCAACACACAACACACACGTCATCATCACAGCAACACACAACACACACGTCATCACAGCAACACACACGTCAGAGCAACACACGTCATCTTCACAGCAACACACACGTCATCATCACAGCACCACACAACACACAACCGTCATCTTCACAGCAACACACACGTCATCACAGCAACACACAACACACACATCATCATCACAGCAACACACGTCATCTTCACAGCAACACACACGTCATCATCACAGCAACACACAACACACACGTCATCTTCACAGCAACACACACGTCATCATCACAGCAACACACAACACACACGTCATCTTCACAGCAACACACACGTCATCACAGCAACACAAAACACACACGTCATCTTCACAGCAACACACACGTCATCTTCACAGCAACACACACATCATCATCACAGCAACACACACGTCATCTTCACAGCAACACACAACACACACGTCATCACCACAGCAACACACACGTCATCTTCACAGCAACACACACGTCATCATCACAGCACCATAAACACTGAAACACACCAATATAAAATTTCTGTAGAATTATTGTGTGTGTGCGTTTCTGTGTGTTTGTGTGTGAGTGAGTATTTGTTTGTGTGTGTCTGTTTTTTTTTTTTGGATTGCATGTATGTGTGTGTGTCTGTTTTTGTCTATGTGTGTGTTTCTGTTTGTGTGTGTGTCCGTGTGTGTCTCTGTATGCGTGTGTGTGTGTGTGTGTGTGTGAGAACAGAATTTATTAAAATATAAAACAGATATTTAAAACTGTAAATAAATATATATATATATATATATATATATTACATTACTGTTTTTATTGTATTTTTCTTCCAATATTATAAGCATGTTTTAACTGTTATGTTTCTGTTATGATTGAGTTGTCTTGTTTTGCTGGTGATGTTTACTATCTTGTAAGAAGAATAATAAAAGATCTGACAATCACATCAACAAAACAGAATTTGGGCACAAACTCACTGAAAATCCTCCAATAACTGAACGAACACACTCTCATACTCTCTCACACTCTCTCACACTCTCTCACACTCTCTCACACTCTCTCACACACTCTCACACACTCTCACACACTCTCTCACACACTCTCTCACACACTCTCACACTCTCACACACTCACACACTCACACACTCTCACACACTCTCACACACTCACACACTCTCACACACTCTCACACTCTCACACACTCACACACTCTCACACACTCTCACACACTCTCACACACTCTCACACACTCTCACACACTCTCACCGAATGCTTCAGCCAGCAGTCCTTAAACACCGGCCGCATCTTCTTATGCACCACCACATCCTGAAGATCCTCCAGCGACGGATGCTGGCCGATCTCCTCCTCAAACGGCAGCATGTACTCGTCTACAGGACCTGAAGGAGCACAGCGCACACATAATGTAAGCCGCTGGAACAGCAACGTGCGAGAGAAAGGCACGTCTTTTAGACGTTTTCATGCACAGGTCATTTTACTTCTCAAATACTTGATTTAGATAGTGTCTCAGTCTTGTTTTATAGTATAAATACTGAGGAGGAATGAGCTGAGGAAAGTGTGTGTGTTAACGCTCTCACCGTCAGAGGCTTTGCAGCGCGACACCAGCTCCCAGAGCACCAGCCCCATGGCGTACATGTCTATCCTCAGAAACGCGTCACGCTGGAAGTTAATCGCACCCTCCAGCACCTCCGGCGCCATGTACCTCCGCGTGCCAACCTGACACATTCAAACAGGATGAGCTTCACAACACAAGTGTCTATTATGCTATTTTTATTCTGCAGTCTCTTAAAACAGATTTACATACATCCAAGGTCAAGAAGATCTTCTCATAATATACTCTGAACATCAGCTCACAGAGTCTGAAATGCTTCGATAAAGGATTCAGTCTGTTGTGATTGGTCTACTCTGCTCTGATTGGTCAGACGGCCCAGTCTGTTGTGATTGGTCTACTCTGCTCTGATTGGTCAGACGGCCCAGTCTGTTGTGATTGGTCTACTCTGCTATGATTGGTCAGACGGCCCAGTCTGTTGTGATTGGCCTACTCTGCTCTGATTGGTCAGACGGCCCAGTCTGTTGTGATTGGTCTACTCTGCTCCGATTGGTCAGACGGCCCAGTCTGTTGTGATTGGTCTACTCTGCTGTGATTGGTCAGACGGCCCAGTCTGTTGTGATTGGTCTACTCTGCTATGATTGGTCAGACGGCCCAGTCTGTTGTGATTGGTCTACTCTGCTATGATTGGTCAGACGGCCCAGTCTGTTGTGATTTGAACAGGAAGTGAGACTGGAATTACTGACGACTCATCTCAGGCAGTATATTATGTTTGGGAGACGACAACAACATTTATCTTTGAAACTCTGCAGACCTTTGACATTCACAAACAGCTGTAGCACACACCACATGAAAGGCAATATCCAAAAAGCATGACAGGTGCGATTCCTAACTCATGATGGCAGAAGCGTCTCACCTGACCGTGTGTGTCTCCCGGTGGTTTCCCCGGCTCAAACCGAACCGCTAACCCAAAGTCACCAACAACAGCTGTGAGATCGGTCTTCAGCATCACATTTTTACTCTTGAAGTCTCTGTGGAAGATTTCTTTTTATTAAAATGAGTTATTCAGAAGATTATTTATGTCTTATAACAGTTGGAAGTTAAACTCACCGGTGCGCAATGGCAGGTTTAGGACCTTCTCCTTTAAACCGCGGCACGTCCTCGTGAAGGTACGACAGACCGCAGGCCATGGTTTCCGCGATGTGACACAGATCGCTCCAGCTCAGGGCGTTCCCCTTCAGATAGTCCGTCAGCGAACCCTGGCGATCACAGAAGACGACATTCAAAACACTGAATACTCGCACCAATGCTAAACATACAGAGTGCTGGGAAACTTCACAGGGTTACGTTAATGGTTTTTCACTCTGCATATATATGTGTGTTTAAAGTCTCATGACCTTTGACCCCTCACCCTCTCGTGAAACTCTGTGATCAGCCAGAACTCCGTCTCCAGGTTGCTTCCGCGTTTCTCCGCAGAGATGTAGCGCAGGAGGTTATCGTGCTTCATGCCTGGCGTAGAGAAAATATCCCGCTCGTTCTGCCAAGACTGCTTGTCCTGTCGACCCACAGAGTACATGCATCACACACACAGATCCTAAAGGCTCCTAATGCTGTGTTTGAGTTTCCTACAGCAGGTTTGCATGCACCCAAGGTCAAAAAACACTTTCATTTACTCATAATATCCACTGCAGCATCAGCTCTTTTCTCACAGTGTCTGAAACAGTTCAAAAAAGGATTCAGTCTCTCTAAACCCCGCCTTTCTGAGAGCCTGCTCTGCTCTGATTGGCCAGTTGGCCATATATAACTTTTTTTAAATCGCAATGACACTTTAGCTCTGTTTCAAAACCTAGTGAGCTAGCTTGCATCAATATGGTCTACATAAGCAGTATTTTAGTAAATGCTAAACCTGAATAGGAAAATCTTCACAGCTACATATTTATAAATAAATACATAAATTAGATATGAATAAATTAGCTAAAAATAAATAAACACATACAAATAAATAAAGAAATCAATAAACCGCTACCTTGCATCTATATAGTATAAATAAGCAGCATTTTAAATAAAAGCAAACAAAACTTATATGAACCTGAAATGGTGAAAATCATTACATAATTATAAATAAATAAATACTAAATAATTATATATAAATGTATTCATTATAAAAACTATTAAAATCATTCAAATAAAAATAATAAAATGTATATAATTAATTTAAAAATACATGAAAAATGATCAATTCATAAATTCTAAAAAATAAACTCATAATAATAAATAAATGCATTAAAATATAATTTAATTAATAAAAAATTATAAATCAAAACAAATAAAAAATAAAAATGTAAAACATATAAGTGCATAAATGAAACAATTCAATAAAAATAAGGAATACAAATATATTATAATATATTATAGTAGTAATTATATCAATACATTATAAACAAAAATAAATGAATAAATGCATTAAAATAAAAACAAACTAATAAAATAACAAAATAAATAAATACTAAATAACTATATATAAACAAAACAATTATAAAAAATAATAAAATAAAAACCATTAAAAATTATAAAAAATAAACTCATAATAATAACAATAATAATAAATAAGTGCATTAAAATATAAATAAATTGAATAAGTCAAAACTAATTAAAAATGAAATGTAAAACAAAAATAATAAATACATTTAAAAATATTATTACATACTATAGTAATCATTATTTTATCATCAATACATTATAAATAAATTTTAAAAATAATAATTCATAAATGCATTAAAATAAATAAATACAAACATTAATAAATAAATAGAATCAGTTAATGCACTGTTCAGACTTCATATCCATTAATAAATACATAAAAATGATATATAAATAAATAAATGTAAAATAAATAAACAAACGCAGTTAATGCCTTTGCTCAGCATTAACATGAATCTTTCTGTGACCTAGTGCGCTCAGTCTATATAGGCAGCAAACAAAACCAATCTGCACCTGAATGGGGAAAATCTTCACGGCTACATATTCGTTCATCATCTGGGCTTTCCACACGCATCCGAAGCGTCCTCTGGCTTTAATCTCCAGCAGCTGCAGAGGCTTCAGTCCCACCAGCGGTGAAGGAGGAGACAGACCCGCGTCCTGATTACAGATAACACACGTTACAGCATCCACATCTCTAACAGAGATCACGCATGAACTAAGACATCAGACAATGCTGTCAATGCACCACGAGGCGGCGCCAGAGAACGGGAAACAACACTTGATGGAGGAAACGAACTGTAGATGTTGAAACATTGGGAACAAATGTGAGAGATCAGAGCAAAGTCGACACCTCGTTGATGTCCACGTGTCCATAGGGCGGCTTGCGGTGGCGGTACATCCAGAAGGCCAGCAGCAGGGCCATGGAGAGCATGGTGATGGGCAGCAGAGAGTAAACCAGCACGTTCAGCAGCGACGGCGTCAGCGGAGGCGGCTCGATGACTGAGAGAGAGATGGACAGGCAAGAGCAAATCAACTATAAAACACAGCTCCCGCTCTAAAATGGATCTGATGTATCAGAAATACATAAATATAAATGCATAAGAATAAACCAATAAATCAATTCTCAAATGATAAAAATAAATGCATTAAAACATTAATTAAAGAATAAATAATATATTTATTTGTATATATAATGTTTGTATTTATTTTTATTTATATATTCTTTATTAATGTTTTAATGTATTTATTTTTATAATTAGAGAATTTTATCTATTTATTATCTATTCTTTAAATTTAATTTAAATTTTAAATTTATTTTTATGTTTGTATTTTTTATTAAAATAAATATATGAACAAAAATAAAATTAATTAACTTATTAAAAATGAATATAAAAATACATTAAAATAAAAAATATATAATAATGTATTAAAATACAAAAATATATAAATAAAATAAGGCACAATAAATGCATTAAATAATTCATAAATCCTAAAAAACAAATAATAAATAAATGCATTAAAATATAAAATCAAAAAAAAAAAAAAGTAAAATAAATGCATAAATTAATAAATAATTAATCAAAAATAAAAATACATGAAAAACTATAAATAAATTAATAAATGCAACAAAAAAGCATAATAAACAAAATGCAATAAATAAAGAAATAAAAGCCGCATTTGCGGTCCCCGTTTCCCTCAGGTTTCTGTGACTGCACACAGGAGTGTTTCTGATTGGTCCACACACAGTCACGCGTGTCACGCGCGGTCCTCTCACCTGGTCCGCTGACGTCGGGCAGGTGCGTGAACCTCTCGTTGCAGAAGTTTCCTTCACAGCAGCAGAAGAACACCTGAGGGTTTTCCTCTGTGGCCACACACTCCTGCCTGTGATAACGAGAGAGAAACGAGACGCCCGTTAGAGTCGGACCCGAGCGCCAAACATTCAGTAGCGACAGCAAATTCATGATCATCGGATCATAAAGACTTCAGCGCCAATGAACAACAACCTCCAGAAGCATCCAGACATATAACAATACACAGAATAAATCAATAAAGACACACTGATATAGATCATTCTATTGAAAACGTGTGCTAGATTTATCAATAAAAGTCTGCTGATAAAATGTACTGTTATATATATATATAAATCCATTGATATAAATAGTTATTAATAAATTATTGATATTGATGATAAAATGTGCTGTTTCTCAATTTCTCCATTAAATAATTAGAATATTTATCCAATAAATACATATTTAAATATAAAAAATAAAATAAATGACTAAATAAATAAATACTATTAATAATATTTGCTGTTTCTCTATATTTGTCCATTAAATAATAATAATACTATAATAAAAATAAATGATTTAATGTTATATCAGTCTATTAATGATATTTGCTATGTTCCTCAGTTTGTCCATTTACTCTGAAATGACAAAATGCCAAAATATATATACAATATTCACTGAACCTAAAGCTTCAATGATGTTTAAAGGTCCTGAAAATAATCTCAAAGGTCCAGAAACACTTAATTCTCTTGTGATTTGGGGTGAATGTGAAGGTGAAGGATGGTCATTTCTTTGTGAAATATGAAATGTGACAATGTGAAGTCGAGGTCAACCAATCACTGCCATGCAGAAGTGAAGCACAGCACAAAAACACGCGTTTAATGAGAAAAGCTGGGAAATGTTTCTGAAAGACTCAGACAGTAAGTTGAAACGCTTGATAAGTGGAGCCTGAGCCTTTGTTTCTATTGGCTGTCGCTCATTGTTTCGGGAGCAGCGCATCGACAGGGAACAAGAGAGAAAGAGCCAGAGCCGATTGTGCTGATGGAGCGTCTGCTGTCCTTCAGAGCTCGCCACCATCACCAGGACGTGTGCCATATCCACAAAAACGCTTTGATTGATCATGAAAATTAGATGAGATTTCACCGAGTGTGTTTATTGTGTCGATACCTCGGCAGGTTTTTGATATTCTTCATATTCTGTGAGGTGGTCAGTTCACAGCAGGGACACAAATCATCTTTTCCAATAAGCTGAAACTGATTTTTACCTTTTATGAGTATTTTTAACCTTTATAAAGCCATGTTTTCATCTTATTTGTTTCAAATTTAATTTAATTTAAATCAAACTCAATTAGAAATAATGCACATTATTGGTGCCAAGCACAACCAAAGCAAACAAGGAAGCTAGCAGCAGACCAACTGCAACAATGAGTAAAGACATTCAGAGACGAGTTCAAGCAAAAACCATAAATACTGATATTTTAACAAGATTTAAGAAATGAAGAGACACTTTAAATATGGAACTAAAATCTGCAGTACGTGGCAACAAGTCACTGTTATTGAGTGAGTCACTGAGTTTCAACCGATTCATTTAAACGGCTGATTCATTCAGGAACGAAGCATTTGAGTGACTCACTGAATCATTCATTCAACTGATTCATTTAAACGGCTGATTCATTCAGGAATGACGCATTTGAGTGAGTCTTTGGCCCTGTGGACTTACAATGGCCACTGCGTGTCGGTTAAATTCACAAGACCGTAGGGTGTCCTATTTGTAATTTTAGGTCTCAGACGGGTGCTCGCGAGCGCCCCCTTTGCGCCCTCGATATGCACTTCTGCCAAGCCCGCACTGGTGCAGCTTCCGCAGTGGACTTCTTCCCAACAGTCAAAGTGGCGCTACGTCATGAAAGTGCGGACGCACAGGGAAGACCGCAAGGGTTTAAGGTGCCATTTGGGACAGGGCCATTGAATCATTCATTCAACCGATTCATTTAAATGGCTGATTCATTTAGGAATGAAGCTTTTGACTGAGTCACTGAATCACTCATTTAACTGATGCATTCAAACGGTTGATTCATTCAGGAACAAAGCTTTTGACTGAGTCACTGAATCATTAATTCAACCGATTCATTCATTCAGTCATGAAACAACGCCGTGTGTTACTCAGGGACGCAAAACAGGCAATACTGTGTCTAAAATGTTAGTCACTTAATATTACTTCTTGTTTATTGAATGGAAATACACAATGGAAAAGATCTGACTAATCTTTATGCAACTTTCTGCATAATCAACTTTATTTATAAAGCTCTTTCAAAACTGCCAAAGTGCTGTAAGGACATTGCATAATAATAAAAAAACGACTGTAAATCATAATACCCAAAGCCAATAAAGTCTGAAGCTTTAAAAAACATCAACTTTTTCTCCCAAAAAAATGACAAGACTGTCATAAAACGAGTCCATATAACTCTTGATGCAGTGAATGTTGCTCGACAGCCTCTGATCTCTGTATGGAAATGATCCGTTTCTTTCTGTTCCACTAAAGGAAGTAAGTCGTACAAGTTTGGAACTATTCTAGTCAATAATACATAAATAAATAATAATACATTCCAACAAGAGCAAACCTCAACATCTCTTTCCCAGATTCAGCACAGTTTCCCTGGCAGCTTCTCTAAAATCCTCATTTATCCGCTGAAATGTGGGGAATTTGAAGCGTTTACCTGGGGCAGTATTTTAAAAGTAAATCCCTGTGGATTAGATAACGCAGGATTGGTGCGGGAATCTTTTTTAAGCAGCAGATCCAGAGACTGGCCCACTTTCTCAAACGCAATCGCACAGATTGTTTTGCCAATAAAGTGATGTTCTGGAGAGCCGAGCGACGGGAACGCCACACACACACTTATCACAACGGATCAGACGGGAATTGTGTTTTTTAAATGAGATCACTAGCATCATCTCATTTCTGTCAGATAATTCAAGAAAACTGCCTAAAACCAGGCTGGGTGAAATAATAATGAAATTAAATTATGATGAAAAGAAATGAAACAAAATGCAATAAAGAAACAAAATACAATGAGATGAACAATGAAATGAAACAATTGAAGTTACATGAAAACTAAATGAAACAAAATGCAAACGATTAAATGAAACAATGAAATGAAACGAAACACAATAATGAAATGAAACAAAATGTAAACGATTAAATGAAACAATGAAATGAAACGAAACACAATAATGAAATGAAACAAAATGTAAATAATTAAATGAAACAATGAAATGAAACGAAACGTAGGGCTCCAGACTGCGACTAAAACGGTCACATTTGCGACCAGAAATATTAATTTGCGAGTGATATTTTTGCGGTGATTGCCATTGGTGACCATTCTGTGATGAGTAGCCAATCACATCTTTTGTTGCGTTTACGTAATAAAATGAGACGATGCGGAGCAAAGTTACAGTGGAAAGAAACCTCACTGAGTCTGAGTGCCAAAATACACGTCAGAAACAGATGTCATAACGATATCTCTATCGAGCAACAGCTTTCTCGTTTGCGTTGTTGACTCTCTTGACTTGTTATCTGAAGGAAAATAAGATTGCGGATGTTTTTGATCATGCATGCCGATTTGTCCGCAGTGAAGTTTAGCCTGTGTGTGTGAGCATGTTCGTGATGAGCAGATCGTGGGTATATCCGCGGGTCAGGCGGACCAATTAATAAAACATAACATTGTAATTAATTGCGGATGGACGAGAGATAAATAATGTGTAGGTTTTATTAAAGACTCATTTCACTGTGAAACGCAACAAACGTGCTTCACTTTCATTTTCAAAAGCGTCTCATCAGGGAAAAAGATAAACATGCCTAGAGCGCCTCCTAGTGGACAGTATATAAAACACAAAGGAAAAACCCTACACGAACATGAAGGTTTTACACTAACTTCACAGAAATTATTCTGGTAAGAATTTTCCAACATAATGTTCGGAAATATTAACGCGTTTAAAACTTTTTTTTCCAGGTACTAATTTGCAGAATTTAATCAAATTAAAAACAAAAGCAAGGAAAGTCAAGTAACGTGGGAGTGTTTTAGTGAAGTAGTTTAACAGGCCGAATCAAGTGTTAGGTAGCCTGACAATACATTAATGAAGCCTATAAAAGCCTACAGTGGAGAAAACTGCGAAAGTCATTGTGTGTGTACGTGCGTGCGTTAA
Source organism: Paracanthobrama guichenoti (assembly GCA_018749465.1). Taxonomy (NCBI): domain Eukaryota; kingdom Metazoa; phylum Chordata; class Actinopteri; order Cypriniformes; family Gobionidae; genus Paracanthobrama; species Paracanthobrama guichenoti. The sequence continues at coordinate 39,476 of JAGHMJ010003243.1, forward strand.
AATGTTAAGAGGCGCATAGATATAAGTTGGTGTTTCAGTTCTACACAGGCAAAAAAAGACCTAAAAAAAGATTTTTAATTAAACTTGTCTTCATGAGAAAGAATGGAAGAAGCTAAAAATGAAATTCAACACCGCCCATAAAATTGCACGTGAAAAATTAAAACAGTTTTATTCTTTTGTGGCACTTGAAAAAAATAATTTGGTGCCTAACTTTTTCCGTTACAGGAGCCAATTGCTCCTTAATTGAAATTTTTGTCTGGAGTCCTGAAATGAAACAAAATACAATAATGAAATGAAACTAAACAAAATGAAATCATGAAATGAAACAAAATTAAATAATGAAACAAAATGAAACAATGGAACGAAAAACAAAATGGAACGAAACAACTAAAATGGAGGAAACAAATGAAACGAAACAAAAATTAAACCATGGAACGAAACAAAAATGAAACGAAGCAAAATTAAACCATGGAACGAAACAAAATGAAACGAAACAAAATTAAACCATGGAAACAAAATGAAACGAAACAAAATGAAACCATGGAAGCAAAATGAAACTAAACAAAAATTAAAATGCAATAATGAAATAAAATGAAATTATAAAATGAAATGAAATTAAATAATAAAAAGTAAAATAAATGATTAATAAATAAATTATAAAAATAAAAATAAATATTATTGTTATTATTGTTATTATTATTATTATTATTATTATTATTATTATATTAATGCATAAATACATAATCACATAAATAATCAACTAAAATAAATGAGTGCTCATTTGTGTTCAATGAATGGAAAACTCGATTTTTAATTTACTTGCATTAAACATTTGAAATGTAATTAAATGGTCATAATGATCGCTTTGAGGTGAGGACTTGTTGAATGAACGAATGAATGAAAATGAAATGAAGTCTAATGACAATATTTTCTCAATATTTCTCCATTTGCTGAACAAAAATGGTACATTTTGGTACAGCTTTTAACTCACTTAAACATTTGAAATGTCATTAATGGCCATAACGATTGATTTGCTTTGCAATTATTAACTAATCAACTGACTAAAGAACTAAATACAGATATTGATATCATATACTGTATATCAGTCTATTGACAATATTTGCTCAGAAATGGCTTAATGACTTCAGGAAATGCAAAAACAAAAATAGAGTAAAAAATATATGCAACATCTAAAAAAAACAAAAAACAGGCAATATCTCTAAAAATGTGATGAAAACATAACTAGATTTTTACTGCACTTAAAGTCATACATTTTAAATCTAATCAATGGCCATAATGACTTGGTTGAAATGATCCTTTAATTCTCATGTCGAGCGCGATCTGGCTCTGGTCGTCCTTCACGGTCAGGTGCGCTGGGAAGTAGGTCAGCAGAAATTAATTCAGGACAAACGGCGATAAGAAACATTAAATATATAACGAATCAGAAAACATCCAGAATCTCTTCAGAGACCTGGTGGAGTTTCCTCCTTAGAAAGGCTGCGAAACTTCCTGTGACTCCGTAACTCAATCCCGTCTACGGCAGAGCCTTTTCATCGCACAGCACTGAGAGCTGGAAATATAATATCAGAATAAAACACAGCCCTCCATCAATCACACACTCCAAGGTCAAAACGGATGCATCTCCTTTTACAAACCGAGCTGAACGCATACACATCTGAAAAATAATTCAGTCTCATAAATCATCTGAAATGAAGACGATGAGCTGCTGAAAGCACAGAAACATGAACATTATTGTGGTCAGTCCAGTCAGGGACGGACAAAACTACAGAATAACGCCACTCACGTTCATCCTTCATAGAGCATGAACACAATATAATATAATATACAACAAACACAGAACATAAACACAATATAATATACAACAAACACAGAACATAAACACAATATAATATACAACAAACACAGAACATAAACACAATATAATATACAACAAACACAGAACATAAACACAATATAATATACAACAAACACAGAACATAAACACAATATACAACAAACACAGAACATAAACAATATAATATACAACAAACACAGAACATAAACACAATATAATATACAACAAACACAGAACATAAACACAATATAATATACAACAAACACAGAACATAAACACAATATAATATACAACAAACACAGAACATAACACAATATAATATACAACAAACACAGAACATAAACACAATATACAACAAACACATAAACACAATATAAATACAATATACAACAAATATACAACAAACAGAACATAAACACAATATAATATACAACAAACACAGAACATAAACACAATATATATACAACAAACACAGAACATAAACAATATACTATACAACAACAAACACAGAACATAAACAATATAATATACAACAACACACAGAACATAAACACAATATAATATACAACAAACACAGAACATAAACACAATATAATATACAACAAACACAGAACATAAACACAATATAATATACAACAAACACAGAAATATAAACACAATATAATATACAACAAACACAGAACATAAACACAATATACAACAAACACAGAACATAAACACAATATAATATACAACAAACACAGAACATAAAACAATATAATATAATATACAAAACAACAAACACTAGAACACAAAACACAATATAATATACAACAAACACAGAACATAAACACAATATAATATACAACAAACACAGAACATAAACACAATATAATATACAAACACAGAACATAAACACAATATAATATACAAAACAACAAACACAGAACATAAACACAATATAATATACAAAACAACAAACACAGAACATAAACACAATATAATATACAAAACAACAAACATAGAACATAAAACAATATAATATACAACAAACACAGAACATAAACACAATATAATATACAACAAACACAGAACATAAACACAATATAATATACAAAAACACAGAACAAACACAATATAATAGAACATAAACACAATATAATATACAACAACAAACACAGAACATAAACAATATAATGTACAACAAACACAGAACATAAACAATATAATATACAAAACAACAAACACAGAACATAAACACAATATAATATACAACAACAAACACAGAACATAAACACAATATAATATACAACAACAAACACAGAACATAAACACAATATAATATACAACAACAAACACAGAACATAAACAATATAATGTACAACAAACACAGAACATAAACACAATATAATATACAAAACAACAAACACAGAACATAAACACAATATAATATACAAAACAACAAAACAGAACATAAACACAGAACAAACACAATATAATATATAATAACAACAAACACAGAACATAAACACAATATAATATACAACAAACACAGAACATAAACACAATATAATATACAAAACAACAAACACAGAACATAAACACAATATAATATACAAAACAACAAACACAGAATATAAACACAATATAATATACAAAACAACAAACACAGAACATAAACACAATATAATATACAACAACAAACACAGAACATAAAACACAATATAATATACAACAAACACAGAACATAAACACAATATAATATACAACAACAAACACAGAACATAAACACAATATAATATACAAAACAACAAACACAGAACATAAACACAATATAATATACAAAACAACAAACACAGAACATAAACACAATATAATATACAAAACAACAAACACAGAACATAAACACAATATAATATATAAAACAACAAACACAGAACATAAACACAATATAATATACAACAAACAACAAACACAGAATATACAAAACAAAAAACAATATAATAAACACAATATAATATACAACAAACACAGAACATAAAAACAATATAATATACAAAACAACAAACACAGAACATAAACACAATATAATATACAACAACAAACACAGAACATAAACACAATATAATATACAACAAACACAGAACATAAACAATATAATATACAAAACAACAAACACAGAACATAAACAATATAATATACAAAACAACAAACACAGAACATAAACACAATATAATATACAAAACAACAAACACAGAACATAAACATAAACAAACACAGAACATAAAATATAATATACAAAACAACAAACACAGAAATAAACACAATATAATATACAAAATAAACAAACACAGAACATAAACACAATATAATATACAAAACAACAAACACAGAACATAAACACAATATAATATACAAAACAAACACAGAACATAAACACAATATAATATACAAAACAACAAACACAGAACATAAACACAATATAATATACAACAACAAACACAGAACATAAAACAATATAATGTAAAACAAACACAGAACATAAACACAATATAATATACAAAACAACAAACACAGAACATAAACACAATATAATATACAACAACAAATACAAACAAACACAGAACATAAACACAATATAATATACAAAACAACAAACACAGAACATAAAACAATACAATATAATATACAACAACAAACACAGAACATAAACACAATATAATATACAAAACAACAAACACAGAACATAAACAATATAATATACAAAACAACAAACACAGAACATAAACACAATATAATATACAAAAACAACAAACACAGAACATAAACACAATATAATATACAAACACAGGAAAATAAGGACAGAACAAACAATTGCCAAGACTTCCAATACTTTTTCTTGTCCCCACAAAATGCACATACATATTTAATTTCAAGCACTTTTCAGCAAGCCGATAACAATATTATTTATTATTATTATTATTATTATTATTATTATTATTATTATTATTATTATATAAGATCAAATATAAAACATTATGTAATTTGTATTATTAAATACATCTAAATACAATATTTGTTGTTGTTGTTATTATTAATAAATAATTATATAAAGTATAAAACATTATGTAATTATTATTATTATTATTAATATACAAACCTGATTCCCAAAAAAATTGGGACTGTACAAATTGTGAATAAAAACAGAATGCAATGATGTGGAAGTTTCACATTTCAATATTTTATTCAGAATACAACACAGATGACCTATCAAATGTTTAAACTGAGAAAAGTTACCATTTTAAGGGAAAAATAAGTTGATTTTAAATTTCATGGCATCAACACATCTCAAAAAAGTTGGGACAAGGCCATGTTTCCCACTGTGTGGCATCCGCTCTTCTTTTTCTAACAGTCTGCAAACGTCTGGGGACTGAGGAGACAAGTTGCTCAAGTTTAGGAATAGGAATGTTGTCCCATTCTTGTCTAATACAGGCTTCTAGTTGCTCAACTGTCTTAGGTCTTCTTTGTGGCATCTTCCTCTTTATGATGCGCCAAATGTTTTCTATGGGTGAAAGATCTGGACTGCAGGCTGGCCATTTCAGTATCTGGATCCTTCTACGCAGCCATGATGTTGTAATTGATGCAGGATGTGGTCTGGCATTGTCATGTTGGAAAATGCAAGGTCTTCCCTGAAAGAGACGACGTCGGGATGGGAGCATATGTTGTTCTAGAACTTTGATATCCCTTTCAGTATTGATGGTGCCTTTCCAGATGTGTAAGCTGCCCATGCCACACGCACTCATGAACCCCATCCCATCAGAGATGCAGGCTTCTGAACTGAGCGCTGACAACAACTTGGGTTGTCCTTGTCCTCTTTAGTGTCAGATGAAATGGTGTCCCAGTTTTCCAAAAAGAACTTCAAATTTTGATTGTTCCAGATTCTCGGAATCTTTGGATGATATTATGCACTGTAGATGATAACTCTTTGCAGTTTTTCTCTGAGAAACTCCTTTCTGATATTGCTCCAGTATGTTTGGCCGCAGCAGCATTGGGAATTGGTGATCCTCTGCCCATCTTGACTTCTGAGAGACACTGCCACTCTGAGAGGCTCTTTTATACCCAATCATTGTTGCCAATTGACCTAATAAGTTGCAAATTGGTCCTCCAGCTGTTCCTTATATGTACATTTAACTTTTCCGGCCTCTTATTGCTACCTGTCCCAACTTTTTTGGAATGTGTAGCTCTCATGAAATCCAAAATGAGCCAATATTTGGCATGACATTTCATAATGTCTCACTTTCAACATTTGATATGTTATCTATATTCTATTGTGAATAAAATATAAGTTTATGAGATTTGTAAATTATTGCATTCCTTTTTTAGTCACAATTTCTACAGTGTCTCAACTTTTTTGGAATCGGGTTTGTAAATAAACGTATAACATTTTATATATAGCATTTAATACAATTATTATTCATTCATTCATTCATTCATTCATCTTCCGCTTATCCGGGGCCGGGTCGCGGGGGCAACAGTCTAAGCAGAGACGCCCAGACTTCCCTCTCCCTAGCCACTTCCTTCAGCTCTTCCGGGGGAACCCTGAGGCGTTCCCAGGCCAGCCGGGAGACATAATCCCTCCAGCGTGTCATAGGTCTTCCCCGGGGCCACCTCCCGGTGGGACATGCCCGAAACACCTCCCCAGGAAGGCGTCCAGGAGGCATCCGAAATAGATGCCCGAGCCACCTCAACTGGCTTCTCTCGATGTGGAGGAGCAATGGCTCTATTCTGAGCTCCTCCCGAGTAACTGAGCTTCTCACCCTATCTCTAAGGGAGCGCCCAGCAACCCTGCGGAGAAAGCTCATTTCGGCCGCCTGTATCCGGGATCTTGTCCTTTCGGTCATGACCCACAGCTCATGACCATAGGTGAGAGTAGGAACGTAGATTGACCGGTAAATCGAGAGCTTCGCCTTACAGCTCAGCTCCTTCTTCACCACGACAGACCAGTACATCGACCGCATTACTGCAGAAGCTGCACCGATCCGTCTGTCAATCTCCCGTTCCATCCTTCCCTCACTCGTGAACTCCTCCACCTGAGGCAAAAACTCTCCACCAACCTGAAGTGGGCAAGCCACCCTTTTCCGACTGAGAACCATGGCCTCGGATTTGGAGGTGCTGATTCTCATCCCGGCCGCTTCACACTCGGCTACAAACCGCCCCAGTGCACGCTGAAGGTCCTGGTCTGAGGAGGCCAACATGACAACGTCATCCGCAAAAAGCAGTGACGAAATCATGTGGTTCCCAAACCGGACACCCTCCGGCCCTTGGCTGCGCCTAGAAATTCTGTCCATAAAAATTATGAACAGAACCGGTGACAAAGGGCAGCCCTGCCGGAGTCCAACATGCACCGGGAACAAGTCCGACTTGCTGCCGGCAATGCGGACCAAGCTCCTGCTCCAGTCGTACAGGGACCAAACAGCCCTAAGCAAGGGGCTCCGACCCCGTACTCCCAGAGCACCCTCCACAGGACACCACGAGGGACACAGTCGAATGCCTTCTCTAAATCCACAAAACACATGTGGATTGGTTGGGCAAACTCCCATGAACCCTCCAGCACCCTGGAAAGGGTATAGAGCTGGTCCAGTGTTCCACGACCGGGACGAAAACCACACTGTTCCTCCTGAATCCGAGGTTCCACTATCGGCCGAATTCTCCTCTCCAGTACCCTGGCATAGACTTTCCCGGGGAGGCTGAGAAGTATGATCCCCCTGTAGTTGGAACACACTCTCCGGTCCCCCTTCTTGAAAAGAGGGACCACCACCCTGGTCTGCCAGTCCAGAGGCACTGTCCCCAACCGCCACGAGATGTTGCAGAGGCGTGTCAGCCAAGACAGCCCCACAACATCCAGAGACTTGAGGTACTCAGGGCGGATCTCATCGACCCCCGGTGCCTTGCCACCGAGGAGCTTTTTAACTACCTCGATGACTTCAGCCCGGGTGATGGATGAATCCACCTCTGAGCCCTCAGCCACTGCTTCCTCAATGGAAGACGTGTTGGTGGGATTGAGGAGATCCTCAAAGTATTCCTTCCACCGTCCGACGATATCCCCAGTTGAGGTCAACAGCTGCCCATCTCCACTGTAAACAGTGTTGGTAGGGCAATGCTTCCCCCTCCTGAGGCGCCGAACGGTTTGCCAGAATCTCTTCGAGGCCAACCGATAGTCTTTCTCCATGGCCTCACCGAACTCCTCCCAGGCCTGATTTTTTGCCTCCACAACTATCCGGGCTGCAGTCCGCTTGGTGTGCCTGTACCCGTCAGCTGCCTCAGGAGTCCCACAAGCCAACCAGGCCCGATAGGACTCCTTCTTCAGCTTGACGGCATCCCTTACTTCCGGTGTCCACCACCGGGTTGGGGGATTTCTGCCTCGACAGGCACCGGAGACCTTACGGCCACAGCTCCGAGCAGCCGCGTCGACAAGGGAGGTGGAGAACATGGTCCACTCGGACTCAATATCTCCAAACTCCCTCGGGATCCGGTCGAAGCTCTGTCGGAGGTGGGAGTTGAAGATCTCTCTGACAGGGGGCTCGGCCAAACGTTCCCAACAGACCCTCAAAGTACGTTTGGGTCTCCCGAGTCTGTCTAGCTTTTAACAATTATTATTATTATTATTATTATTATTATTATTATTATTATTATTATCAGAATCACTTTCAGTACAATTTTTTTCCAGCTGACGAATAATAAAGCGGTAGACGACAAACTGTCAGAACATGATGGTCCGTTGGAGCGGACACTGATATGGTTATATGGTTGTCGGTGCGTCACATGACTGACCTGTCGTAGCAGTTGAAGTCGTCGAGCCAGCAGCCCTTCTTCACCAGCTCGATGCTGCCGGAGCTGTTCCTCCAGGAGGCGTAACAGTGCGAGCGCTTGTCCTTCTCGCCCTCACATCTCTCCACGCCGCTGCGGTTCGTCTTCTCGATCTCCCAGTTGATGTTGAAGTACAAGCATTCGCGCGTCTCCACCTCTCCATGGCTGGGTCCTGTTCAAACACAAGAGAGCGAGCGGCGCTGAAGTTACTGAACAGAGTCAAAAACACTTCACGACTGACTGCTTAAAACAGGGCTTTAAAACACAACAACAAAACGACATTATTACATAAAATAATACTATTATTATTATTATTATTATTAATAATAATATTATTATATAAAATCTTAAACATTATATATTAAATTAATATATTAAATCATTTATTTATACACACACACACACACACACACACACACACATACAAAATACATGTCAATTAATTATTACTATAGCAATTTTATTTATTTATTTATTTATTTATTTTTATTAAATAATATATAATACATTGTATAAATTCTATTAGCTTTAAATACATTGAAATAATAAGAATTATTATTATTATTAATAAAAATTATTATTATTATTATTATTATTATTATAAAATACAACACCGTTAATATCAATAGTATAGTAAATATATTTATAGTAAATATCATTAAATTATTACTATAACAATAAATTATTATTACTATAACAATAACAGTAATAATGTAAATGTTTTTACTTTATTATTTTTACATATATAAATAAATGTAAATCATATAAATAATATTACTAGTATTAAATAAATTGTAATAATAATAATAATAATAATAATAATAATAATAATAATAATAATAATAATAAATAATAATAATAATATATACATATCATATAAAACATAAAAATCGATATCATTGCTTATTGATAACATTTGTTATGAATGAAATGTTTTAAAAAAATCTATGCCGATATATAAAAACGTGCTCATTAATTAACTGCATTAAATCAAAGCAAGTGTCATCTCATCAATCAAACAGATAGTCCCGCCCCTATCTCGCATCACTGGTTGAGTCAGAAGTTGACATGTGGAGCCGCTCAAACAGAAGGGTTACAGGAAGTCAAACTACCAATGACCTTTGACCTGATCCATGATAAATGATCTCATGTTCACGAACATCATCAAGAGCAGATTCATGTGCACTCGTATGGAAAAACACAGGAATATGAGCGGTTTGTACACACTTTATTGTCATGCAAACACAAGCCATGCCACCGCCTGCATTTGGACACAAGCCACAAACAGAGACAGCGAGAGATTCGGCTCCAGCTCCGCTTCTCACTCCGTCAACACACTTCACGCGTGACGGACACTAGCCGAGCGGAAAATCCTGATCCTACAGGATACAAACAGCTGAGCAAATCTCAATGCAATATGGATTAAAAACAGGCCTGGTTCAACACTGAAAAATATGTGTGCTTGTTAGAAATTGTATGTCTAAATCAGTTTAATTCAGGAAGCCATCTCAGAAGTGAGCAGCCTATGTAGACAGCAGACGGCTCAGGGGTTTGGGACAGAGCCGACATGTTCCTGCAAACACGTGGAAAACTAACGATGCCACAAAAGGCCTTTGTGAAAAAACATAATGCATAAAGCTGAAGGTTCAGGAGCTCGACCGGCAGCGCTAACGATCAAGCGCTGTCTAACGGGATTGCATCACGCACACACACAGAGACACACACGCACGCACAGAGACGCACACGCACAGAGACGCACACGCACGCAGAGACACACACGCACATGCACGCACAGAGACACAAACGCACGCACAGAGACACAAACGCACGCACAGAGACACACACGCACGCACAGAGACACAAACGCACGCACAGAGACACAAACGCACGCACAGAGACACACAAACGCACGCACAGAGACACACACGCAGACACACGCAAGCACAGAGACACACGCAAGCACAGAGACACACGCAAGCACAGAGACACGCAAGCACAGAGACACACGCAAGCACAGAGACACGCAAGCAGAGAGACACAAGCAAGCACAGAGACACACACGCACGCACAGACACACACACGCACGCACAGACACAAACGCACGCACAGACACAAACGCAGACACACACTGCGACGCACGCATACGCACAGACACACACGCGCAGAGAGACACACGCGCGCAGAGACACACGCAAGCACAGAGACAGAGACACAAGCAAGCACAGACACACAAGCACAGAGACACACACACACGCACAGCGCGCACGCACAGACACACGCGCACGCACAGACACACGCACGCACAGACACAACGCACAGACACACACCGCAGCGCAGAGACACACGCGCGCAGAGACACACGCAAGCACACACGCAAGCACAGAGACACACGCAAGCACAGAGACACACGCAAGCACAGAGACACAAGCAAGCACAGAGACGCACGCGCACAAAGACACACGCAAGCACAGAGACGCACGCGCACAGAGACACACACAAGCACAGAGACGCACGCGCACAGAGACACACACAAGCACAGAGACGCACGCGCACAGAGACACACGCAAGCACAGAGACGCACACGAGCAAGGAGAGCTTATCAGAGAGCAAAGCTCAAGGGTAGATGAGAGGACAGTGTGTTTGAGGTCAGCGACCTTTGAACTCAGCTGGTGCTGAAAGGAGGTTATGAAAAAAAAATTCATGAGGATTGACATTATGATAAATAAGAACATTTTATTCTTATAATACAGCTGAAAAAAAATCATATACATCAAAAAAAAAAAAAAAATTTAAAACATAATATTACCTTTATTAAATTAAATTACTAAATTACCTTTATTATTCACATGAGGATTGACATTATTGTCATTAAATAAGCATATTTTATTACTATGATACAGTTGGGAAATGTTATTAATTAAAATTAAAAAAATTAAATAAATAATAATAATAATAATAATAATAATAATAATAATAATAATAATAATAATGTGTATATGTGTGTGCGTATGCATGCGTGGCGTGTGCGTGTATGCATGTGTGAGTGTATCTTGGCGCTCATGCGTGTTTAAATATATCAATAAAACTCACATTCTGTCAGACTTATATTTTTGTTGTATTTAAATACGATTGTTATTTATTAATGTTTTAATTAGTTTTAATTTTTATATTTTAAAGTTTTTATATATTCTTAGTTTTGTTATTATATTTAATATTTAAATATTTATATATTTTTAAATTTATTAAAGATTGATTAGAATATTTATTTAAAAAAACTTAATGACAATTAGCATAATTACATGTCATTTTTGTTCGATTAAAACAATTTATTGCTTGAGTTACTCCTAAAGTATCCTATGAGGATTGACATTATTGTCATTAGATAAGCATATTTCATTAATATAATACAGTTGGGAAATGTTATTAATTTAAAAAAATTATGTATTATATTATATATAAATAAATGTGTATTAATATATTCAATATTGTATATATGAATTGTATTGCCTGACTTATTTTACAAGGATTCATTTATAACTGTGCTTCATTTTCTTTAACCAAAGTTTGCAATGCATGTCCATGTTTTATTATCATAAAAGCCTCAACGTTTGCAATACACAATGTTTAAAGAATAAGACGGACTGGAAATGTGATTAAACTGCACGTTACACTGATTCATTAGGAGACACGGAGGTCCGGCTCTCAAGCATTAACTCAAAGGATCTCTCTTCATTTGAGATTTCCACCTCCGGCAGGATCAGCAGGACATAAAATAATGAGCAGATGATCGGCGAGGTACACATACAAAAAAAACTCAGTTTACATATTTTAAAGCCAAAGCGATACCGACTAGCAAGGACGTCCTGTCCTTGTGAACGCGGCCGGTCAGGGTCATGAACCGAGCACTTCATGGGAACGCCTGATCTCAGATCAGCACAGTAGAGCAACGGGACGGGAGCCACTCGTTTCCTCTCGTGTTTACTATACAACACCGGTTTGGCAACAGCGGCCGTGACAGATGTTCTGGCCAATCTGTGCATTGCGGTTGCTAGGCGACGGCGAATGTGGGAGTAGCGCCTTTCCTCGTCCCCGTAGACAAAACCCTTCTCAGTCAAACACACACACACACACACACACACACACACACAGTCGACAGTGCTGAAACGAGGGCAGACGATGCCAGCGTCCCATCAGCATTCACAGGCTGGATTTACAGGCTGCCATGGGGACATTACGCCTAATGGCAATAGCAGATGTCAGAGACACAAAAGAAAGTGCGCATTAAAACATGACTTCAGGAAGCAGCCCCTTTGAGATGCATGTTACCACATCAACATTATGTAGGCAATATAATTTTAGTGTAACTGGTTCTTTTTCTGCTCTCATTTTATGAACATCAGCTGGCACAGACTCACTGGAAAACACTGAAGGCGTTTGGATGAGCCCAATCTCAAGCCACGTTCCCGCTCTTCCTGCAAAAGTCTGAAGGAAATCTGAGGAAATGAGGAAAACATGACTCGCTCCAACCAATGTCTCGTGGACAAAATATCACCAGTCATGATAGATACAAATAAAGTTCCTGCTTTCATTATATTGTGTTTAAAGGCGCAATATGTAATTTTCCGTTGCTTATTCAAAACAAAGGCGTAGCCCTGATTCTGCTCGTGTGTGTGTGTGTGTGTGTGTGTGTGTGTGTGTGTGTGTGTGTGTGTGTGTGTGTGTGTGTGTGGTAACACATCTCTGTTTTATCATATCACACACATTTGAGTGTGTTAAAGTGATGTTTTAATGCTACTCTGTGCGTTCGCTTGTTCACACTGCAGTGAGTGAGATCATATTAGGCATGGTAAAACATGGTACTCTGTGCGGTAAATCAACAACACCAGATTTACACAATCAGACTAACTGTGTTGAGCTGGAGAACAATCATTTGTTTCTGCCCATCAATGATCCAAACAGTGTCTAATAAAACACATCAGATATTAAAGCGGCTTTGTGTTTCCATGGTTTCGCGGTAACACTGGTATGATGTCATTGATATGCGACGCACACACATGATTTAAACATTTTTGTGAAGATTTGGGATAATGTAAGCGCACAAGCCAACAAAATATATAACACTGTTCTAGTGGTTTCTGGATATTTGAATCAAATTCTTACATATTGTGCCTTTAACTCAGAAATGCATCACATTATACTTGAACCTTTTTTACAATCACATACACCAGTGAAACGCTCATAAAAATCACAACAGGAACAGGAATTTTCTTCCTAATTTTCATCCATTTTATTTGTCTGCTGTGTGCCAGTATTTATTCATATCCCACAATCCATTGCAAAGTCGCATTCTGATTTGACACTTCACACGGTCAGACTTGCACATCAATTTTGATATTTTTGTATTCAGTTTTAGTCTTAGTAATTTTAATACTTCAACTTTTGGGAATTTAAGGAAGTTGCCATGGCAACATTTATGTTTTAAGTTAAGTTTTTCTATCTAATACTTATTACATCTTTATTTCAATTAACGAAAACATTAATTAATAGTTTTAGTAAACAGGTTTTTCTGCGATATATATTGCGATATGAAAGCTCTATTTTTGGAAAGAATTAATTCTAGAATCACTGGGGTGATTTGTAGGGGAGTGAATCTGCATAAAAAATAATAAAGAAATTACAAACAGACAAATACAATAGAACAAAGATTCAAATGAAATAAACAGTGCTTTATGTCTGTCAGGTAAGTCTAACAGTATTCAGCTACAGAAACTGAATAAACAAACATAAAATAACAGTCTTCACTGGATAAATGAAGTTGAATTAATCTGTTAAATCTAAAAAAAGTGATTTTTTTAGTGATTGATCATCATTAATGACAGACAGCAGCAGGAATATTAGGCTGCTGTCACTTTAAGAGTGAATGCACGGACCCAATATAATGATACGCATCCGTTTTCCTTCTCAGTCGTGTAAGTTCATGTGCGCCATAAGCGACTGTTTACAAGGGATCCTCGCAGAGACGGGTGTTTTGACAATTTTGCATATACGTGTCTGTTCAAGCACAAAGAACGAATCGCACTCAAATTGTTTTAAAATGGCTTGAATGTTTAAACTGACAGGACCTAAAACACCACAAATGATAAACGTTCGCTCTATGATGGCTTCACTTTGCAATTAATCCCTAAATGAAATCGACAAAACCAGCCGAACCTTTCCTAAAAGTGAGACATGTAGAATTCCTACAGTTCCTTCTTTTAATTAAACAAATGACAGTAATGGTTTCCTCATTAGCGTGTAATTGATGAGGTTCGTAAGAAGGCAGAGCGGCGAGTGTCAACAAACACGACAGAAAGGCCAATTATCTGTGTGTCAGCATCATTCCTCCGGAATCATGATATTTACAGCCAAACAAACACAAAACATTGATTTTATAGTCAAAGCCGTTTGTGTGGAAGCCGCAAAACATTTGCTGTTTTTGTACTTCAGCTCGAACACGTCTCTGGAGTGAAGAGCGCTCTCGCCATCAAACGGTTCCCGCGGCTCGACCGGCTCTTATGTGAAGAGTGTCGACAGAGAGGAGGTCTGGATCTGATTTACACACACACACACACACACACACACACACACACACACACACACACACACACAACAAATCACCCGAAAAACCACCTCCACATTCCTGACGGGGCCTCGGATGGTAATTAAAACCAGACGAGGGAAACCACCAAACACAGCCAACACGTCTGAAAGCTTCTGTGTGAACAAACCACAATCTGTGCTGAAATGAGCCGTGATGCACAAACACATCCCATGATTCAGGTCAGTTTCACAGCGTCGATCAACACTGAACCCAATTGAGCTGAATAATGACACTACTGCTGCTTTACAGCTGAAACTGAATTGGTTTCAGAACTGATTCATTTTACATCAACATTATTTTCCCTTTTTTCAAAAGCCCTGGAGCCGGCAATAGATTGCAAAACATGTCACCCGGCAGACTTGTGACCAAAAAACGGTCAGCCCATATAGCCATAAAAAAAAACATACAGCCCATGTTCATTTGCATATACTACTAACATAATACAATGCAGGTTGAAAATTGGCAAAGTTACACTTTAATAATGACTTCTAATTAACTAGCCTCATTTAGATTTGATGTAGGGCTGGGCGATATGGCTGAAAACTGTATCACGACATAAGTGTTTCATATCGGTCGAGATCGATAATTATTGATATTTTTCATGACCTATTTAAAATAAGGATCAGGAGAAAAATACATTACATTTAAACATTTTTATTTTAAACTTAACCTTCCTTTGATTATAATCCCCTCAGTTATAGAGGCAGAAATGTCAAGACGGCCATGGAAAACACTCAAATAATAAAAATGTAAATACATATGTTTATACTCAATGCGTCCGCACGAGTGCAAGAGTGCAAGAGTGCGCGCGGCAAAAATGACGTCAGCGTGGAGTGGGCGGTCGTGCGCATTGAGAGCGCGAGGCCCGGGTGCGTCTCAATCAGCTCCCTAGTTCAGTAGTCAGTGCACTGATCAGGGAGTCAGCCCATTGACTTAAGTCCTGATCATTGCCCTGACTACTGAACTAGGGAGCTGATTGAAATGCACCCCCCATTTCGCTTGCCGGTGAACTTTCCGCACGGCTCCGTAACCGAAGATGCACGAGTTCGAGGCGACTCTGGCCGAGCACGTCTCATCACACCGGCACACAGTTTGCACGTCTAAATCAGTGCTTATAATTTACAACAATAGCAGAAATAAGCCCTTTTAATGAAAATAAAGATCCATGTTTAATAAATGTTCTCCCATCAATATATTCTGTTCTAATGCCACAAGTAATACTGGGTTTACACGATCGTCTCGTAGTGTGGTTTTGGTAAAGTTCAATAAAGTAAACATTGTCACGCGTGTACCTCACTTCTTCTCACCGCTGTTTCCTGATGGTTTATAGAACAATTACTCCGAGTTGCCCTCCTGTCGCTTCAGCGAATAGCACAACGGCGAGCGTGTCGAGTATAAAAACACTTCCTCAAACGGACTTGTTTTCCTGATTTATCAACAACTTCCTCACTCGCTGCGGCACTCATTTTCCATGTATCACTCCACGCCGGTTCTGTTACTGAACCAAACTTGATGCCGTTACATGATTGGCCGTTAGTGTGTCACTCCCTACGTTGCTAGGTTACCAGAGAGTCAGTGCATTTGTTCATGTAACCAAAAAAATAAAAAAATAAAAATAATAATAATAATAATAATGTTATCAAACGCATTTTTTATTGATTTCAATTACATGTCTATCGCGATACATATCGTTATCGTTTTATCGCCCAGCCCTAATTTGATGTGCGTTTAGGAACAGATAATGTGAAATCAAACAACAATAACAGACTAGTGATTAGGGTTGGGCATCGAGAACCGGTTCCAACTTGGAACAGTTTAAAAAATAATGCTATCGGAATGGTTTAGAAAATTTGTTTTCAATTCCGATCATCGGTTCCAAACGCGCAAGTTTTGGTTTCCGTAGTGGCCACCGGATTTCCGGAAGTGCTTGCCATGCACACTTGTTCTATTGCAGCCATGGAGCACGGCAAGCGGTCCTAATATGACTGCTGAACCGAATCATTGAATCATTGCTGAACCGGCGGAGACTGCCAAAACTAAAACTAAAACAAATGATCCTCTGTGAAATGAGCCTGTGACATGTTTTGACTCCACCCCTCAAAGAATCGGAATCAGAATCGTTCAAATCAAAACGATGCCCAACCCTAGTGGTGTTAAAACTCACTCATATAAAGACAATGCAACAGTTAAAGAAGATAATCAGCAGAAATTGTGTGCAGAGCAGATTTTCTGTCCATCCAAAAGCAATAAGCACTGATTATTTAACCTGGAAAACAAATCCAAATACATTTGTGCTGGAGGAAATCTGGTTTACCTGCTGCTAACTGCCTCAAACTCAATTTGATCCCACTAACCTCTCAAACTTTGGCTAATCCAGTGATTAGTTCTGCCTCAAAGTGCTTATTGAATCAACCTGGAAAATCAGTGAGATTGTGTTTTTCTGCCGGAGTGATATAAACCTGTGTGATATACATCAGTGGGCGTGATGTCTGAAGATGAGACTACTAACTAACTAACAGTGATGGGTTTATCGGGTTCATTTCAGCGCTTCTGACGATCCTCCGCTCACATCTCGACAGCCGCGCATCCGTCTCCTACACAGAGCCGTCAAAGTCTGAAGACGTCCGTGTACATGTTATGTGTAGATTAGGTGATTAACCTCAGCGTCTCCTTCCAATGCAGTTCATTATGAGTGCTGGATGTAAAACACGCACTACTGTTTAGAAGTTTGAGGCCGTTTTTTTATATTTGTGAAAAAAAAAAGTCTCATATGCTCACCAACACTTCTTTTTTAAAATAAAAAAACAGTAAAAATGTGAAATATTATTATTATATAAATCAGCTGTTCTCTATGTGAATATACACTCACCTAAAGGATTATTAGGAACACCTGTTCAATTATCTAATCAACCAATCACATGGCAGTTGCTTCAATGCATTTAGGGGTGTGGTCCTGGTCAAGACAATCTCCTGAACTCCAAACTGAATGTCAGAATGGGAAAGAAAGGTGATTTAAGCAATTTTGAGCGTGGCATGGTTGTTGGTGCCAGACGGGCCGGTCTGAGTATTTCACAATCTGCTCAGTTACTGGGATTTTCACGCACAACCATTTCTAGGGTTTACAAAGAATGGTGTGAAAAGGAAAAACATCCAGTATGCGGCAGTCCTGTGGGGCGTAAAAATGCCTTGTTGATGCTAGAGGTCAGAGGAGAATGGGCCGACTGATTCAAGCTGATAGAAGAGCAACTTTGACTGAAATAACCACTGTTACAACCGAGGTATGCAGCAAAGCATTTGTGAAGCCACAACACGCACAACATTGAGGCGGATGGGCTACAACAGCAGAAGACCCCACGGGTACCACTCATCTCCACTACAAATAGGAAAAAGAGACTACAATTTGCACAAGCTCACCAAAATTGGACAGTTGAAGACTGGAAAAATGTTGCCTGGTCTGATGAGTCTCGATTTCTGTTGAGACATTCAGATGGTAGAGTCAGAATTTGGCGTAAACAGAAGGAGAACATGGATCCATCATGCCTTGTTACCACTGTGCAGGCTGGTGGTGGTGGTGTAATGGTGTGGGGGATGTTTTCTTGGCACACTTTAGGCCCCTTAGTGCCAATTGGGCATTGTTTAAATGCCACGGCCTACCTGAGCATTGTTTCTGACCATGTCCATCCCTTTATGACCACCATGTACCCATTCTCTGATGGCTACTTCCAGCAGGATAATGCACCATGTCACAAAGCTCGAATCATTTCAAATTGGTTTCTTGAACATGACAATGAGTTCACTGTACTAAAATGGCCCCCACAGTCACCAGATCTCAACCCAATAGAGCATCTTTGGGATGTGGTGGAACGGGAGCTTCGTGCCCTGGATGTGCATCCCACAAATCACAAAACAGATGAATAGAACAATAACAATTTTACATTTATTTGTAACGTTAAAAAGTCTTTACCATCAATTTTGATCAGTTTAATGCATCCTTGCAGAATAAAAGTTTTAAAATAAGAACTTAAACTTTTGAAAGGTAGGAATACTAAACAATTAACCAGTGCATCTCCAGTGTTGGGGAAAGTTGCTATAAAAAAAAAAAAAGTAATGCATTACAATATTACGTTACTCCCATAAAAAGTGACTAATTGCATTGCATTAGTTACTTTTTAAGAAAAGTAATGCATTACGTAATGCATTACTTTTTTTTTCAACTGTGCTGGGCTTGTTTTTTGGGGGGGGCAAATGTAAAGGCCCTTTCACACCAAAATGTAAATAATGAAGCTGAAGGAAATGCAAACTCATGCCTGTACAGTACAAACAAAACGTTTAGCTGTGCTGCCATTCTAAATTGCAGAAGAACAGGATGCAGAAGAAAGTTTAACACTTAGTTCACCATAAAAACAAAAAAATCTAGTCATTTTTTGCTTACGGTTTAACTAAATCATCGAAGGTCAGCAGCAAGTACTGTACATTGGTCAATGAAGCGAAATTAAATGCATAGAAATATTTGTTTTATTTATCATTTAATTATTGGAGGTTTGCGTAGTATCTGGAGTTAGCATGCACTGATTTTGAGGAATACTAAATCTTTTTGTGCAAGTGAGATTAGTAAATGCATGCTCACATTTAGTCTAGAACTACAATACCCATCACGTTTACACACAACGCCTCTGCACTTACAACTTCATTCATCATAGGGTCAAGAGAACTGTCAGTCAATAAATGGGAAAACAAAGCAACTTGTGTTACTTTTGGGAGAAAGGAACTCAGATATTTTGTTGTAAATTTAAAAGTAATGTGTTACTTTACTAGTTACATGAAAAAGTAATTGATTACGTAAATCAAGTTACTTGTAATGAGTTACCCCACGTCTAAATAAAGTCATATTATAGAAATGTTGGTCCTTTTGTCAGTATAAAAGGGAAAATGGAGAGACATTCAGTTCTCTGTTCCTCTAAATATCTTAAATCAATCAAATCAATTAATTAATTAATTAAGTCTTTGAAAACCTCATCATCTGAATCTTTAAATCACACCATCAGAATTACAGATCAGAATAAATTATTTTGCGGACAGATGCAATCTGTAGTCAAATGCGTGTTTGATTTCTCAAAGATTCAAGAGGTGTTAATACTTTAATGAAGTCAAAATTATTCATTGTTTCTGTGACGTCTCAGTTTTCTCTGAGATAAAAGCACAAAGTGGATGATTTAATCCTCAAAAAGCGTTTCACTAAGAGATGTGGGAATGATTTCAACACCAAAAGCATCTGGAGCCTGATATATTTAGAAACGCCCAGCAGAAGATGCATTTCACCTCATCACTGTGTATTATTCCCACGTGAGGCAGACCGGGTTTACACTTTAAACAAATTAAATAAAAATACACAAGAAGCACTTTATTAAAAAAACAACAACAAGAGTTTGAAAGCATTTTACTATTCCTCAGGGAAGAGAGAAACTCACTTTGCAGAGAGACGGACAGACGGATGAAGAGAGAAGAGACAGACAGACGGATGGATGGATGGATGAAGAGAGAAGAGATGGATGGACAGACGGACGAAGAGAGAAGAGACGGACAGATGGATGGATGGATGGATGAAGAGAAGAGACAGACGGACGGATGAATGGATGAAGAGAGAAGAGATGGGTGGACAGACGGATGAAGAGAGAAGAGACAGACAGACGGATGGATGGATGGATGATGAAGAGAAGAGACAGACAGACGGATGGATGGATGGATGGATGGATGAAGAGAGAAGAGATGGATGGACAGACGGACGAAGAGAGAAGAGACGGACAGATGGATGAAGAGAAGAGACAGACAGATGGATGAAGAGAAGAGACAGACGGATGGATGAAGAGAAGAGACAGACGGATGGATGGACAGACGGAAGAAGAGAGAAGAGATGGATGGACAGACGGACGAAGAGAGAAGAGACGGACAGATGGATGAAGAGAAGAGACGGACAGATGGATGAAGAGAAGAGACAGACAGATGGATGAAGAGAAGAGACAGACGGATGGATGGACAGACGGAAGAAGAGAGAAGAGATGGATGGACAGACGGATGAAGATGGACAGACGGACGAAGAGAGAAGAGATGGATGAACAGACGGATGAAGAGAGAAGAGACAGACAGACAGATGAAGAGAAGAGATGGATGGACAGACGGAAGGATGGATGAAGAGACAGACAGACGGATGGATGGATGGATGGATGGATGGATGGATGAAGAGAGATGGACGGATGAAGAGAGAAGAGACGGATGGACGAAGAGACAGATGGCCGGATTAAGAGAGAAGAAACAGACAGACGGATGGATGGATGAATGGATGGATGAAGAGACAGACGGACGGATGAAGAGAAGAAAAGAGACGGATGGATGGATGAAGAGACAGACAGACGGATGGATGGATGGATGGATGAAGAGAGAAGAGATGGATGGACAGACGGACGAAGAGAGAAGAGACGGACAGATGGATGAAGAGAGAAGAGACAGACAGATGGATGAAGAGAGAAGAGGCAGACAGGCAAATATATGAATGGAGGAGACCGATGGATGGATGAAGAGAGAAGAGACGGACAGATGGATGAAGAGAGAAGAGGCAGACAGATGGATGAAGAGAGAAGAGGCAGACAGGCAAATATATGAATGGAGGAGACCGATGGATGGATGGATGGATGGACGGATGGAAGGATGGATGGATGCAAAAAAAAAAAAAAAAAAAACAAGTGGAGAAAACTTGATCAACTCCAAACATTATTTTGTTCAAATCTTTTGAAGCCGCACTGCGTGTATTTTGTACAGCGAGAGGATGAAACCCAGCGCTGATGAACCCGGCCGTGAAAACCTTATTTCTGAAGAATAAACTCCCACCGAGTGCTCAAAATAAAAGCTTGGCAGTACCGTACACTACATGAGGAAAAATCCCGGCAGGATGCAAGACTGATCATAAATGAGCATCTGTGTGTGTTCAGAGAGGAAGCCCGCAGTCGTGAATCGCTGTGTATTCTGGATCGTCCCGGTGTGAACAGCACGACTCCGGTTACAGTTCAGGAAAAGGTCAAAGGAGAGAAATTATGCATTAAAAACCCATAATTTTCCATTTGAGAGAAGTGTTCACTGTACTAGAACTGTGGAAATTGTAACATTGAAACCAACAGATGGACAACAAAGGGCCAACATTCCAAAGTGTTCCAAAATTCAGAAAATAACCAAAAATCACAAAATAAAGTTGAAAATGTGGTTGATTTTTATTAAATAGCTAATGCATTAACTACTAATGTTTACAAATGAGACCTTTGAGACTTATTGTAAATGATTACAAAAAAAAAAATGGAACCGTAACCCAACTCCTTGAAATAAACTGTTAGAATTGACTTGCAGAAATGAACGAGGGGTCACTTCAAAACCTAATCCAGCGATTAACTGCCCCCTAAACAGAGAAACTCCAAGAATAGACACACCTTCCCTTGGCTTGTGCACAAGTGACATCATCAAGCCTCTGCCAGCTCTGGTTCGAGTGTATTTGCTTATTTTAGCCTCAGCGTTGAGTCCCGGCCAACGGAGCCGCCCCTCCGGGCAGGACGGGTCCCGGCAGAGCTCCGGAGAGATGCTCGGCTGTTTTTGCCAGACGGTTCACCTGATCTCCCGTCCAAACACTCAAAGTTCAGCACTTGTGTGCTTCTGTGCTGGACGTGTAGCAACGCTAGCAGCAATAACTCGGCTGCCAGCAGAACAAAAATATCCCAATTAGTGACTCCAGCGTCCAGTAAATTAATGCTGCTGAATCCAGAGGGTCAAACAGGGACAGCAGATTCAAACTCCTCTCAGATTAAACGTACATATACTTATTCGGACACAGCTAAGGCACCTCACTTCTGTTTGATTTACCGAACACCGTGAATTTACAGCAGAGACGCAATCATTACAGGAGCGCTGCCAGTCCTCAGAGTCAAAACCTTTATTCAGTGCCATGGATGGATGGATGGACGTAGAGAAGAGACGGATGGATGGACGTAGAGAAGAGACGGATGGATGGATGTAGAGAAGAGACGGATGGATGGATGTAGAGAAGAGACGGATGGATCAACATATGGATGAAGAGAGAAGAGACGGATGGATGGACAGACGGGCGAAGAGAGAAGAGACCGAAGGACAGATGGATGAAGAGAGAAGAGATGGATGGATGGATGGATGGATGACGAGAGAAGAGATGGATGGATGGATGGAAGGATGGATGGAAGGATGGATGGACGGATGGATGACGAGAGAAGAGACGGATGGATGGATGGATGGATGTAGAGAAGAGACGGATGGATGGATGACAAGAGAAGAGACGGATGGATGGATGGATGTAGAGAAGAGACGGCTGGATGTAGAGAAGAGACAGATGGATGGATGACAAGAGAAGAGACGGATGGATGGATGGATGTAGAGAAGAGACGGATGGATGTAGAGAAGAGACAGATGGATGGATGGACGAATGGACGGACAGATGGATGAAGAGAGAAGAGATGGATGGATGGATGGACGGACTGACGAACAGACAGACAGACGAAGAGAGGAGAGACAGACAGACAGGCGGATGGATGGATGGAAAAGAAGGATGGATGGAAGGATGAAGAGAGGATGGATGGAACCAACAAACAGCAAAAGAAGCCAAACACACAAAATGAGACCCTTAATAACCTCTGATCCTCTCATCCTAAATCCTCAGCGTTAAACAATACATTCATTCATCACAGCCGCACATTAGCAACAAAAGACACAGAAGTTAATTAGCAGCATCTGTCTACAGCGCGTTCAGACGGATTACACACACACACAGGTCTGCACTGTCCCTGAACGACTCCATTAACACCGTCACAAAGATTACATCTGAATCACATCACACGCCTGTGACCCGGCTCTCCAGAGTTCCCTTCACTCCAGCGGCAGACCGAAACCTTCCGACACGCTACAAGAGGCAGCCTATTCAAGACTCACTGATAGTAGGAAGAAAAGAGTGTGTGCTCTGCTATTTACACACCATTACTGCTAAAATCTGGTTGTTTTACCTTTTTTTGGGGGTAATGCTATTTCCTGCATTCTGCCTTATTAACACTGTTAAAGAGTTGATTCTCAGGATAAACATGGACAGCATTTAAAAAAATGAGTTGGACGTGTGACAGAGTATTTCTGTGCCAAATACACTCCTTAGGGAAGTTTTTTTTAAAGTATGGCCCTGTATTATGTCAAAAAGGGTGGAATTCCTTGTATGGGCACTTCTCCCGGATGAGCGAGCGCGCACACACACACACCAACCAGAGCAAGCACAAGAGCATGTCCATCAACAAGCTTTGTTCAGGTTACGGAAGCCGTCTGCTACGGTCACTAAAGAAGTGTGTTTCTGGTGTGAGGGAAAGATCACCTTGTTCAGCTTCCCAAATAAGGGAACAGTGGATGCGGTCTGTGTTTCCGGAGTTCTGCAAGTGTGTGTGTTTGTTCCCGGTCATGAGTGGAAACCGCAGGCGGTGAGTGAAACTGCATCAGATGTGTGTGTTTTGTTGGCAATCGGTGCGCAAGTGCATATAATGTGAACAACACCAACGTATAGACAATAGAAAGTTATCCAGGGATAATGCCATGATGAGTGTGTGTGTGTGTGTGTGTGTGTGTGTGTGTGTGTGTGTGTGTGTGTGTGTGAGAGAGAGAGAGAGAGAGTGTGTGAAAGTGTGAAAGAGTGTGAAAGTGTGTGAAAGTGTGTGCGTAAGTGCGTGTGTGTGTAAGAGTGTGCCTGTGTGCGTGTGTGAGTGTGTGAGTGTGTGTGTGTGTGTGTGTGTGAGTGTGTGTAAGAGTGTGCGTGTGTGTGTGTGTGTGTGTGTGTGTGTGTGTGTGTAAGAGTGTGCGTGTGTGCGCGCGCGAGTGAGAGAGAGTGTGAAAGAGTGTGTAAGTGTTATGACCCTTTAACTATGTGAAGCACACAAACATCCATCAAACGATCTGAAGCAGAAGAGAGTGTGTAAAACTACAGAGCCACTGACGCTTTCAAACTCAATCCAGGATTTAAAGCGCAGCATGAGCCGAGAACATCTCGGGAACTTTTGTTCAGGAAGGACTTCAGCCTGTTTTATGACTCTGACATTTCCCTGCCGCTCACGAGCGCCGGAGTGGCCGTCCGGGATTCTCTCAGCGTG